>OZ038501.1:35822721-35862721 GCA_964036315.1 Acanthosepion esculentum
TGTACTTCCTATTCCGAATGTAAAAAAAAAACGGACGCTCTTCAATGTAGTTTAATCAATTATATTGATATTTAAAACACTTTGATAATGAAAAATCTTCATTATGGAGATGTTGCGTAGTCATTTCAGATGCCTTAAAAACACATTAACATATACATTGTTTTCATCCTGATATTTTGGGACAGGGTCTTGCAAAAAAAAAAAAAATAGAATAAAATAACTTGAAATTGAATGAAGCTTTTTAATATGCTATTTGCATGGTCGTATAAAATTTTCAGTTTTGAATTTTTTTTTTCACTTTTAACCGGTTATTTTGGATTTGGGAATTTTAAAAAAATCCATTCGGGAACTACGTTTGTAGCCTTGATTTCTCGATAAATATGGAGTTATGGTTTAATTAAATTTTCTTCGGAGAAATGTTCTTGATTGGCTATGAACCTACGCATGCGCAACAGCAGGAGGGAAATAGAGAAAACAAATTCAAGCATGGAAACGGGCAAAAAAGAGATTAACTCAAAAGAGAGAGGAAGAGAGGGAAAGAAAAGAGTGGAAACTGCTTCAGAGAAATCCCTTTGTTCAACTTATAAACGACATTTTTATATCTACACTATTTACATTGTTCGTACTGTTGTCCTCATCTTTGTTGCCATATTCACGACGTTTCGGCTTTTGTACGCTCGGTCTTCTTCAGGTGATTGGAATTTCGAAACGAAATTCACATGGCCCTATAGAAAAAAGCGTTGTTTGAAGTAATCCACTGACTGATGAGCTGTGAGTTCAATAGCTGGCCACGGCAGAGGTGAACAAAAACTTGGAGAGTTGAGTTATTAAAGATATTAACTGAAACTGAAGCAGAGAAATCCGTAAGAGGCATGGCACGTGGAACTGGAACAATCTACACCGGTGGACGAAATAAAGGGTTCGGTTCGAAATTCCAATCATCTGAAGAAGGCTAGGGTGTATAACGGCCGAAACGTCTGGAATATGGCAGAAAAGATGAATGTAAATAGTGTAAATAATTACGATATCTCATCTAAGAAATACAGACAGATATAGTTAATCGATATTTTGGCTGTAATTCTTTTAGTTAAAATTAAATTAATTAAATTTTTACTACATTATTTAGACTATTTACATCGTTCAGACAGTGGTCCTCATATTTATTGCCATATTCACGACTTTTTGAGTGTTTTAATTTCCGGCTTTCTTCAGGTTGGAATTTCGAAATGAACCCTTTATTTAGTCAACGGGGGTAGATTGTTCTAGTTCTACAAGCCATGCCTTTTCTGAATATCTCAGATTTAAGGTTAATTGTCGACTCTCCAAGGCCGGAGAGAAGAAAGCCGGAGTGTACAACGGCTGAAATGTGAATATGACAATAAAGATGAGGATAACAGTTCGAAAAATGTAGGTAGTGTAAATAGTTAGAACACCTCATCTTAGTAATATAAACAGTAACATTAGTTAGGCAACTAAAGAAACCATCCGAAATGAGCGTTCTCTGTTGTTTTCTTTAATTATAGGAATTCAAGACATTGCACAAGAGAACAGAACCTATGAGAAATATACCAATTTTTGCTACCAACACGAATTAAAGAAGAGCATTCTGATTTTGCAACTTTTCTCATAGAAGTCTAAGGCTACTCTTATGACAGAAGCCAGAATATTGAAAGTGCTCTAACATACCTACGGACGATAATGGGTATGTCCTCATTCACATAAATACAGTAGTAAATACTGTATCTTGGTATGCAGTTGAAGATTCGTCTCTAGCTGTGCTCGTCAAACTCTCTGCCTCTGGGCAGAGAGGATCCCCAGACCAGGCTATGCCGAAGGGCAGAGTCTCGTCTCAGGAAACAGCTACCCGACCCCGTTTTATGCGGGGTGTACGGGGAATTTTTAGTCGAGCCTACGGGCTCGGTTAACCACCAATATATATCTACCAACCGCCCCACGCGGTTGGTAGATATCCTAGAGTTGGAAATTCGTCTCCAGCTGTGCTGCTCAAACTCTCTGCCTCCGGGCACAGAGGATCCCCAGACGAGGCTATGTCGAAAGTCAGAGTCTCGTTTTGGTCGTTACCCAACCCCGTTTTATACGAGAACTACGGCGAAATTTTGACCGAGCCTACGGGCTCGGATGCCCCACATTAAATTCGGCCTTGTGCCACAAATGACAGCGTGGGGCTGCAGTTAAAGATTCATTGTGGAATTCACTTGACTCTCTTCTAGCAGTTGACTACTTCATCTATGCGCCGCTGGTTAATCTTATATGCGTTGTTCTTGTCCTAAGTATTATCGGTCATTATCAACATTCGTGCGATTATTCTATTCAGTAACCTTCCCTACGTTACAACAGAAAGGTTTAAAGAACTACAACAGGATTTTAATTGCGTAAGAAAAGTTAATGTTATTTAGTATTTAAAAAAACCCAGAAAAAAGTTTCATATTTCATATTTGCTAAATCAACCGAACTCACACGAACCGAACAAAAATAAACCTTAGGTGGTGAAGGTCATAGTTCAGAAGTTTGCTGGTCGAACGTGCAATAAGTCGGACTTAGCATAGATAAAGGGAATTGAAATGACGCCAGAGTAATTAAAACCGGAGTTAACTAAATTTTTGTACAATCACTGAAGTTACGCAAGGTCAAGCCTGGTCAGTACCTAAATGAGGGACCGCTTGGGAATACCAAATGGAGTAAGTTTGGATATGCGGGATTATGTCTTGGAATTGGTAATCGGAAAGCCGAGTTCAAATTCCAGTTGGGTCGTTATATTCCCTTATGCGAAAATACCGTTGGGAAAGCTATGAATCAACTTCTTCTCCCTCCCTCAAGTATTATCTAAAAAAAAATGCGTGTAAAATATTTATTGTTTGTTTAGAGGTGTATCAACTCTTTATATGTCATTTAATGCCGAAATTTAATCTTCTTAGGAGTATTAGTAATTTCTTTTACCAAAAATGTAATCCTGGCATTTTTTGTGATGTCAACGAACACTTGTTGCCAGTTACATAATGTTCATTGCAGGAGATGTAACTATAGATACAACTATAGTACGCCGTTGAACAATACTGGTGTCAGACGCCTTCGAATATCACTCGGACTAACAGTACTTGCTCGATAATACTCGCTCGAATAGTGATCTGAATAGAAAAATAGTATAGTGAATAGAGTAGAGAATAGCGGTCCGTATAGTAATAGAGGATAGAGTAGAAACGCGACTTCCTACTTATGCGTTTCCTCTATGGTAACGTAATCTACTTAATTCGATCCGTATAGTAATAGAGGATAGAATAGAAATGGTGAACCGTATAGTAATAGAGGATAATAGAGAAAGAGTGATTCGAGTAGTAATAGAAGATAGATTAGAAATGATGATCTATTAGACGTCACGCGACTTCCTACTTATGCGTTTCTCCCATGGTCACATGATCCACTTAATTCAATAATGGGATCGCCTGTGTTTGCTCACTGGCGATCTATGTTCAAACTCAAGTGTCGGTGGCGACACTTTATTCCTATATAACAGTATTTTTAGTGTAAAAATCTACAAATCAACCATTCGCCCTTGCATGGAGTACTGTTTGCCTCGGGGTTCTTGATAAGATCCAGAGACGGATATGAAATGTAATTGGCTCTGATCTGGCATCGCGTCTGCAGTCGCTCTCTCACAGGCGTGCCGTCGCTTCTCTCTGTCTTTTTTACAAATACTTTCACGGTAATTGTTCCGATGAGCTGCTTGCGCTGGTTCCCAGACTTCATGAATTCAAGCGTCCTACGAGGCTGGCATCCCGCTCTCACTCTTTCACTGTTGAAACTGTTAAATGTAGCCGTCTCTTCTACTCCAATAGCTTCATATCTCGCACCTTTCGCCTGTGGAACTCCCTTCCTTATTCCTGTTTCCCTGCTAGATATAATCTCCAACTATTCAAATGTAATATCAATCGACATCTCCAGTTGTCTTGATCTATCCACCATCCTTTTCCTCATCCTTTCCTCTTTCACTCCTATCTGCTCTCGCTCCAAATCCTTTGTAACCACTTGCGTGATAGTGGCTTCCCGCCTTGCTTGGGGTGAAATGCTTAAAAAAAATGTATTTTTATACTTTTATAGTGTTTTTTACCCCAGTTTAGTGGGGACCCAAACAGATGCTACCACCCCGGAACATGGTGGGCCTAAGAACAGCAAAACCTCGAGATCAGAGGCCTTGCTGCCGACTGTAGTTTATCCTCATACCCCGTACGAGTAAAATATTTAGATTTTGGCATTAAATAACCCGTAGAGGTTGATATGCCGCTAAAGAAAGTCAACAAACCAACCAACACCACACACTGGAATGTAATGTCGTCGATGGAGTCTTAAGGGTGGTCTTTATTATCTGATTGTTGGTTTCTGCCTCCAGAAGTAAGCGTCGAGGAATATATAACAACTAAAATCAGGTATGGCTGATCATATATAGAAGATAAAATGTGGAATGAGGTCAAGATCAACAAATGATTTGATTTGCCTTTTTAACGGCCTATTAATGGGTCATTTTATGCAGAAATTTAATTTTCTTGGAAGAAATAAAAATGTTATTCACCTTTCACAAGGGAATACATGATGATACTCAGCTTTTGTGCATATAAATGTTTGTGTGGACATGATTACTAGAGGCGGTTACATGTGTTTCATTTTGTAGTTTTGTTGAAATCATATTTTGGAATATAGTTGATTTAAGCAATTGTCGGATATTATAGGGTTTAATGTCATGAAAGAATTATTTTATATTTATTTGTAGTAGTTTAAACGGATTTGTCTCAATTCGCTACAATTTGCTAGTATGTGTGCATTGTTGGTGATTTTACTATAAAATGTATTTTTATACTTACATAGTGTTTTATTTAGGGGGTTCGTTATTTATCTATAGCTGGGACCCTAACTGGTGCTAACACCCAGGACCATGGTGAACCTGGGCAGAACAGCAATTAAGAAGTGGATTCATGCTCCGCAAAATCTTCAATCTCCCGATCAGAGTTCTTTCTTCCGGATGTAGTTTATCGTCATACCCAAGACTAAAGATCAGCTCTGAAGAATAAGAAAACTAAAAGAATCAGTACAGATGTTATGCTTTGACAGATTCCTTCGTCTGTCTAGAACAGCGATTACTATCATCTGGAAGCTTCTGCTTAAGAAATTAATACTGGAACATTGAAAAGCTGTTGAAAAGACACTGAAATCAGTCAGGGCCGATCATATATGGTGTAAAAAAAGATGGTCATCGAACTCCCTGGAATGGAGCCAGGACAGTAGAGGTCAAATAGCTTCCCTGTACATTTTCTATAAACAATTGCCTGGTAATTGTCTGATGAAGTTTCCTCTATGATACCCAGACTTTATGAATTTAAGCGTAGTACTAGATTAACGGCAATTGTAATAGCTATATATAACTGTAAGGTATATGCTAATATTTTCATCTATCGCACTTCTCCCTTGTGGAACTTTGTTCCGACTTCTTGCTTCCCAACCTATTTTGATCTTCAAAAATATAAATGCAATGTCAATCATTATCTTCTGTGATCTTAATTCTTGTTCTTTCATTGTCCATTCTTATTAGTAGTAGTTTTTTATCATATTCTCTAAAACTTGGCAAGCAGTTGCGTCAAATGAAATGAATTGATTAAAAAAATGAAAGACTCTGATGGTATGCCTTTGCAGATTCCTTTACAAATTCCTCTCACAGACGTGCCGTCGCCTCCCTCTGTCTTTTCTACAAATACTTTCACGGTAACTGATCCAACGAGCTAATTTTGTTAGTTCCCAAAATTACATGAATTTAAACGTGCTACTATTTGGCATCTCAGTCCCATTCTTTCACTGTCGAAACAGTTAAATGTAGCCGTCTCTTCTACTCCAAATACTTTCATGTCACGCACTTCCTATCTGTGGAACTCCCTTCCTCTTACTTACATCCCTGATAGTTATAATCTCCAACTATTCAACTGCAATATCAATCGGCCTCCAGATGCCTTCATCTAATTCCCCGTCCTTTCTTCTTTCACGCGTCTTTATTCTTGCTCCCACTTTCTGTAACCCCCCTTGCGTTCTAGTGGCACTCCCGCCTTACTTCATCCATCCTTTAAATCTATAAATCAACCATTCGCCCTTGCATGCAATACTGCTGCCATAAATGGTGCCCCTGCTGTTCGTCTTAGGGTCCTAGACAAAATCCAGAGACGGATATGCAAGCTGGTTGGCCCTGATCTGGCATCTCGTCTACAGTCGCTCTCTCATAGACGTGCCGTCACCTCCCTCTGTCTTTTCTACAATTACTTTCACGGTAACTGCTCCGACGAGCTATTTTCGCTAGTTGCCAAACTGCATGAATTTAAACAAGCATCTCAGTCCGACCCTTTCATTGTCGAAACGGTTAAATATAGCCGTCTCTTCTACTCCAATAGCTTCATGTCTCGCACTTCCCGTCTGTGGAACTCCCTTCCTTTTATTTACTTCACTGATTGCTATAATCTCCAACTATTCAAACGCAATGCAAATCGACGTCTCCAGATGCCTTGATCTAATTCCCCGTCCAACCCCACCTTCTAAGTACAGACCGTAGGGTTAAACTCCAGAATTCCATTACTAGATTGACAAAGTGGCAGCTGGCCTTGTGGATTAAAGCTAAAATCATACCAGGTTCCCTGGTGGTTGTGATTTCAATCTATGGGTCTGGTATAGAGGGAAAATCACATTCAGTAGAAGAAATAGACAAGCGAAACCAAGGAGCATAAGATCCGTGAGGATAAACTGATGTGAAATATTCCGTAAGCACGGAAAGCGGAGATGGAACTCTATTCTAAAGGATTGCATAAAATGTTCGCTTCACAATTCATACAAGGTTACACATGACAAAAAGACACATCGTAACGAACGAAATGTTGTGAATATAACATGCTGGTCCAAATAGCAAAACAAATGACGGGACGAATTTCGTTTGAATGCACTAAATTTGACCGACTGTTCTTTGTGGCCAAGTTGGTTAAGGCGTACCGGACATAACGATAGCTTCCGACAGCTTGAGGAACGCAGGTTCAAATCCGGGGAGTGCAATTTTTTCTTTAATAAGGTTTCTCAAACATTCGGGTAGGTAGACGAAAATAAATAAATATAATGTTTAATAAATAAACGGAGTGCCTACTCAAATACAGCTACTCACTAAAGATAACGTTTATAGCAATAAAAATACCGTTCTGTACATATGGAATAACAATTCTTGTCACAAAAATAAATATAGAAAGGTAGAAATATCTGAGAGAATGCAAGACCAGTTACACAATTCGGGGTTTAGACTAGTGTTTCTCAACCGGAGTGTCCGCAGAACACTAGGGTTACGCAAGAGGTGTTCTGTGAGAATCTGATAAATTGGCTAATGCATTTTTGAGTAGTGCATTTGATGGCATATAAGGCGCAGATTAAAAGTGTTATCATTGATAATATTCATTATATTAATTTCATCACGTTTAATATAAAATCATATGCAATAAATTGTTTTACTAAAATCATATGCAATAAATTCAAATTATATATTTGTAAAATATATTTGTTTCATTAATAGTTTTCTTGTGCTAACTTCAGGTTGCATTGGTATAAATACAATCAAAATTTTTATATCCTAATTATTCCACTAAGACGTTTACAAGACGCAGGTTTTACAGGTCATATAAAGGATATAATAAAGTTTTTATAGGCTCGTGTTCTTTTTTTCCTATTATTTTTCATTTAATTGTAATCACGGCTTGTTTAAACAAAATAATACCTCATAAATATAGCCTAGGCTGTACCATTTACTAATAATTTTACTAATTACTATTTTTCTTGATTTGCCCTGCTGAAATTGGGGTGCGTCTTATACACCCGTGCGTCTTATATGCCGTCAAATACGGTTAATTTTTGTTAATTTGATATTCATAATATTAATATACACATATATTGTTGGAAAATAATTTAAGCACTTCTACTTGGTGTAATAGTTAGTAAGCTTGTCTCGCACGATCATTTACGACTGATTATTCAGTTCGATCCTTACTAGGTGTCCCATTCATCTAAACGCATCAAACTACGCTAAGGAAATCCCCATATTGTTGCAAAATCTAGATATTTATCGTCAAATCATAAATAACCTTGTAACTCGATGACAGAAGTATATACATGGTCAAAGTTCTTATTTCGATTGATTTAAACACTTCTTAAATAGATTAAAGTTTATTCGAAAAAATTGTTATTATTATTAAAAACACTTATTTATGAACGCGATTAAACAAAAGAAAAGAGTGTTTTAAATTGGCCAACAATATTTCGTCAAGTTATGTATAAAAGTTGTAATCTTTTTAGATTTGTGTATATTTTCATAGTTGTATATAATTTTTATACAGAATTTGAAGACAAAGTTACTGTCGAAATATTGTTGAAGACTGTCAAAGTGTTTTTTCCTTTTCTTTTGCTGTTGTAACCTAGGGAAGGTTACTGAATAGAATAATCAAACGAAGGTTGGTAATGAACGATAATACTTCGGACAAGAACAACACATAAAAGATTCGCCAGCGGCGCGTAGAAGAAGTAGTCAACTGCAAGAAGTGAGTCAAGTGAATTCCACAATGAATCTCCAGCTGCAAAATATCTACCAACCGTTCCACGCGTTCAGATGAGGCATTTGGTCGAATTTAATGTGGGTTATCCGAGCCCGTAGGCTCGGCCAAAAATTCCCCGTAAACGCCGCATAAATACGGCGTCGGGTAGCCGTTTCCCGAGACTAGACTCTGCCCTTCGACATATCCTCGTCTGGCGATCCTCTTTGCCCAAAGAGTTTGACCAGCACAGCTGGATACGAATCTCCAACTGCAGGATATCTAACAACCGCCCCATGCGATCAAAAGTGACACAATGCCGAATTTAATGTGGGGTATCCGAACCCGTAGGCTCGGACAAAAATGCCCCGTAGACCCCGTATAAAACAGGATCGGGTAGCTGCTTCTCAAGACGAGACTCTGCCCTTCGACATAGCTTCGTCTGGAAGCAGAGAGTTTGAGCAGCACAGCTGGAGACGAATTTCCAACTACAGACCAACATACAGTATTTACTACTGTATTTATGTGAATGGGAAAATACACGTTATCGTCCGTAGGTATGCTACAACATTTTCTTTTTCTTAAATTGCGCTCTTTTTTAAGTGTTGAAAGATATTGGAAGAGTTACATCAATGATTTTCTTTTTTTCTTCTTATCTTTATTTTATTTCCTTAGATTTCTGGTGCAATTTCTTTCCGTGTCCCAACCAGAGACATAAGGTGAGAAATGACATCATGACATTTTCCATTAAGCATTTTTTGAGACCCCCCCCCCAAAAAAAAAAACGTACGATCACACACATTTTACATATTATCATTATTATTCTTATCATTTGTGTATGTTATGTTTCCTGCTTTGTATCCTATAGAACCGGGTCCAAACAATGGTGCTTAGGCCCTATAGGAGAATTTTCACTTAAGATAGCACATTTCTTAGTATATGAGATGTTCCTAAGTAAGGCGATCTTGCATGTTTATGTTACCAGTGGCACTGTTAGTAAAATTTTCCATTCTTTTTCTCACGAGGCCCAGAGCTCCAGTTACTACTGGTACAGTCTCAGTCTTCATTCCCCACATTCTGTTAATCTCGATCTTCTTTTCCTGATCTCAAATTGATCACTCGTCCCCGTCGTCGTTGCAACGTTATGATAACGTTACAAAGTCTTGGAGATGAAAGAATTCGCACTGGTAAATTATAACATCAGGATATGTTTTCTTCATTTAAATCTATATATAGAAGGAATAAACTTTGTTTTCTTCACTTGACTCTATAAGGTATAAAGTTTCTTTTCACAGCAACTTCTCTGACGAAATTTTTTCCTGGTGGCCCGACTGCATGAATTTAAGGTTGCCACAAGATTGGCATCTAGGTCCCACTCGTTTACAGTTGAAATAGCTAAATGCAACCGACACTTCTACTACAATAGTAGTTTCCTTTCTCGTACTTCCCGTCTGTAGACCTGGAATTCCTTTCCGTTTCCTTACTTTCCTGATAAATACAATCTTCAAAAATTTAGATGCAATGGCAATCGCCATCTTCTATCTTCTTGAATCCAGTTCATCTTTTATCCTTTCATCATTCCTCCCTATACCCATATCTCTCACTTTCACTCCCCTGCGTACTAGTAGCATTCTGGACTTGTTTGGGGTGAAATAATTGAAAAAAAAAGGAATTTAGATTATGAATGTACCTTTTGATATCTTCCTGGAATTTATTATCCATTTCCTGTTACATTACAAGACAATGCTTTTGCAGAACTGTTGTAGGGATATCATTTTGTTAGCTGGGTTTCCACTCTGTTCTCTTATAGATATTTATTTCTTCGACAAAGCCAACATTAGGCCAAAATATCAAATAAACTGTGTCCTTTGAGAGACGTAATCCCTAGTGAGACGAATACATTAGCCATCTCTCAAAAGCAGGTACTCCGCTCTCTGTATGAAAAGCAGACATACCATTTTATTATTTTGAAATTGTAGCGTTACAAAACTTAATTATCTTACCTTGATTCAGCTATAATTTGGTAACTGACGACGGTCGGTAATTGGCGGGAGTTATCACAATGCATAGAGAAGTTAGCAGCTCGCTTTTCACATATGACTCACTCTACTAAACAGCTACAATTTTTGGCCTGGGTGTAGGCGCTCAGGTGCCCCATATTAAGCTCGACCTTGTGTCACCTTCATCATGGGGAGACGGATAAATACCGAGGTTATGGCGAGGAAAATTGTCTCTAGCATGACACATATCTTTTAATTGAGAATTTAGATGATGATTGCATGTTTTAATAACTTTGCATGTTTTAATAACTTTCTCCATGTTTCTGTTAATGTAACATTACATGGTAGCGTATTCGTAACGTTGTGGACCCGTTGTAGGAAATCTACAAAAAAAGATTTTTGCGAACTCCGATGCTCGAAAGAGATAGATGATTTCGAAATGATTACTAAACATCTAGTCGTAACCATCGCGCACTGTTTGTGGGGATTGTACGTTAATGATTATTATAATTTCATATTGGAATTTGGTTTCCCCTCAAAAACTAATAATCAGTTCGTCAAAGAATTACGGAGAATCTTTGACTCTGTTTCTGTTCATACTGGAAGCATATATGTGACCGGAAATGAAACCGGGGGCATTTGTAAATGAATGTTCATCAATAATGCATAGAAAGTTCATTGTATTTTTCTTCTTTTTTTTTCAGGACAGTCTATATAGGATTTCGTATAAATGATTGGTACTATTTAGCTGGAGAACGAAGTAAAACTGTAGAAGCTACTGAAACTTTGTATTCTAACCGGAAATTAAGAGGAGAGTCAGTTAACGGTATCAAGGACTCGCTGCTGGTATGCCTAGAGTTTCACCGCATCATTCGATGCTATCTTAGCTGATATTAGAAAAAAGAAACGGAAATATAAACGTTGTATATAGCAGAGGAACATCTTTTCGAACGGTTTGTCGCTCGACCAAGCATCAGCATTATCTTTGTCATCTCTCACTCTATTAAATGTTGATTTCTAAAACGATAACAAGGTTTACCTTTAACCCCAGTAGCTGGCTTTTAAATTGAGGTTAATGTCAGATAACATTTTAAATTTAAGGTCAACAGAGTCGGCACAGTGGAAATAATGAAGCCACTCAGTATTCTAATATTGGGTGGCTTCATTATTTCGTCTGTATTCGCTGAATTTTAAGGTGTACAAGGTAATTGAGAACAAATTATAATATAAAGTGAAATAGATGTAACATAAAAAAATATTCACGTATTTTCAATTAACAAATGACCCCTAACAAATTAAAATTAAAACGTTGATTAAATAAAAGGTTTTTCTCAACCGTAGTCAAGACGGTCTCGTGACAGCTTCATATATGACTTCGTGCTCGGAGCAGGTAGTGATCGTTCAGGTGGACACTCTTTGTCACGATGGCGGCCTTCAACGGGTCTTTGGTATGGAAGGTTCGCTGATTGATATCTCTAAAGAGAACACTCATCCGTTTTATAGATTATTTTTAATTATATTTTATTCGATCTAAGTCGAAATCATTGTTCACAAATTTGCGCCGCAGTTAATGGTTTGGCTTGACTGATTTTGTTTCGTGGCATATAAACATCGCTATAGGACATTTAATGCCAAAATTTAAATATTCTGAAGGATTTTATGGCTACAATTAAATATATTTTGGACAAATTGTATTCTGTCAACTACTGATAAAATGTATTTTTTATCTTTTTGCTATAAAATTTCTTGTTAGTAAATTTACTATCAATATGCATTGTTGGTAATTTTACTATAATCATTTTACTATATCATTTTTAGAGTGTGTATTATCGTTTTTCTGAATCTATCTATTTTAGGGGCATTAGGTTCTCTTATTAGGAATAGGCCGTCTTCTATGTATAGTCCCACTTCTTTTTAACACCAATAATGAAAATAACACAACGAAAATAAACTACAATAATGCAAACAAAGCCCCCAAATGCAACTTCAGAAATAAAATCTCATCCCCAATACTGCCTACAAACAAACATAGTGTACAAAGCTAAGGTAAACGCAAAGAACACTACAATGCACTACACTGGCGACACAGAAGGAACATTCAAACAAAGAAAATACATACACCGCTTCTCATTCTCCAACAGAAAATAACCCAACAGCACCACACTATCCATATATATATATGGCAACTAAAAGACAAAAGCATAACACTAAAACATAACCTGGGAAATTATGAAACCTGCACCTGCCTACAAGAATATATCAAGGAGATGACTACTTTGCCTACAAGAAAAGTCACCCCGACACAACAAAAACATTACTAAAGCAAGGGTCTGAACTAATCTCAAAATATAAACACGAAAACAAATATCTACAATCAAAGTTCAAACCAAACGGATAAATCCAACAACAAAAAATGAACACAAACGGGAAGTAACCTACCGAAAAATCGATAGAACACTAAACCAGCAAAACATATCCACCATCAAGAAACAATAACACTACTGTAATGACAAAAGTACGCAGGTGTAGGCTTTAAGAAAGCTTTATTCAACTGAGAATACAAGGTTCGCGTATAGTGCCCTTTTATAGTCCCAGTAAACAGAAATAACTCTCTCAAAGAAGAGAGTAACAAAACAAGGGGAGACCACTCTTGATTATTCATAAAAACTACCGGCACTGTTACCGACACCCCCCTACGAACACAACCGCCGCCATAACAATTAGCATGGCCATCACGACAGATATAACCATTAACACTCCAAAATTATTATTTTGTGACTACTACCATTATCATCACTATTAGTATTGCTGTTACCACTTTTAGAACCATTATTTCATAACCATTACTGCCACCATTTTTACCATTGTCATTATTATTATTATTATTATCATTATTATTATTATTATTATTATTATTATTATTATTATTATTATTATTGTTGTTGTTGTTTTTATTTTCTTTGATATCTGGCGTTTACACATTTCTTTCCGTGTCCCGTCCAGGGACCTAAGGTTAGAAATGGTATCATGACACTTTCCACTGCAAAAAAAAATAAAAATAAATTACATAGATAGAGACCTTCGTAAAGTGTGGGCTGTACTTGTCAGAACAAATTTTTTGTATCTCTTTGAGGCATGGACTTCCATGGATCCCTTCAATTAGTCTACTGGAATCTTTTTCAACCAATCCTAAGGCTCCAACTACAACAGGAATTGTTGATGTTCCCATGTGCCACATTTTTGAGATTTCTATTTCAAGGTCCTTGTATTTTGACAGTTTTTCGAATATCTTCACAGATACATTGCAGTCTGCAGGGACTGCCATATCAATAAGGAAGCATTTTTTTTGTTTGTGATCTTTAATAACAATGTCTGGGCGGTTGGCTTTGATTGTTCTGTCAGTGTGTATTGTGTAGTCCCATAGAATTGTAACAGGTCCTATCTCCGTAACCGGGTGTGGGTGGTGTTCGTACCAGTTTCTTTCAGTTTCCTTCCCGTAGAAGTTGCAAATTTTCCAGTGCAGATATTGGCCCACTCTGTCATGCCGGTTTTTATATTCAGTGGGTGCCAATACCGTGCAACCTGATACTAGATGATCAATGGTTTCTGGATATTTATCACAGAATCTGCATTTTGGGCTAACAGAGTATTTTAGTATATGTGCTCGATAATTCCTAGTTAACAAGCATTGGTCCTGTGCAGCAAGGATAAAACCTTCAGTTTCAGCTTTCAGCCCTGCACTACGTAGCCACTGATGGGTACGGTTTTTGTCTACGTCAGCTTGTTTGGTACGGGCAGAGTATTGGCCATGAAGCGGTTTATCTTGCCATTGTTTCTGTATCTTATCGGTTGCATCTGTCTTTGCTTTCTTTTTTAAGTATTTTGCAGCTTCAGCCGGTTTACCGTGTTGTACTTGTATTTCTGCGCCCATTTGGAACTCCATTTTGAATTTGTTGGCTTCCTTTATTACGGAGTAAAGACGTATTATTATTATTATTATTATTATTATTTCCATTATCATTATTAGGATTACCATAATTATTATCATTATTATCATTGTCATTATTTTTTATTTATCATTTTATTATCATTTTTTATGTTGTTAGCACTATTATTATTATTATTGTTGTTGTTGTTAATATTATTATTACCATCATTATTTAGGGTAGCGTTACCAATCATCATAACTAATAATATATCAATTATTATTAATATATCAATAATATCACAGCTAATATTACCATATACATAATTACAATCACTAATAACACACCTGCAATTGTTAAAAAATACAATCATTGCCATGTATACAGACAGGAACCAACTTAATCTACGTGGTGGTCGTAGAACCAAAGCAATGAGTGCGGGTGTGCGTCTACATATGTGTGTATGTGTGAATGCGTGTGAGTGTGTCTGCCGGTGCAAACAGCCGACCTGAAAAATGTCAAAGCCTCCCCCATTTGTCCCCTACTAAAAGAACGTTGTTACAAACTTGACACCAAAATGGACAGAATGAAATTGCGTACCTCCGTGTACTCGAGCATAAGGTGTAACTGCGCCTAACCCAGGATTATGAATATGGCTGTGAATGTATGTATGACTATGTGTGACTATGTATACGTGAGCGTCATCCCAAACAAACACATAACAAGGAAATTTCCTCCTCCCACAACACAAATATAAACAAACACAAATAAAGCTTAAGTAGATCTACTTTTGAAAAAATAAACCAGTTTATCTGAAAATCGCGAAAGCGAGAAGCATTAGGTCACAAACAACTCCCCATGCAACGGAGTATATTAACTCTATCACAGATATTGAGTACTTTCTCCTAAATACCGCTTATATATATATATATATATATATATATATATATATATATATATATATATATATATATATATATATATATATATATATATATATATATATATATATATATATATATATATATATATATATATATATATATATTGATGTTAACACTCAGAGGTGGCAGGCTGTTTCAATGGTTGCTGAAGACATTAGGTTTATAAAACCCAGAAATACTTACACAGATGTCCCCAAGCGCACATGGCAAAGTGGATAAAGGCGTTGGTTAGATCCAGTGACAGGACCCGAAGAGTTTGAGTTCAATACCCAGTTAAGGAAGCGGAGAGATGAATGATCAAGACATAACTGAAATTCATTTAACATGGCACGTGGAACTAAAATAATCTACCACACTGAGCTAATTAAAGAGTTCAGTTCGACATTCCAACCACCAGAAGAAGATTTTAATAAATATGTCGATAAAGATGAGGACAATTGTCCGGATAATGTAAGCATGTGACATGTACAAGAAGAATAAAATCTTGTTTCCGCTTTTAATCTTGCACGTGGTTTGTCTCCATCAGCTTGTTTGTGAAGAAAAGGAAAGAGGAAGAGAGAGGGGGTACTTACGGACGGGTTGCTTCAGCCTCGGCGGAATTGTGCCCAGCTAAACTGGAAGCAAGTGACCAATTGATACTTATGGTCTTGGTAGGAGGAGGATTGTGGGAAGCGGTTAGCCTCCTTAGAAAAATCGTCCTCCGTACTCTCACAAGATCATTTGTTTTTTTCTACCAGCCGACGCGTGACTGGTTAATTGTTGTACTGAAAGATTATTACTTTTTTTTTCCTTCTCAGTTACTAGACCTAGTTGGAGCGGGTCGCAAGAGGAGGACTCCTTTTGCAACCCTTATGACGCTGTTGCTGCTCTCTTCTGCACCCCCTTTTACTGTATCGAAGGTTATTTTGTTTTCGACATGTTTGGCTCGGGCAGAGTATTGCCCAGGAAGAGGCTTATCTTGGTATCGTTTCTGTATTTGGTCCATTGCATTTGCTTTTACATTCATTTTTAGTTTGTTTGTTTTTTCACTGCATGGCTTACTTACTCTTATTCATGCACTTGAAATTCCCTTTTGTATAAGTCGACTTTATTTATTACAGAATAAAATTGTTTAATTCTTTCAAGTTCTTTTCATCATCCAATCTTCTGTAGTTTCTAAGTACCTTCGAATGCCGTTTTGTAAAGACAGTTCTAGCTGAATTAATCCTCTGTTTCCTTCCTGAATTGGCCTTAAGGTGATGCATACGTTGGCATGTGAAAATCTTTCTCGTTTTATGCCAGCTATGGTCCAATTAATAATGTTGAAACTATATTACATTACAGGGACAGCCAAAAATGCTTACGGCTTATATTCTGTTTTGGGAATTCAACATCAAATGTACACATCTATAGTAATCTTTTCTTACTTTTTCCTTCATTTAATTATGCTGTATTCCATTTCGTTCACTGACTCCTAGGTATTTATACGCCCCTGAGATCTGTTGAACGTGTTTCGGTAATTTTCCATTTCTTGAATGTTACTTTTGTACATTTATCCAATCCAAAGTCCATACCGATATCATCACTGAAATATTTTACAGCATTAAGGTGACTTTCCAAACTACTGTCGTTCTTGGTAAAAGGTTTGTGGTTATTATTTACATTATTCGGACTATTGTCCTCATCTTTGTCGCCATATTTATTACAACGTTTCGGCCGTTGTACGCTCCGGCCTTCTTCAGGTGGTTGGAATGTCGAACTGAACCTTTTATTTCGCTCACTGGGGTAGACTGTTCTAGTTCCACGTGCCATGTTTAATGGATGTCAGTTTTCAGTTATCTCCTGTTAATTTCCCTCTGAAAGTTCTCCACCGCCTTAAACGGGTATTGAACTCACACTCTTTGGGTCCTGTCACTTGATCTAACCAACACCTTTATCCACTGTGCCATTGTGTGCCTTTTTGGATAAAGGCGTTGGTTAGATCCAGTGACAGGACCCAAAGAGTGTGACTTCAATACCCTGTTAAGGCAGTGGAGAACTTTCAGAGGGAAATTAACCGGAGATAACTGAAAACATTAGCACGTGGAACTAGAACAGTCTACCCCAGTGAGCGAAATAAAAGGTTCAGTTCGACATTCCAACCACCTGAAGAAGGCCGGAGCGTACAGCGACCGAAACGTTGTAATAAATATGGCGAAAAAGATTAGGACAATAGTCCGAATAATGTAAATAATGTACATAATACCTCATCTCAGAAATATAGACAGGTTTGTGATTATCCATCATTACACTTTAGTTAATGCGAAAGGGAACAGACAAAACAGAAGGGGTGACAGAGAGTCTCCTTAAAAAGTTCCTCGTCGGATATTAAAGCGATTGGAAGTGGCAGTGCTTTTGGTGTAATTTAGGTATAACGTGGTTTTCCACACTGCCATACTATATTTAAGGAAATTTACTGTCAACGAGGTGACTGTACATTTCCAAAGACTTAAGGATCCAAGAGTGTGGCACACTATCAAAGGCTTTACGAAAAGCTATCCACACTGTAACTTTCCAGGATAATTTTATTTATCAATAACTGATCTTTGCAACCTCTTCAGCATTATCTCTGAATATTGAATATTGAATAATTCCTCGTTGCATATTTAACGGGTTGGAAATGGCAATGCTTTTGCTGGGATTATTGTATAATGTGATTATGGAGGTACGGTGGAGTATTGGATAACGGCTCGGATTGAGGAACCAGAGAGCCGAGTTCGAATTCCTAGTCGAATCCTTTACATTCAGTTACGTGCTAATACCCTTGGGAAAGATATGAACCTTCTTCTTCTCCCGCCACCGATCTATAGGTAAATAGCAGGTCAGACCGGTTTCTCTAGCCTTGGATGGCAACTGGTCTACTGCAGAAAGGAATGGCAACGTACTGCGGGAAAAATCTGCCTAGTCAGTCATGATCGCTTAAGCGTGTATCACGCATGACAAATAACTGGCTGATGCTATATTTCAGGCAATTTATTATTACTAAAGAGACATTTCCAAAGACGTAAATATGTTACAGGCTGTAAAAGGCTTTGCGATAAGCTATACATTACTGAGATTTCTAACTTTGCTGTTGCAATTTTTCAGAATCATTTTATTCATCAACTGTTTATCTTTTCAACTATATGAACCTCTTAGGTATCCATGTTTTCGTCGAGAAATGAGTAAGGGCACTCAATCAGTACAGACACAATGTGGTGAACAGACATTGCTTACGGCCATATCACATTAAAATACCGACTCTAGTCCGATCACCGAATTTGAGCAATGCTGGCCGTTCGCTGGCAAATCTTTTTTTTTTTTTACATTAAGGTTAACACAATACAATGCTCTGAGGCCACTAGATGTAATCGGTTACATTAAGAGGCAGTTTATACGAACAGGTTCAGTTTGTAGCGATCGGGGAAACGTCGTCTTGGGAGTCGGTTCCACAGATTCGCGGGAAGAAGCTGTTTGGGTGGAACTAGTTTCTCACCGATGGAATATGGATGGAATGTGAAGGGTTTGCTACAATGTAAGTATCATGGCGGGGCCTTGCAATGAAGATTAGAACTGGCAGAACCAAAGAAGGCAGTTCGTCCAAGCACCTTCCATGATAGTGGCAATAAAGCAGCGAGGGGCTAGCCATATCCCACCCGTGAAAGAGAGCCCTGTGAGTGGAAAATAATTCGTTAGCCAAAAATACGCAGAGACGCTTTTGGACACTATCGAGACTGGAAAGTGAGGACTGGGTAGCTCCCGAGAAGGTGCTTTAAGCTACGGGTCAGGCCAAGCAAACCAGCGTTAGATACAATCTTATTACTTATACTAACAGAAGACCTGACTATATGATGGTGCTTCTCGAGTGAAGTTGGGTGTGTGGAGTGAAGTTTTACGTGGAGACTCCGGGACGTCGAATGCTTGTTGTCGTTCGTCTCCCGCTGCTGTAGGCTACTGCCATACTTTCAGTTCGTTCGCTTCTAACAGGTCTATTCTCCATGCAAGTCTCGGCCGTCCAGTCACCACCGTCTCGGGGCAGTCGAACGTTCTGTGGGCCGAAATAGCCGTCCGCCTTCCTACCTCTAACCGGCTGCCGTCTTCCAGCAGTTATCCGCGTGTGCCGACATCCGGCGTCGGCGACAGGAGCAGCCACCACCTGCTACCGTTCGTCGTTTTACTGACCCATATTTGGGAGGGGGCATTTCTTTCACCCGTTTTTTTGGTAGCAGCTATCTAATGCCATTTGTGATTCATTTTGGAATTTCATTTGGATTAATCATGAGCATTGACAAAGCTTGCGGAAGAGCTTTTTGGAATCGACAACAAATGATAGAGTAAAAATGTGGGTGCCTCGTCATTTCCTGCCGATTCCATTTTGGGGATACAGTTAGAGCTTTCCATTCTATGTTTCTGTTCTTGTGTAGATCCTCCATTCTTCCAAAATATTTACACGTCTTGACGTTTCTTGATGTCTGTTTGGAATATGGTATTTAGTCGATAAGACTTAAAACACCTTTCCTATCGTCTTGTCCTCTCTACCTTTAATTACAGTTTCTGCTAAAGAGTTTCTGTGATAGGCAGACTTTCATTTAACTAGAATTTTTTTTTAAATCCTCACTGTATTTAATATCGTTGAAGCTTTCGCTAACATTTTTTGTCTAGATTTACAAACTCTACGTTTCGTTCAATTTGGCAAATCAATCCATGAAATTTGAATGGGTTGATTTAAAAAAAAAATTACTTTGGCAAATTACTTCACGGTTTAATATTTTTTTTAATTTAAATTAATTTTATAGGACTTCATAGCAAACAATATTTTTAAGAATTTTCTTTTTCCTTTTTAACAGGGAAGAATAAATTCTTAGGATTTCTTACTCTTGAGCATGCAACATACAAGTGGTCATGCGTCAATATTTCTTTCTGGTACCAAATTCCAACTTTTTGAATCGTTTCGCCTCGTGATTGGTTTATAGTTCTCGCAAACGCATGACGATTCTGGATTCTTATTGATTCGAAGGGATATTCGAATGGTTTAGGAATAAACTTTATTCGTAACCCCTTAATTGTTTGCAATTCTCCCCAAAATTTAGTTTCGATCGGTCAATGTATGGCTATTTTAGAGAGTGTGACGGACAGATGAATGGACTAAAGAAAGTCACAGAATTTTATATATAGATTATTTAGAGTCTGTCTATATTTCTGAGATGAGGTATTATGTACAGGATTTACATTAGTCGGACTATTGTCCTCATCTTTGTCGCCATGTTTGTCACAACGTTTCGGCCGTTGTACGCTCCGGCCTTCTTCAGGTGGTTGGAATTTCGAACTGAACCCTTTTTTTCGATCACTGTGGTAGACTGTTCTAGTTCCACGAGCCATGTTTGATGGATGTCAGTTATCAGTTATCTCCTGCTAATTTCACTGTGCCACTGTGCCATGTGTCCTTGAGGACACATGGCACAGTGGATAAAGGCGTTGGTTAGATCCAGTGACAGACCCAAAGAGTGTGAGTTCAATAAGGCGGTTAAGGCAGTGGAGAACTTTCAGAGGGAAAATTAGCAGGAGATAACTGATAACTGACATCCATCAAACATGGCACGTGGAACTAGAACAGTCTACCCCAGTGATCGAAATAAAGGGTTCAGTTCGAAATTCCAACCACCTGAAGAAGGCCGGAGAATACAACGGCCGAAACGTTGTGACAAATATGGCGACAAAGATGAGGACAATAGTCCGACTAATGTAAATACTATAGATTATTTTGTTTTATATTTCTAATCGACATTACTGCTTTTCTGTGCAAAAATATTTGAATTTCTTGCAATCTCATCCAGCATCGATAATGCAAATTTGATTTCTTCGATACTTCACATCCGATTTCCGCAATTTCTCGCTTTAATTTACCTTTTCGAGCAGATCTTTTGTCTGTTTGATATTTTCCTTGACTTTTCATTTTTCAAGTTTTTAATTAGTTTCTAGAGTTGTAGCATACATTGCAATATTTTAGTTATTCTAATAATTATAATTATTATTAAAACGATATGAAGGTGATGTTGATCGTTGGTCTTTTTCCTCCAAAGTGCGAATAATTTCTCATGCGCACAAAAAAATAGTCAAAATTACTACTGATTATTCATAATTTCCATAAAAAGATCAATAAATGCAATCTACAAAAATGTCTTTTTAATGATGTATATTTAAAAGAACAGTTAAAATGAAAATATGTATTTTTTACTGATGTTTCCCAAATACAAGGCTCAAAAGGTACACAAGCTACTGTGTGCAATTATATCAGCGTAGGAAAGCACAAACGTTATGAGCACTGGGCAGAAGAAACTGTCCTAAACAGGAAACAAGGGATAAATATCTACCTCTGTTCAAAAGACCGGGGAGGAAGGTAAACCGGACGATAGGCGAACCCATCTACTCCTATTATATATATATATATATATATATATATATATATATATATATATATATATATATATAGAGAGAGAGAGAGAGAGAGAGAGAGAGAGGGATATTAATATGAATTAAGTGTATGCCAAATACACCATCAATCAAATTTGAAATCTGATTTTCGTTTTTAGCATTTACACTTACCTCTCTATCTCTCTCTCTCTCTCTCTCTCTCTCTCTCTCTATATATATATATATATATATATATATATATATATATATATATATATATAAGATTGCGTTCAAGCATGAAATAGACAGGCGCCACTTGGTGTTGACCTCAGTGCCCACTTTTATATTTACATACACAATCTCTCTCTCTCTCTCTGATATTAAGCACTTTTACCCATAAATATAGTATACCATAAAACAATATTTTTATCATTATATATATATATATATATATATATATATATATATATATATATATATATGCGCACGCGTGTGTGTGTGTGTGTGTGTGTGTGTGTACGTAACAAATGTTCGAGGTCACTCTAAAAATGTTTTCATTACTAAATACTTTCTTTAGATTTTGGAAGGCACATTCTCGAGCCTTGGGGTTTCTGTCTAACTTTTTCAATCGGCTGCT
Organism: Acanthosepion esculentum; assembly: GCA_964036315.1. NCBI lineage: Eukaryota > Metazoa > Mollusca > Cephalopoda > Sepiida > Sepiidae > Acanthosepion > Acanthosepion esculentum. The sequence goes on from OZ038501.1 coordinate 35,845,243, forward strand.
AGTTCATTTCTCTATCTACTTGATTTTGACAACCCCAATTTGTAATTTACATCTTTGCCTGTCCCTTTTGCTAACGACTATACATTTCGTCTTCTTACAATTGAAGCTTTGTCTTTTCTTTTATCTCGCCTTTACTACTTGGCCTAAAGTACACACAGACGGAAACCAGAAGGTGTTACTTATTTATTCTCTTTCTTCATTGCATAACCTTTAAAAAAAAACTGTTTTAATAAATGTTGGCACCCTTTTCCTGTTTTTCTCTTTGATGGAATTACTAAATTAGTGTGGCAGAAAGAAATAAGTGCGTGGCACATCGCAATGATAGGATGCCAAACGAAACGTGATATTTAATTAGCACGTAATTAACGAAGTGGCTTCGATCGGCAGCATGTGCTCCATTGATATACAAGTTGTTCCAAAAGTCAGCTTGCTATTTTTCATACGTTTATTTAATTTTGTTTTTGCAGAACTTAGATTAACATAATGAAATTACTCATGTTCTTATCTTATACTGATAATATTTATTCTATGTTCTGAAAAAAGCATGAAAAATATATAAGTGACTTTGGGAACATCCTTTATGAGGTGTCTTCGATACACCCTGTTCCTAGGTGACTTTTGGAAAATCCTATACGTACGTGACATTTGGAACATCTTGTAACGAGGTGACCTTTGAAACACCCTGTACATAAGTGACGTGTGGAAACACTCTATACCTAGGTGAGTTTTGGAAAACCCTGTACCTAGGTGACTTTTCAAATATCCTGTATCGAGGTGACTTTTGGAAAATCCTGTACCTTGGTGACTTTTGGAACATCTTGTAACGAGGTGACCTTTGAAATACCCTGTACCTAGGTGACGTTTGGAAAGACTATACCTAGGTGAGTTTTGGTACACCCTATACATAAATGAAATTTGAAACACCCTGTAATGCGGTAACTTTTGGATCACCATTTACCGAGGTAACTTGTGGAACATCCTGTACCTAGGTGACTTTTCCAAAGCCCTCTACTTAGATGACTTTTGGTACACCCTGTACTGAGGTGAATTTTGGAACAGTCTGTAAAGGGGTAACTTTTGGAAGAACTCTACCTAGGTGACTTTTGAAAAACCCTGTACCGAGGTAACTTTAAACATTCCGTACCGAGGTAACCTTTGAACATTTTGTACCGAGGTAACCTTTGAACATTTTGTACCTAGGTGATGTTTGGAAACACTTTATACATAGTTGAGTGTGGAACACCATGGACCTAGGTGACTTTTTGTACATCTTGTAACAAGGTGAATTTTGTAACACCCTGTTCCTAGGGAAGTTTGGAAGCACGCTATACCTATGTAACCTTGGAACACCCTGTACCTAAGTGACTTTTGAAACACCCTCTACTGAGGTGACTTTTGACACACCCTTTACCCAGGTAACTTTTGGAACATCCTGTACCTAGGTGATTTTTAGGATATCTTGTAACGAGGTGACCTTTGTGACACACTGTACCTAGGTGAAGTTTGGAAACACTCTATACCTAGGTGACTTTTGGAACACTCTATACCTAGGTGTCTTTTGAAACACCATCTACTGAGGTGACTTTTGGGGCACCTTTTCCCAGCTGACTTTTGGAATACACTGTACTGAGATGACTTTTGGAACACCATCTGCCTAAGTGACCTCCTGTATCGTGGTGAATTTTGAAACACCCTGTATCGTGGTGAACGTTTGGAACACCCTGTATATTTGAGAAGATTGACTGCTGCTTATTAAATATCCGCCGAACTAGTGAATCTGTCAGCTAGAACTAGATATAGAATGAATGTGATGCGCCCAAACGGGAAAAGTCTGACTATCTAAAAATTCAGTTTTATAGCAGTGATCACTGGCTCCAGGCAGACCTAGCTATTCAGTGATATCGTTATGGTCATATATACGTGTGTCTTATAAAGAATGATCACTACTCATCAATTAGTGTCTAAGCACCGACGCTACGCTTGCCTCATTATAATATTCTGCTTGGTTCTTAGTTTTTTCAGAAAATCATAAAAGCTAATTAACTTTCTTAATTACATTTTCTGAATTATCTCCAATGTGATTGCTGCATATGGACGAAGGACTAACTAGTCGATACTTTCACGTCAGACGTTTCACTAAAATCATAGTGTATCATTACAGTTTTTGTTAGTTTTGTCATTCATTAAAATCAATTATTTATTAAAACTCGGAATTTTAGATTTTTCGTTAATGATTTCTCTTAGAGCAAGGCGATAATGCCACTAAAGGCAAGGGGTTACTGTGGGGGAAAGAGAATAAGAAGAATCTTGTGAGGAGAAAGGCGAATAAAAGAACAGGTTTCAGGAAGACTGAAGATGGCTATTGACGTTGCATTTAAAGTTTTGAAGATGATAGAGAAGCAAGAAATCGGAAGGCAGTTCCACAGGCGAGAAATGCGAGAAAAGAAACTATTAGAATTGAACATACAGTTGCATCTATCTTTTGCTGCAGTAAAACTATGAAACCTAGTTGCCAATCTAGTAGCACGCTTAAAAGTCATGTAGTAGTGACACCAAGGACTAAGCTCATCAGAAGAATTGCCACTGAAAATATCGTATCGAGAAAATTATTCGAAAATAATCGTTCGAAAACAATTATTCAAAAACACTTATTCGAACGACATTTATTCGAATTGTAAATTGTTTGAATGAAAATTAATCGAAATGACAATTATACTAAATGATAATTATTCGAAATGCCTATGTTTGACGTACGTATGTGGCTTTTCTTTGGGAGAGTCAATGCTGATTTATTTAGAACTAATAGCGCCTTTGATGGATGGTATAGGGCTTTTTTTTGCAGGAAGTGACATTGCAATATGAAAAGTCTTAGACTTTCAAGAAATTCATGTCGCAAATGTAAGGACCGGTTGCCAAAATATCGCGACATGAATTGAAAACTTAAAAAAAATTAGTGGCATCCTTTAACGAGCATTCTTCAGTATTTGACTACTTGCGTGCAGTATTTTACAAATTTTTCTCCTTGTTAAATTATTTAAAATATCTCCAAGAGATACGCCGAGGTTTGTTGCGAGTTCAACGTCTCGGGTACTGGGACTATTTTTCACCTTAATCTTTTAATATTATATTTTAATATTAATTAATATTAATGAATTAATATTAATGAATTAATATTAATGGCCACTTTTGACCGATTTATCTCGATTTTCTACATTTAACTCTTCAACTTCACGATTTGTTAAACCAGAATCTTGCCATTATGACGACGGAGTCTCCTTCTATTTATTTCCGATCCAGAGAGCGCAATTAACACTACTGGAGATTCGGATCAACTCTATTTTCTTTAATATAACGAGTTTGTATGTCTTGTCTACAGAAAGAAACTGTGTAATAATAAAGTTTGTGGAATTGTTGGTGATCTTCTCGCCTAGTTGATATTTTTCGAAAATATAACAAAACGCGATATTCTAAAGTCGAAAGTCTTGATTTATTTGGAGAGAGATAAAAGAAAAAAATGTTGGTATTTTCTTGTTTCAAATCGTCTAGATCAGTGGTTCTCAACCGGGAGCCATGTAACGTTACTGGGGTCCACACACACACACACACACAAATAGCAAATTCGGAGTCTACGGTAATATTTTAGTGGTCTATAGAGCATTTCCACATATGAACTGTTGTTATAAATGAGTATTGGAATTTCTACAGTAATCTACGCCATATTAAAGTACAAAAAAAATAGAAAAACAACTCTAAATCTAGCAAAAAACAACATCAAGCGATGTAAGTTAGCGTCTATTTTACTCTACCGGATGTTTTGATTGTAAAAGTTGAATAAAAACTGAGACAGATATATAAAGGAAGGATTATATGTATATAAAGGAAAATTATATAATGATTATAATTTATTATATAAATTAATGTAATATATTAATAATAAAAAATAATATTAATTTTAAATATTAATAAAATATTAATATATTAATATAAATTAATTAATATAAAATATAAAAAAAATAAAATATTAATAATAAAATTAATTAAATATATGAATTATATAAGAATTATTTATAAAGGAAGGATTAACAGTATTAACCTCTTCAGCAGCAGGAGCAATTTTCGACAAAGACCATCCAAAATAAGGGCCTATATATGTACTCGTGTACATAAATGTTCCATAGGACTTAGTTGATAAATTAAATTAGTTTTACTTTAAAATAAAGCACATATATTTCAGTCAATTATGTGCCATGCGGGATACATGACAGACGAGGTATATTTATTTAGATAGCAACAGGTCTACCGCAGAAAGAAATGTCAACCAACTGGTTTTCTGCGGTATACCAGTTGCCTTCTAAGGCCATAGAACCCGGTCTGTCCCGCTATTTACCCATAGCTGGAAGAAGAAGTCTAGGGAATGTAATGGATTCGGCTGGATTTCGAACTCGGCTCTCCAGTGCCTCACTCTGAGCTGTTATCCATTACCCCACAGTGCCTCCTCGCATGCAATTACTATTTCTATAATACAATTCCTAAACTAATCTATTAGTAAAAAAAATAAAACAATTGAGTGCTCAATACTTTCGACCTTGGGTTACACCTAAGCTACGTTTAGAAAATCATCATACCTTTCCCAAGGTTATATGAAAGAAAATATAACATTAGAGGCTAATCACCTTTAAGCCCAACAATCATTCCATCAGCTCATAGAGAGATTGCTGGTAGGACTTAATGTACACCGATTCCAACACCAACGTCGGAATTACTCGAACATATCCGGGCTATAAGACCAAGCACGATTATGGTTTTTAATCAAATGATTCAGCTATCGCTGAACCTGACAAATTAACGCATCTATGTAAATTGTCCCCTTTCCTTTGCGAATATCGGCTGGTACATGTTGGTTAATTCGTGCTTCCAGCCTTTGATCCGTTCTGTCTATATAGTCAGCATTGCACTGACATCTGAATTTGTAAATGGCAAAACTAATATATTGGGTAAGCAGAAAAAACTTCTGGGTTGATCTTTGCATAGGTCGGGTAAAAAAAGAACACATTACGTGGATTGGCGGAAGAAACACATCTTCTTACAGCAAATGAAATTTTCTTAGCAAATCTAGGGCTCACCTCACCAATCAACGTCACACGCAAATAGACGGAGCATTTCTGATGACGAATCACTCTAGGCTTACGAAATTGTCGCATTTTTTCTAATGCTGGGCGCCATAATGCCCAAGGGGTAACCATTCACGCTCAGAATCTTCCTAATAAAATGAATGCAGACTCTAAATTCGTTACCGAGCATATTACCTAGGCTCGATGAACCAAGGTTTTAATCAAGTTGATTTTCAGCTATTTAAAACAGAATGAATTCCACAGAGTATATAAAAATATAAAGCTTGTTTTCCAATAAACTTATGTAAGAACTCATCTATTTGATCTGTGTATCATGATATGGTATCGGCTGGTCATGTCATGCCCCATCACATCTAACCCATCCCAAAACAACTACAACTTACAATTAACTTTCCCTCCCAAACCCTACACTAAATATACTAACACCTTACCACTAAAATGTGATTGGAAACAATGATGTTGCCAGCTATACGTTTTTGAAACAATGATGTTGCCAGGGATACATTTTTTTGAAACAATGATGTTGCCAGGGATACATTTTTTTGAAACAATGATGTTGCCAGGGATACATTTTTTTGAAACAATGATGTTGCCAGCTATACGTTTTTGAAACAGTTGCCAGCTATACGTTTTTGAAACAGTTGCCAGCTATACGTTTTTGAAACAATGATGTTTCCAGCTATACATTTTTGAAACAATGATATTGCCAACTATACGTTTTTGATATATCTAGTAAATACTGGATCTGGCATTAAATAACCCATAGTGGTTGATATGCCATAAAACCCCAAACAAACAAACATGATATGGAGAAAAGGAAAAACACCATTGTTCTCCTATTCACAGGAGAAATGCAACGCATTAAGTGATTCATGTCTTCAACCCCATTTTAAGACGTACAAATGGTGTCACCACATATCTAACATAATATTTGGCTCCTTCAATGCATGCAATTAATTCTTTTTCAAAATATAAAAACAACCATATTTGCCATTGTCGACCCTAATGTACTTCCCATTGTTAGCCCGTCTATTTGACTATTGATCTATTTGATCTTATTAAAACTGAATTCCATAGACATGGTGGCGAACTCCATCAATTCCATAAAGGCGGCCTCGAGAATACGCGGAGTAGCAAATGGCTAGTGTACAACGCATCTGTGCAAATATCAATAGTTTGTTGAAACAGTACAGGAGAAGAAACTATTCATATCAAATGAGCATATAATCTTAACCTCAGCGCTGAAAGGACAGTTCTGCATATGACAGGCAAAAGTAAATGAGTCTGTAACACAATTAACGTTCTAACACAGGCTGTATCACCTACCAGCAATACACTTAAAAAAAAGAGAAAAATATTACAAAGTAAACCAGGGAATCAGATAGACACCTATTTTCTAATGGACAGTCTTTCTTCTACAATTAGAGAAGTTGGTATCATCATTTTTTGTTGTTTTGGAATGGCTATTCTTACTTAGATTTGTGCTGAATTAAAATTTTATTATTGTATTTTTTAATATTTTTTTCAGTGTTATCTGTATATCTATAGCTTAATTTAAGTGTATTTTTATTGAACATCTTACTAAGAGTATTATTTCTGGGGAAGTGTTTCTCAATTAAATTGAGAAACTTCTATCTTAACTTAGTGCCAAAGATTTGGAATGGTCCACACAATATTTATTTGATTTATTCAACTTTATTATTGCCATGTTTTACCGTCTAATCAGTATAATTAGCAACGTATATAAATGTTCCCCATTTTCTATTTTACCTATTGATCCCTTTAAGATGTTTGTTGAGTATATAATTTTTTTTTTAAATGTAAAAAAAATGTCTCTGATAACGTTATGTCTACTTCAACAAATCGGCAAATCATACTTGGCTACATCCATAATACATTTGTCGCTGCAATGATTCGTAGTATCATTGGATGACTTGTCTAAGGTTCAGTATTTCTTGACATGTAAAAATAACCAAGCCACCTCTACATCCTAATCTTATTTTTATATTTTAGCATAGATCTGACGTTTAATTGGTTAAACTAGACATACCCAAAAGTATATTTTTAATTCTGACCTTATGCCCCCACTTTAACTTCCGAAAAGAGGTAACGATTTGTTTTGAAATTTTCCAAATAAATCATTTTTATCACAAGTTATTTACCATCGCCTGATGATATACAGTCTTAGTACAGAAACATGAAAGCTTTTGTGTAGCGATGTAAAATGTTTTTATTGTAATCTAATATATATATATATTTATATATATATATATATATATATATATATATATATATATATATATATATATATATATATATATATATAACAGTAATAATCTTATAAATATAAGAAGTGATACTCGTCCGGAAAAACTTAGGTGCATTGATTTGTAAATAAAGAATTCAATACCAAAGGGAAAAAAGGAACAAAAAAAGAAAGAACATGTACGTCACTCGAAGACAATCGCCTAGCATCCAAGTTCAGAGTCCAAAGAAGAAAAAAACCGATACGAGTAAGTAAAATAACTAAGTAAAGTGCTCAATACGTTAAGCAGAGCATATATATATAAATTCACAAGAGGAGAGAATCCAGGTAGAACTGAATGTCCAGGACAGAGTAAAAATATAATATAAAAGGCTCAAACACTAATATTCCATGTTTATAATTTATTACATTGGAATCGTAATCACGATCCAATTCATCAAACCTACAAATTTTATCGTGATTACGATTCCAAAGTAATAAATTTTAACCATGGAATATTAGTGTTTATATATATATATATATATATATATATATATATATATATATATATATATATATATATATATATATATATGTGTCAACAAATGTGAAATCTTGTAGCTTGTTGTTTCAATCTGGTCTCAGCGGGTAACAATGAAGCATCTACAAATTAGCTGTGTGTTCCTGAAACTACTTTTGTGCCACCTGCACAAGATTACGAGTTTCGTGTTCTTGCACGTAAAAAAATAAATCTCCACAGCGGGAAAAACGACGTGCATTAAGAGTGGTAAAAGATTTGAAATGAGATCGGGAAGAATGTCCAATCTCTGTCGGCCATAACAATTTTAACTTCTTACGTCACGTATAAATCCCTATGTTTCGTTCACTTCTACTCGTTGCAGACGATGAAATCCTCAAATGTTCTGCTCTCCCTAATTTTGGAGCACTTCACTCTGTGTATATGTAGTGTGCCTGTGTTTTTTGTCCAAAATTTACTATATATATATATATATAATTAAATTTTATAGTTGTCAGGTGCCAAAATTGCTGGTTCTTTTTCCATAGTTTACTCATGCAAATGCATTTTTGGCAGAATTTTTTATCGTAAATATATATAACATTTACCGGCCTGAATGTCCGAGAAATTTTCATAGAAAATTTTCGCTCTCCGACAGGAATCGAACCTGTATCCTATACGGAACCATCATTTTGCGTGATGTGCCTTAACCTTTCGGCCACAGAGCAGCGTCTGGTTAGCAAGGTCGATTTTACTATCTTTAAACTTAAATCTTCCATGAATCTCTTCTATTCATATCTGCTCTAGCGTATCAAATGTAAACAAATGACGTCATATATTTTAGAATTGGACATAGTCCGACAATTTATTTAAAGACATTTTATATTATGTTTAACGTTCTTTTTATAGATACAAGTATTTAAGCAAATGCTCTGTTTTATAATAAACAGTATTAAATAACATTTACCGGCCTGAATGTCCGAGAAATTTTCATAGAAAATTTTCGCTCTCCGACAGGAATCGAAATGATGGTTCCGTATAGGATACAGGTTCGATTCCTGTCGGAGAGCGAAAATTTTCTATGAATATATATATATATATATATCGTAAATTTCGGTAGCAACCCCTCTTTCATGCAGGTTTCATTGGAGATGATTATAGATAAGATATTTCCGTAATATTGTCTAAACCAAAATCTGAGTCTGTCTGCTTCTCTGTTACAATTCCGTTTGGCCCCACCGTCTTGTTTCTGTTCAGATTGGCCAGTGCTGCTTCTATTTCTGTTTTTTTTTTTTTTTTTTAGAAATTCAGGTCCCTCGTGAATTCTATGTATTCTTACCTCGTGAAGAGTTTTCCAATATATTCGTTCCAGCGTTGAAGGATTTTCCCTTCCCTAATATCAGCGTTCCATCCTTGGATTTTATGCAGCCTGTTGACGAGCGAGCCTGCTGTTAGTTTCCTTATTCGTTTATGCACATCTCCTTTGTTTGTAGTACTCAATCTCTCTATTTCTGCACATTTTTTGTTTAGCCACTCTTCTTTAGCCTGCCTGCATTTGGTTCTTATTTCGTTGTCTAGTTTTCTGTATTCCGTTCCGTATCTTGGCAGAGTTTTCTGTCTCGAGAATCTCATCAGTCATCCATTCATTTATTTCTTCTTCGTTCATTCTCCTTTGGGATGATAACGTTTGCTGATGTCATTAAATCTTCTCTTAGTGCGCCCCTTTCCAGTTGCTATTTGCATTTTCCTCCTCGCATCTTCTTTTCACACTGCCCATTTATTTTTCCATCAGGTTCGGGTCGCTCAGGAATTTGTTGTATTGCAATTTTGTTGCTGGGTTAGGCTCCTTCAGTTTCTGTAGTTTCGCTCTTAGTTTACATATAACAGGGCGATAATCCCTTCCGCAGTCGGCACTTGGGAAGGTTTTGCAGTGAACCATTACATTCCTGAATCTTTTGTTGATAGTTATATAGTCATTTTCGTTTTTATTTTCTCCCCCTGGGCTCCGGATTTTCTTTGAACCAGGTGTTGGCTATTACCTGATCATTGGCCGTGCACCACTGGACCAATTTTTTCTCCGAGTTCGTTGCGGGTTTCTAGTCCGAGTTTGCCAGCTATCACCCCTGCCTTCTCCCTGCCTATTTTGGTGTTTTGTTCTCCCATGATAATTATGATTTCTTGTGATTTGCACTGAGCCTTGGCATTGTCTAGCATGGAGTAGAAAGATTCGATTATTTCTTTCTTACTTTGTGCTGCCAGTGCATACACTATGTGATAGATACGTTGAAAGGCTTTCCTTTCAACTTGACCACCAGAATTCTTTCGGATAACTGGAACGCATCTCTTTATTTCTTGATCTAGTATCAATCCTACACCTTTATTGTTTTTCTCTCCGCTTACATATATATTCTTGTGATTGTCAACGATAAAATCGCCGTTGTTTGGCCACCTCTAATTCACATACGCCTAAAATGTTGAATTTTAACCTACTCATCTCCCGTTTTACATTTTCTAACTGGCCCCAGTTGTTCAACCTCCTGACGTTCCATGTCCCGAGAATTATTTTTTGTTTGATGCGAGCAGTCGCTGGATAACGGTCCGGTGACACCTGTCGCTCATTTCGCTCCTTTCCGACCAAAGGACAGGTTCCGAAGAATTGTATCCCCTTTACGCCGTTTATGCTAGCAGTCGGTGGATGACGCTTAGGTGACACCTGTTGCACATTTCGGTCCTTACCGGGCGAGCAGTTTATTCCCATGGACTTAACCCACTTCACGCCATCAGGTTTCATAATGTATGTGCTCTTTTCCATGATATTTCTTGAGATTAATAGTGGTTTATGGAAACACCTTCTCAAGTTTTCCACCGTTGAATCATTCCGACGGTGGAAAACTTACCCGCTCTCTCTCTCTCTCTCTCTCTCTCTCTCTATATATATATATATATATATATATATATATATATATATATATATATATATATATGTGTGTGTGTGTGTGTGTGTGTATATAATATATATATATATATATATATATATATATATATATATATATATATATATATATATATATATAATACTGTTACAGTTACTAAAACTGACAATAATAATAATTATGCAATTACCAATTTTATAACAAAATATAGGTAATGGAATAGGGATATATATATAGCAGTTGAGGGTGGTGTTGCTGATATCAGCGCAGGAGGTGGGTTCGGCTCGCCGGGTTCGAATTCTTCGCTATATCATTCGTATTTGCTTTCGCACGAATGCCGTTGAAAAATGCATGACTTCATCAGTTTTCCCCCAGCTATGGGTTAAATGCCAGAGTAGAGTTGGATTTTTTTTGCCTTAACAACCAGTATAAAAGAAAGAAAACTTCATGGAGAAGGCAACGGGAAAAACATCGTCTACGTTCTGATGAGACATGGCATGACGAAAAGGTGTTGCACACATATTGATTCACATCCTTCTACACACACACACACACACACACACACACACACACACACATATACATATATATATATATATATATATATGTGTGTGTGTGTGTGTGTGTGTGTGTGCGTGTGTGTGTATGTATGTATATGTATATGTCATTATTATGAAAATGTTAACTTTAAAAGGTCATGGTGATATTTTTTTCATAATAAATTTGCTCTATTTTTATAAGGAGCTATCACTGGATCTATATCCTCTTTGGAACTATAAATACGTATTACCAAATAATATCATTTGATATATATATATATATATATATATATATATATATATATATATATATATATATATATATATATATATATATATATATATATAATAAAAAGACTTAAACACTAATATTCCATGGTCATAATTTATTCCATTGGAATCGCAAAAACGATCCAATTCTGTAGGTCTGATGAATTGGATCGTTTTTGCGATTCCAATGGAATAAATTATGACCATGGAATATTAGTGTTTAAGTCTTTTTATTATATCCTTACTCTGTCCTGGACATCGAGTTCTACCTGGATCATATCCTCTTGGAATTATTTTTATACATATATGTATGTGTATATATAATTGCATATGTATGTGTATATTCACCACTAATATTGTCTATATATATATATATATATATATATATATATATATATATATATATATATATATATATATATATATATATGTGTGTGTGTGTGTGAGTGGCCAACACCAAACCTCGACAATCTGCTTCCTGCTTAAAAGCAGTTTTCATGCCTGGAGATTGTGTTCAGGCATGAAACAGACTATCGCCTGCACGCCGTTGATCCCAGTGTTCACTTTTCTATTTACATGCGCTTGATCCTTAATATTGCGCACTTTTAACCATAAATATATCATACCTTAAAACTATATTTTTATCAAACGCACACACAAATATATATATATATATATATATATATGTATATATGTGTGTGTGTAATAGAAAATATGCATATATATATATATATATATATATATATATATATATATATATATATATGCGTGTGTGTGTGTATGTGTGTATCCGTGATAAAATGTACATATATGTATGTATATGGGGTGAGAGAAAAAGTGTGCGTCTCGAAAATTTATATGCTGGATTTCCGAAAACTGATCACTTAGAGCCACTTCAGAAAATCTGATCATATCACCGAACATCAACATTTTTCGTAAAAAGGCTTCTAGCTCGAGCTTGAGCTTCTTAGCACCGCTCGTAATACGTAAAAACAATCGAGGTTGAAGATGAACGTGTTGCGCCAATTTTCTAAAAGGAGTGGATATGTTTACCTGTCACAAGGATACGCCATTGAATCTATGCTATAAGACACCAACCACTTGTGCCGGTGGAAAAGGCCGAATGACTAACTCAATCATAAGGAGCAGTAAATAAACCTACACATTGTTCATGTGAAACAGACGCAAGGATTAGAGAGGCGGAAAGAGGCGGAAAGAGGCGAAAAGAGGCGGAAAGAGGCGAAAAGAGGTGAAAAGAGGTCCATAATTTACATCGGATTGCATGACCTTCAGAAATTAAATGCGTAATAAGAAAACTGCTGAAGCATTAAGATTTAATGTCAAAAAGATTCCTTCAAATGTAAAATTATCCGAATCATGTCTGTCTGTCTGTCTGTCTATCTATCTATCTATCTATCTATCTATCTATCTATCTATCTATCTCTGTCTGTTCATATCTATCTATCTATCTATCTATCTATCTATCTATCTATCTATCTATCTATCTCTGTCTGTTCATATCTATCTATCTATCTATATATATATATATATCTATATCTATCTATCTCTGTATGTTCATATTTATCTATCTATCTATCTATCTATCTATCTATCTATCTATCTATCTATCTATCTCTCTCTGTTCCTATCTATCTATCTCTGTTTGTTCATATCTATCTATCTATCTATCTCTGTCTGTTCATATCTATCTATCTATCTATCTATCTATCTATCTATCTATCTATCTCTGTATGTTCATATCTATCTATCTATCTCTGTCTGTTCATATCTATCTATCTATCTATCTATATCTATCTATCTCTGTATGTTCATATCTTTCTATCTATCTATCTATCTATCTAATCTTTCTTTCTCTCTATCTCTCTCTCTATATATATATATATATGTATATGTGTGCGTGTGTGTGTGTGTGCATGTGTATATATCAGTCTCTTCATATCGAAGTCATTTCAAATCTATCTCTATCTGTTCACATCTATCTATCTATCTATCTATCTATCTATCTATCTATCTATCTGTCTGTCTGTCTATCTCAGTCTGTTCATATCTATCGGTTTCTATCTATTTTAGTATTAAGCTGAGTCGGTTAATAGCTATATATCATTATAAAAACACACGCGTATGTATTAAAATATATTAACAGAAAGAAATGATATATCTATAGATTTATAAATAAAGAGTTATATATTAACTAGAAATACACACATAGACATAGAAAAAGAGAGAGTCGGGAGAAGAGAAATACTGTATTCATATCATTTATTATATATATTATATATTCAGAAACAGTTATTTTCGGAAATATACCAGCCTCCTCTCGTTTTGTCAATCCGACTGTTCCACTTGCTCTCTTTCTCTGCCTCTCTCTCTATCTCTCACTAACTATATATATATATATATATATATATATATATATATATATATATATATATATATACACACATTTCCTTGATACACCTTTCCTGTCTTTGACTTTACCTTAAGCCCTTAATTGAGAAAGATGAATTTAGCCATGTGTAAAAATCACATTAGGCTAAATCTTTTGCCACCGGTACACTTTTCGCTTCACTTCCATTGCATCCTAAAACTCTATTCTACGCGCAAAGAGGTATTCTACATCTCAATAAACAGACATTGTAAACCATAGCAATCTTCTCTTTTTTTTTTCACAATTTTTCTTTCGACCCCTTTAAGAGAAGGGACACTTATGTTCAAGTTCATACCTCTGCTGATGGGAAACATTTTCATCGAAACCCACAGTACTTTGTAGGTTTTTCAGAAAAAAAAACAAAAACTAAATTCTAATTCTGATCAAAATTATTTGAGATGAGGACATTGTTCATGATGCAAATAATGCAAATGGCATCTTTTTATTGAGATTTCGTGTATATGTCAGATAATATATATATATATATATATATATATTTGTCATTCACAGACCGACTGTTTCGCTGTTTCACAGCTCATCAGTGTGACTAGTCGTCGGGTTGCCTCTAGCTAGGATCGAAATATTTATATATATATATATATATATAAAATGAAAAGGTTATAATGGTTCCAACGAGAGAAAAGTGTGTATATTAAAAAGAAGAGGTACCGCAAACTTTTTGGGTTGTAATGTGGATTTTTAAAAAAATATTATCCTTTATTTTTCATAATTTTACAACACGTGTTTCTGGTCTCGCAACCGTCTTCAGGTAAAGGGTGGAGATTTCCACATATTATTAAAAATAATTAATTTTTTTCGTTATGTTTTTCAATGTTAAATATTTTCGATACGAGACATTCTCTGGTTTTGGGTTGGTAATCCGAATGTCTTTCTTGAAATGGCAGTGAAGAGTTCTGCACGAAGGGTCATAAAACAATTACGGTTGGTTTGAGAAGTGATGAATTAGTTGTCGGTATCTTATCTTTTAATGTTTTAGTGACCCCTGTGTGTTCTTAGATCTATTTTCATTTTTGTGTGTTCCTGTCAGCATGCGTGTATATATGTGTGTGTATATCCCCCCTCAATACATACACTGTCTCACTACGAAGAATTAGTAAACACATTTGTACACATATATACACACACACATAAACATATTAATGTACTTTTTAAATGTCAGGTTTCTACAGGATGTCGACAATAACCACCGCATTTTCTTTAAAATGTTTGAACTGCCATAAATTTTTACGAAAGATCCAGCAGTTGCTTCCTGTTATGCTCTCCAGGGTTTTGAATTCGAAGCCATCCTTCTCCTAGATTGGGGTTGATAAACCGTTAAAATCGATCCTGACCAAGCATCTCGACGTCAGTCACTTTCTCACCGACGTGCCGTGGCTTCTTTCTGTCTTTTCTACAATTATTTTTATGGAAAATCCTATGACGAGCTTTTTTACCCTGGTTCCCCGACTACGTGAATTTAAGAGTGCTACTAGATTGGCATCTAAATCCCATCGTTTTACTTTTGAACTAGCTAAATCCAACCGTCACTTCTACTCCAACAGTTTCTATTCTCGCACTTCCGACCTGTGGAACTCTTTCCGTTTTGTGTTGGCTTTTTCTTTTTTTATTTATTAAGGCTTCCATTATTTATGAATTGTAATGCCCCTTAAGGAACTCTGTTCCTGATCAAACTAAATTCATAAATAATTACATCGGTCACGCTACTACATGCCTATCCAGACGCCTCATGTTACACCTATCTCACCATAGCTCTATTAGAACCCATATAAACACACACTCAAACTTGCCAGACTCCATTCGAAACATACTAGGAGAAAAAACAAAAATAATAACCTCATCCACATGTAAAAAAAGATTGAAAATAATGGAAGCTTTAATCATAACGAAAATAATAAAGAAAAACCCAACATCCAATAATATTAACTACGAGCACGGCCACAATGTCCTAACCGTGTTCGGAAAGTAAACCATCTCTATAACTCTACAAACGTACACACAGCACATACAAACAGTTAAAAAGTTATCCTTTATACTGGCTAAAAGTATAGCCGAAAGTGCTCGGAATTACAGAACATTTGGACCGTTTCTACACACTCTGTGTCCAGAAAACACTTGTTCAAACACAAGAAAAATTAAATAAAAAGCTTAATCGCAGTACCTTTTCTAACGTCTTTAATGAAACCTGTATTCCTCTGTGTGTATATATATATATATATATATATATATATATATATATATATATATATATATATATATATGTGTGTGTGTGTGTGTGTGTGTGAAAAAATCTAAGACTTAACCTGTGGAAAAAGACAATATGTCAAAGGTAAAAACAATAGAAAACTGTATTATTAGCCAATGTGTTTCGTCCAATGTGAATTTTTTCAAGGCAAGTCAGTTATGTGCCATGCATGATACACGCTTAGGTGATCATGTATCTTTCGATACATGACTAATGAGGCAGATTTTCCCGCAGCAGGTTGGTATTTCTTTCTGCGCTTGACCAGTTACCATCCAAGGCTATAGAATCTGTCCTGCTACTTACCCATAGCTGGAGGGGAGAAGAATAGGTAAATGTAATGGATTCGACTGGAATTTGAACTCAGCTCTCCGATTCCTCAATCCGAGCCGCTATCCATTGCCTCCGTGATATTTACTGTAGGTCATCTTAATTTATCAAAGCAGAACTTGTACATCTTAACATCTTAAGCAGTTAAAATCAGAAGCCATGAGAGTCATCACATCAGGGTAGTTATTATTATTGGTACTTGCTGAGATTTCGCATCAGTAGTATCTGGTTGTTTTCCCGCTGGAGATTATGTGGCAATAATTCTTTCAGAATTCTACGTGTTTCTTGCAATCTTTACTCTTTAATCCATCAGAAAAGTAGTATTAAACTTTATAGATTCATATATATATATATAAATATATATAAATATATATATATATATATATATTTGTATATATATATATATTTGTATATATATATATATATATATATATATATATATATATATATATATAGAGAGAGAGAGAGAGAGAGAGAGAGAGAGAGAGAGAGAGAGAGATTTATAGATTCTTTAAGGATACCACCACCTTTGCCATTTGAATTTCAAATCACAAAAAAAAATATTTTCTTTACTAGGGTAGCTTCTGGTCTGCGCTGACACAACGAGTCTGCTTATTCAAATCATAACCGTTTGCACAGTCTCCATTAAAACATTATTCCTACCCAGTCATATCTATATTCCACTTTCACACATGTGTACTATGTTTATTTATAAAATTAGTAATTGCATAATTATTATTATTGTCAGTTTTAGTAACTGCAACAATAATACTAGTAGTGGGTATGAAGATAAACTACATCCGG
>OZ038501.1:35870221-35872721 GCA_964036315.1 Acanthosepion esculentum
ATATATATATATATATATATATATATATATATATATATATATATATATATACAAACAATGATGTTCATCGTGTACAGTAGAGTGTTACAATATATATATATATATATATATATATATATATATACAAACAATGATGTTCATCGTGTACAGTAGAGTGTTACAATATATATATATATATATATATATATATATATATATATACAAACGCTGATGTTCATCGTGTACAGTAGAGTGTTACAATATATATATATATATATATATATATATATATATATACAAACAATGATGTTCATCGTGTACAGTAGAGTGTTACAATATATATATATATATATACAAACACTGATGTTCATCGTGTACAGTAGAGTGTTACAATATATATATATATATATATATATATATATACAAACAATGATGTTCATCGTGTACAGTAGAGTGTTACAATATATATATATATATATATATATATATATATATATATATATATATACAAACACTGATGTTCATCGTGTACAGTAGAGTGTTACAATATATATATATATATATATATATATATATATATATATATATATATATATATATATATATATATACAAACACTGTTGTTCATCGTGTACAGTAGAGTGTTACAATATATATATATATATATATATATATATATATATATATATATATATATATATACAAACAATGATGTTCATCGTGTACAGTAGAGTGTTACAATATATATATATATATATATATATATATATATATATATATATATATATATATATATATATATATATATATACAAACAATGATGTTCATCGTGTACAGTAGAGTGTTACAATATATATATATATATATATATATATATATATATATATATACAAACACTGATGTTCATCGTGTACAGTAGAGTGTTACAATATATATATATATATATATATATATATATATATATACAAACAATGATGTTCATCGTGTACAGTAGAGTGTTACAATATATATATATATATATATATATATATATATATATATATATATATACAAACAATGATGTTCATCGTGTACAGTAGAGTGTTACAATATATATATATATATATATATATATATATATATATATACAAACAATGATGTTCATCGTGTACAGTAGAGTGTTACAATATATATATATATATATATATATATATATATATATATACAAACACTGATGTTCATCGTGTACAGTAGAGTGTTACAATATATATATATATATATATATATATATATATACAAACAATGATGTTCATCGTGTACAGTAGAGTGTTACAATATATATATATATATATATATATATATATATATATATATACAAACAATGATGTTCATCGTGTACAGTAGAGTGTTACAATATATATATATATATATATATATATATATATATATATATATATATATATATATATATATACAAACACTGATGTTCATCGTGTACAGTAGAGTGTTACAATTTATGCGAATATCTGCGGAAGATAGCGATTAAGCCTGGACTTGAACATTACTTCTACGGCTCATCAACCATTTTCAAGTTTTTTAAAGCCAGAATCATTTTTTTAAATCAAAAGAATTTTTTTTTTGCGGCGAGGTAATCGTGATTTAGTGATACTAGTATTAATAATTAACCAATAACTGGAAGGAGAAGAGGTGGATTCATAGGTTACCCAGGGGTCTTTACGCGTAAGACAATATAACGAATCCAACGGGAATTGGAACTCAGTTCTCCGATTTCATATTCCAAGCCGTTTTTCATGACGCCGCCTGCTCATCGCAAGGTTAGAACATCTGGTATTTCCAAGCGGTCACCCATTTGAGCAGTACTTTTTTTTTCAGGGAGGTTAGTTCTTGAGAATATCTTCCTTGGGAGAGGACCTAAGCATTTCCTTTAGGAATTTCCTGAAAAATATAACTCAGCTCGACTTAAGCCTCGCGAAGGACTTGCGTAGGCGAAACTGTTGTACTAGCACGAAGACACACGTCATCGTGACAGAGGGCTTAAGTTAATGGTCAGGCGATATTATACTCTCTCTCTCTCTCTCTGAAAAACTGTCATGAAAGTACGGTCAGCATAAACAACAGCTTGGCCTTGTGTATTTTGGCGAAACAAATATACATGTAATTGAACAGGCAGCTAGAACACGTATTAGCTAACTACCCAAGCAGAAGTGTATATCCGGAAACAAGAAGCCAGCTATTATCGTATGTGCTAACTGGACTGGATGTTTTAATTCTATGGTTGACAGCCATATTTCTCTATATTGATCCTAAATATTTTACGGAAGTGATCTTTGTTCAGCTGCTATCGTGGATAGATAGTTTCTACTTCAGACGCTATACATGTCATAAGTAAAATATAGCACTCAACCTTGAAGAATATTTTTAGATCAACGCATCGTCATCCTTGTGAACTGAAATCCAGTGAATATTAAAACTTAGCGACTCATTACATATAACAAGCATTAACTTTGCTTGACAACTGGGA
>OZ038501.1:35877721-35920221 GCA_964036315.1 Acanthosepion esculentum
CAACACACACATACTCACCACAGAGCACAAAAAAGGCCAACAGGAAGATAAATATTATATGGTTCAACCCACCGTAAATCAAAAACGTGAAAACAAACGTAGTTAAAATATTCTTAAACAAACAACAGAATCTATCTTACATATCTATAAGTCTACCATTCGACCATTCTGATAAATTCGAAAGAAGAATCGGCAATATTATTGGTTCTGACCTGGCATCTCTGTGGTTCATTATGTTGTGGTAGACAATTTTTCACTCCAGAATCTATCCTACATATCTATAGGTCTATCATTCGTCCATGCCTTGAATATTGCTGCCACATATGGACTGGTGCTCCTGACATATATCTAGAGATCCTTCATAAAACACAATCAGCAATCATATTAGTCTTCATCTGGCATCTCGGCTTCAGTCACTTTCCCACCGCCGTATAATTGCCTCCCTGTGCCTTTTCTATAAATTCTTCCATGGCAACTTCGTCAGGATACCTAGACTTTTTCAATTTAAGCGCAGGACTAGACTGGCGGCGCGGTCTCGCCAATATGCAGTTGATATTGCTAGATGTAACCGCATGTTCTATGCTAACAGTTTCTTTTTTCGCACTTCTTCATTGTGGAACTCCCTTCTGACTCTATACTTTCCAGTCAATCTCGAAAAAATTAAATGCAATGTGGATCAGTTTTCTACTGTCCTCCTTATTACTCTTTGTTTGTTCTCACTCCTTAGTAAAGTTTCTGTTTTCTAATCCTTCCACACCCACTTGCGTCTTAGTGGCTTTACTGCTTTGCTTGGGGTGAAATAGATATTTTTAAAAAAATGCAACAATCTCAGTTTATTTTTGAGGGTGAGCTTTTTGTTTTTCCAGATCGGTTTCAACCCCATCAAGGCCGTTGTTAACGCGACTGTGTCATTGACTTCGGGCTATTTTTAATCGTCTCAACCAAAGAAAGCCAATAAGTCGAAAGGGGTTACTGAGTGTGGAAGGTTATGAGAAGAAAAAGAAACGTTATTAACGAAAGAGGGCAATAAAAGAACAAGGAATAATGAAGACAGTTGATGACGATTGACACGGAATTTAAACTTTTGAAAATCAAAGTTGATTGGAAAGCAAGAAACCGAACGAGAGTTGCACATGGGAGATCTGCAAAAGAAGAAATTGTTAAGTTATGTTTACATATAGAAACTTCAAATGTGAAATGATGAGACCTAACTGTCAGTCTAGTACTGCGCTTAAATTCATACAGTCGAGGTGCCAATAAGGAAAGCTTATCAGAACAATTAGCATGAAAATATTTATAGAAAAACACAGGGAAGCTACGCGACGGCGGTGCAAAAGTGACTGAAGCCGAGATGCCAGATTAGAACTGATAACATTATATATTCGTCTTCGGATTTTGTCAAAGATCTCTGAATATATAGCAGAAGTTTCTGAGACATATTAGTTTTAAAGGCGTTAAAGTTAAAGCCATTTCTTATCCCACTTAACAACAAATTGAAGGAAAATGCTATCTATTTCTATAAAACTGATGTCTCTGTGTGTGTATCTATGTGTCTGTGTGTATGTATGCTATTTATGCACGTTGTTGAAACTTGACCAATGCATGGAATAATAATGCAACACAAAATGTAGTTAGAACAAAATGTATTGAAACAAGAAAGTGTACACAATATTTACATATAGTCTTTTGTATATTCCTGGGAAGACCGTTCCTGGAGAATGTGTTGACTAAGTCGCAGTTGGGCAGAGTATCTAGTTGAATCTCTTGATTCGCCTCCCTGTCTTCCCGGTACCAACCATATTTATATCGTCGGTACTCCACTATGCAAATTAGGTGGATCCTACCACAACACACGTCCACATTTCTCGACAGATTTCGATGAAATTGTACACACACATTGCAAATTTACTAAAACAAGTTAAGACCAATGTATCAATCTCCCAGTCCTCCAGGTTTAGCAGAAAAATTGATAGAGCTGTAGATGGGTACGACTTTCTGCAAAAACCAAGGCAAAGTTACACGCAAACAAAATGTTTACTGGATGAGCTGATGTTCTTTGTACTTAATGCAAAACATCAGCTCATGTTCTGAGGTTTATGTCGAGTGCTTGATAGTTTTCTTGCGACATTGACTTCACCAAAAAAATGCAATAAATTGTATATAATTGTTTTTTTTGCGTACTACTTAAAATAGAAACTTGAATATCTTCCTCATGTTTTATCCGATTTTCTTCAAACATGTCGCCAAAAAATTGTCATCATGCAAAAGCCAGTTTTTCGTTCATAACTCCGTGGTTTTTCACCCGTCGCTTTCCAAATTTGACATGTAAATTACATATGGCACACAAATTGTCTTGCGTAAATGTTTGGCTTAGATTATTTCAGTTAAGTGGACGAAATCTGCGACAAACTAGATCCAAAATCGACTTTTTTCCATTTAGCCAATAGTTTCTTCATATGATTCCATCCTAAACTGGCATTTGAACAACCTTTGATGCAAAGATTGTTTGAGAAGAATTATTGAAGCATTAAAAGGATCTCTTATTAACCCCAGCTTTGCAGTAAAGGTGCGGAGAAGGAGGGGGCGTTCACGCATTTGCAATTCCAGTTGAATCAAGCTCTAACGTACCATCTCTTTTTTTTATTATTAGATTTGCGAACAATGCCATACTATTTGAAAGTTATTACGGCCATAGGAAATTTACTGAATATCTAAAACATTGAAACAAGTTAACCCCTGAGCAACGACCACACAAGAAGGTTTTATCGATGAAATTTCTTTATTAAGCACAACCAAGCACTTGCGAAGGACATACCGTAAAAAGATGAGGAGGAGTAGCTTAGTATACCAACGGATGATGCATGCAGCCGGGGACGCAGACTCACATTTCTAAACAGTCATGTACATCCGGGCAAGGATTAGTACCTCGGCTAGTTAGCTAAAAAGGAAGGTGTGAAGAACCATGACCACGACGCAATGAAGACTACAAATTCATCAATTGAATCTGGCTGTTAGTATTATAAGATCTGATATTACATATGTATTACACAGTAATTAATGTGTATGTGCGCGTGTATGGGTGTGTGTGCGTGCATGTGTATGTGCATGTATTTGTGTGTGTTTGTGTGTATGCAAGTGTGTGTGTGTGTGTGTGTGTGTGTGTGTGTGTGTGTGTGTGTGTGTGCATATATATTTCGTGGGATAATACAAAATCATAATCGCAGATGTTGTTATCTTACTCGCTACCGTCAAATTCGAATACTAAGCTAACAGTTTCCTAAGCAGGTCACCTGATCGAGTGATTTCTATTTTTTACGGCTTATCAACCCCTTGTAAGTTATTTAAATTTGAAGTTTATAAATTCTTTCTCTTCAAACAATTTTACAGGAAAATAAGTTTCTCAAGTCCAGTAGTTATTATCGCTCGTTCCACTACTGATGGGAGTTTTCTTCCTAACCTTTTGTTTAAAGCAGTGTGGCACATCTGCATCTTGATTACGTCATTATTTTCTCTTCGAGTAATATGTGCTATCCATTTTAGTTGTTGAAGCTTTTGGTAATCTTCAAGTGATGTGGTTTCTTATATTTGGTGCAGGTATTCGTTTGTGATTCTGTAGCGCCAGTCCATAAGGTTCAAGGAAAGATGGTCCTCGCTAAGGCCTACGAGTTATTCGTTTAATGCTTTGGTTTTATAACAATTTACGATGTTAGGTGAAACTACTCATGAGCTAGCCTATTCTGTGCTCAATTTCATTATCTTCTGGACAAAATTTGTTGTAACTGATCCGCACAACGATGTATCTGAGGTGTTTATTAATTACTACCTCGACATCCTGAATTTTTTTATGCTGGATTCATTATATGCGCCATCATTGTTTTCATTCTAAAAATGGAATAAAGTTAGCAAAATATGTTAATAGAAAAAATTACTTATTTATTCTGTTTCCAAATATTTTAGTCTAGATCTTTCGGTAAATATATTTTTGTCAGATATCTTCTCTACAACCAACAACATTCCCAATCAGAATTAACTTGAAAAAGCTTTTAATGAATTTAAAGTTGTTTTTTTTATAAAAAATGACGGAGATACATTAATGACTTTCTGTCAATGAATGATAAATGTAAGGACGGTATTAGTTGAATGAGTGCGTTGCTATAAATCATCTGTTTTCTCTTAATTTATTTTACTTGAATTAATCAGGCAGCTGTACTTTAGAAGGAGACCCGAGATATGATATGTACGCTTTCCGTGGCAGAATCCAACATGAAAATTGCTTTGATAACAAGGTGTATGTAAACTGAGCTTTCCATTCGCCCAAGTATTTAGTCCTGACTTCTAATTTGATCGTAATTTCTTAATAATCCGCAATTTCCCACGTTTAATAAGCAACTGTTTCATACAATTAGAATCTCACATAACTTCCTCGGGGTCAAGAGTATCATACAACTTGCCCATTTAATACCCATTTACAAACACGTCTATCTAAAGGGTTAGTGTAACGGATATGGTAGGTGCGGCAGCTGGAATCGGCAAGCTGAGTTCAGATTCAGGGTTAATGTTTGGCGTTCACTTTCGCACCGGTGCATTTGGGGAATAAATGATGCCGTCTCTTCTTTCTACCTCCCACCTCCGGTTATGAGTTAAATATCATGGCAGACTGGGATCTCTAGATCTTTCTGGCAACCAGTCTAAGAGAAGGAAAAAATGAATTCTAAGCCGCGAAAGAACAACGCATGTCAATTCACAGATAATAAGAAAAAGTCTCTCTCTCTCTCTCTCTCTCTCTCTCTCTCTATATATATATATATATATATATATATATATATATATATATATATATATATATATATATATAAACTATCTCAGCCTCTTCCTATCTATATCATATCAAGCTAGATGGCTAGATTCATAGCTTTTTGATTATCTATCTATCTATCTATCTATCTATCTATCTATCTATCTATCTATCTATCTATCAGTCTGTTCATATATATATATATATATATATATATATATATATATGTGTGTGTGTGTGTGTGTATGTATATACCAGTCTATCTATCTATCTATCTATCTATCTATCTATCTATCTATCTGTTATGGTACAATATCCTCGCACCACTGTTATGGTCGGAGGTTAGGACCAAGGAAGAACAACACGAACACAAGAGTAGGAATAACAAAGATATATTAAACAGAATAATAATAATACAAGAAGTTGAAGGTGTTAGTATGACTGTCAGTCTGGTTTAGAGTGAACTACTATTGTCTCGACTCGTTCCACTTCCGTTATATTCACATGTCTCTCCTGCGAGGCGCAGTCTTTATAGTATCAGGAAGAGTTCATTGTCGTTACATGTAACATCCCATAACTATCTATCTATCTATCTATCTATCTATCTATCTCTCTCTCTCTCTCTCTCTCTCTATATATATATATATATATATATATATATATATATATATATATATATATATATATATATATATATATATTTAAACTATCTCAGCCTCTTCCTATCTATATCATATCAAGCTAGATGGCTAGATTCATAGCTTTTTATTATTTATCTATCTATCTATCTATCTATCAGTCTGTTCATATATATATATATATATATATATATATATATATATATATATATATATATATATATACCAGTCTGTTCATATCTATCTATCTATCAATCTATCTATCTATCTATCTATATATATATATATATATATATATATATATATATATATATATATATATATATATATATATATCAGTCTTTTTATATCTGTCTATCTATCAACCTGTTCATATCTATCTATATATCAGTCTGTTCATATCTATCTATCTATCTATCTATCACCTTTAGCCTTAGTAATATGCTAGTGACGAGACGATAGTCAAGGTAACTCGATGTGGAACTGGTTATAAATAAAGGAATATCTCACGCCTTTTTTCCGGTAACTTTGTATAAGATTCTACTTTTGTTTGCTTATTGTGTGTGTGTGCGTGTGTGTGTGTGTGTGTTTTAGTGTGTGTGTGTGTTTCCGCTTTAAGAGCTTTTCCGCCACCTCATATTATATAAGCACAAAGTTATAGATATAAGTGCGCGGGCGGTGTTTGAAAGTCGTGACGCATTAAGTCTGCTATTTGAGATGATATGATTATGGACATCATTACTTTAATCATTTACTTCGGCATGGGCTCCCACACAAATAGAAAAAAGTCAAATAAGAATTAATTGAATAAAAAAAGAAAGAATCCTAAAAACGCCATTTCTGAAGCTATGAAATGGAAGGGAACATGAAAAGCATAGATGAAAGAATCCTTTATTAAGAATGAGGATGAGAAGTGAGAAAAGAAAGCGAAGAAGGAAAGTAAAAGAAGAAAGAGAAGAAGAAAGAAGAAAGGAAAGAAAAAAAGAATAAAGATGAAGAAGTAAATTGAGAAAAAGAAAAGGAGAGTAAAGAAAGAAAAGGTAGAAAGATTTTGAAGAAAATGAAGGGGAAAATAAATGGTGGAAGCAAAGAGGAAAGGAAAAAGGCTGTGGGGAAGCAGAAGTGGAGAAGAGGAAAGGAAGGAGAAAGAAGTGTAGAAGAGAAAAAGGAAGGAAGGAGAAAGAAGTGTAGGAGAGAAAATGAAATGAAGGAGAAAAGTGAAAAAGAGAAAAGGAAAGGAAAGAGAAGGAAGAGAAGAAGAGAAAATGAAAGGAGAAAGAAGTGAAACAGAGAAAAGGAAAGGAAGGATAAAGAAATGAAGAAGAGAAAAGTAAAATAAGGAGAAAAAAGTGAAGATGAGAAAAAGAAAGGAAAGAGAAAAAGGAGAAAGGCAGCAGAAAGAAGTGAAGAAGAGTAAACAAAAAGAATGAGAAAGAAGAAAAGGAGAGAAAAAGGAAGATGAAAGAAATAAAGCTTAGAAAAGGAAACGAAAAAAATTGAAGTGAAGAAGAGAAAAGGAAAGGAAGTAGAAAGATGTGTAGAAGAGAAAAATAAAGGAAGGAAGGAAAAAGAAGTGAAGAGATAAGAAAAGAAAGGAAAAAGTGGAGAAGAGAAAAGGAATGGAAAGGAAGGAGAAAGAAGTGAAGAAACAGGAACTTAGAAGAGAAAACGAAAGAACGAATGAAAAGAATCAAAAGAAAATAAGTATAAGGGAAGGGAGGAAAGGAACCGAAGAAAGAAGGAAATAAACATTAAAAAGGACGAAGAAAAGGGAAGAAACTAATAAAAGAAGAAAGCAAAAAAGAAAGAAGAGGAAAACAACACTAAAAAATCACGAAGAAATGAAGAAGGAAGAAAAAGAGTAAAGAAATAAAAGAAACAATACGAGAAGAAGAACTGAAAGAAAGAAAGAAAGAAAGAAAGAAAGAAAGAGATAACAATAATTAAACGGATTATTATTCACTGTACAGCAAGAATACGGATTCTTCTTTATGTGCTATACACCCTTAGGTCGTAGCTCTTAATAAATTTTGTTTTTTTCTTATTTCCCCTAAACCTTGTTCCCCGATCCATTTACTCAAGCTTGCTAGGTAGGTTATGCGTTCTTTTCCTCTGTCCCGCTCGCCTTCAATCTGTCCTGTGAGTATCAAATTTTCCAAGCCCTCTACAATTTCATATCATCTGTAGCTCTTAATAAATGTTATTTTTTATTCCGTCATCCATTTACTCAATCCCGTTAGGTAGGTTATGCGTTGGTTTCCTCTGTCCCTCTCGCCTTCAATCTGTCCTGTGAATATCAAATTTTCAAAGCCCTCTAAAATGTCAAGTCCTTTGTAACTCTTAATAAAACTTATCTTTTGTTCCGTCTTGTCGGACTGTTCCTTTTCCTAACAACCATGCACTCTGTCTCTTGCAGTTGATGATTAGTCCTTTCTTCTCGCTTTCCTTCACTACCTTCTGTAGGAATAATTTCAGTTTCTGTGTCTGCTGTGAACACTGTATCATTTGCATATCTCATATCGTCATAGGTTGAATAAGTGAAGACTGTGATCGCCAATAATGAATCCTGGTAGGTCTTCTAATTCTCTAAGAATAGACTTGCTGTATTGGTTAAATAAGTCTAGACCGTGGCCGCGAATAATGAATTCTTGTCGGACTTCTAATTCTCTGTGAGTCGCCTAACTATATAGTTTGAATATGTCCGGTGAGAAGACATATCCTCGTCTTACATCCTTTTCTAGTTTTGGATATTTACAGAATGCCTTTTTTATCGGGAACAGTAATAAAACTGATATATTCGGGTGGTGTAGAGTTTTAGCCCAAATAAGCTGCCCAAAATGAAGAATGGGTCTGTCGGTGAGGCTTAGAATCCACCGACTTGCAACATCGGCAGAATGAGTGGCACACCCTCAATTAAGCCAACTTTAATGTGAATAATTAGACTTTGGTATAAACCGGACTTGTATCTCTCTTTTTAATTCTAGCACTCTGATCGGGAGATTGAAGGATTTTGAAGAGTGTGGAACCACCTCTTACTCACTGTTGTTCCCAGGTCTACCCTAACCCTGGGTGGTAGCACCTGTTAGGGTTCCAGCTGTGGGCAAATAGTGAACCTCCAAACAAAAACAAAACATTATGAAAGTATAAAAATACATTTTTATAGTAAAAATAACAACAATAAAATTTTGAATTAAAAGAACGGGCAATACCTTTTATAGCAGAACTAGTAGCCAGACCCAGTCTATCAGAAAAAGCGTTCAATTAGAATGGAGCAAAAACAACATAATGTTTAGATTATAACAGAATCTATCTTCTTCAATTACTTTAAAATACTTTCATTAAAAATCATTTTGAATTAATGCAGTTACTGATATAACAGAAGAAGACTACAATTATAAACACTTCGAGTATAGGATGAGAAAATAAAAAATATATGTAAATACAAGCTGGAAAAAAACACGTAAAAATACAAAAATCTGCTACTATGCCCATGGGATCTTATTCCTTTAACTTGCGTATCGTGTATAAAGTTTTACATTACCGTAGCCTTATTGCTGTACTTTGATGAGATGCTTGGTCATTAGCAGGTATCTAGTATTCATTTTAACCTTGTCGAACACGATTAGGAAGATTTCAGATACCGACGTCATGAGCCTTTTAAATTTAAGGTTTTATATATCTGTACCCATGAAGATTACCACGCATCCCGAGGCACCCGTAAACGAAGGTATAAATAAAAATAAATATCTTAGTATTTTCTTTTCTTTTTTTATCGCGGGTTAAATTTTACGACGATAAGGTAAAACGGAGTATGTCAGACGGGAATGACAGCCGGCACGTGACAGAAGAAAAAAGTCAAAATGAATTAAAACTGATTGCATATCTTTTATTTCCTAAGGTTACTTAGAAGTTTTACCGTTTAATTAAAGTGAGGAATGTTTTAGATAAGTGTTGTGTGTATGTGTGTGTGTGTGTGTGTGTGTGTGTGTGTGTGTGCGTGCGCGCACAGACGAGAGCAAATCCGTGTGTGTGGTGGATGGGGAATGTTTTGCATAATTTATTAAAGTCAATTCGATTATTATCTTTTTTATCTCGTCTTCGTTTTAAAATATGTGTGGGCCGCGTTATGTCTTTTTCTTTTTCGATTAAGATTTTTTTTTAATTATGTTCACCCAATACAAGGCCCAAGAGCCACTCAAGAAAGAGGCTTACTGTGAGGTGTAATATTAGCGTGAGAAAAAGGAAGAAGTGAAGTTCTTCGGGCTATGCAGGAAAGCCAATAGCCAATTTTAGATTTGAATTTGACAAGATTTAATTAGCATTTCAGGGTTCAGTCGGAGACGTTAGAAGAAGAGTGTGAAAGTAGACTTTAGAAGGAACCGGAAACCCAATTCTAAACAGGAAACAAGAGATAAACCGCTACTCGTGCTTAAAAGACCGATGGGAAAAGTGAACCCGGCGATATCAAATGACTTTCGTTAGTGAACAAATGACCACGTTTCTTTTTAGAGCTGCATATTTACTACAGTATTCTTGCAGACTTTAATTATATTGTCTGAACTGTTTCAATTCTACCTCATTATAGAAATTCTTAGATAAACGGTGTTCCAGTAACTTGGACTGATTTTAAACTTGAATTAAGTTTAAGCGTCTAGGATTTTTTAATCTTTTTCTTTCAGATTTAACAACTTAAGTTTTGGCAATTTCAACCATGGAAAGATTAACAATCAAACAATGTGATAAAGTTATCGAAGCCTGTTACGAAAATGGACATTCAAACAGAAGTGCATTTCGCGCACTTCGCGATTTCTTTTTGGTCGACATAATCGACCAACCGAGAGTGCAATTGGTTAACGATGTAAAGTTGTTGTGGAGAGGTTCAATTCCTGCGCGCGATGACGAATAGAGGTGTCTGGATTTTCGGCCATATTCTCGTGCACTGCAGCAGTGTTTTCAACTGAACGGCGTAAACGATGGTGTTTTCACATCTGCCACTGACCCACTGTTTGTTTGAATTTACGAACAATTTTTCCAATTGCCCTCATGAAACTCTTGAAAACCTTTATTTTTACAGTACTTTTATGGAACTTTTCCATTATGCCTACCTTTGATTCTCTTTTGTTTTCATAGTGCATTTGTGAGTTGTTTGGAGTGTATACCCAGTCGTGGTACCTTTACAGTGGTAGTAATTTTACAGCGGCCCTGCTTTACTCAGGTGAATTGGGACGCGGAACTGTATTGGTCCACGGTCTACATCCAAATGTCACAGATGGCTCCAAGAAGTCGAATGAGCATTGCGACGGCCACACCCCAGTGAACAGCATCGATCTGCGGGCTAAAATGTGTGAGGTTAGTTCGAAGGGTTTCCTAACCCAACCGGTGAAGGGGAACTCCTCTCGTCAACCCACCTGTACCAATCGGCTATCAGCCAATCGCCAGCCTGTTTTACCAGTGTTCTAGGAAACTTCTGAGAGAAAATATGGGATAACCTCAACATCCGCGCTACAAAAGGAACTGGCAAGCTATTGCACTATTTTGCATTGAATGTCACCATGAACCACAATTAAAACAGGGTGGGGTAACAGTTGTGATGACAGTGACGTGAAATGCGTTAACTGAATAAATGATGATGATGAATGCATTTATAAACTGAAACCTATATCTTTTGTACAGTTCTCAGTGAATCTCTGATTTTATCCAGTCATGTATACCTTTCATGATTTTGGATCTGTTTTGCTGGATTATCTTTCATTTGAGTTGATATTACTGGATATTCTGGAAGTCTTCCAGACAGAAAAGTTGATATCATTTCATCGAAAACTTCAATTGTCTCCTTTTTTAATTCTTTATAAAATTGTTTTATCATTACCAATAAATGAACGGGATGGGACATTTCATCACCAGCAACTCAACACCGGCGACTCAAAACCAGCCAACTCATCTTCGTGATAACTCCAGGACAAATCACCACCACCCTACTCAGCGCGAGGACAACTCATTGCTGGCATCGAATTCATAGCTTCAACCCGGCGTTAGCTGTCCTAGTGTGCACGGCTCTTAGATAGGCTTTGAGTAGTAGAGATTTTGAAAATTTGGCTGTTGGTCTTAGTAATTTATTAAATACAACAGCCTATTTGACTAACTGGTGTTTCATTTTTATGATTGGACAAATAACCATGTTGAAGCAAATAGAAGACTGCACACAGAGCTGGAGACAGAGTACCTGTCAATATGGAGATTTATTACGGGGCTGCAAAAGGTGAAAAAAAAAACGAGATGCATTTTTCGAGCAATTAATTGGACATCATCCTCCTCCCAACAAGATTGAAGAAGTCTTTAAAGGCAGACGAAAGATTGTTTCTTCTTTTACACCATGATCACCAACTGAATATTTGAGGCGAATTGCAGACAATTTTCAATACATTTTTAAATTAAAAATAAAGTCATGTATTAAAAAATGATCATTAATTATTAGGTTGGTGCAAAAATAATGACGTTTTTTGACGTTCAACTTCATGTGAGAAAACGACATTATTTTTGCACCAACCTAATACTTTTACTTGTTTTTAAAAAATCAACGAAAAAACTCTATAGTTTGCATGTCCTTAATATATATATATATGAATATATAATAATAATAATAATAATAATAATAATAATAATAATAATAATAATAATAATAATAATAATTAAATAAAGGGGGAATATAAAAGTTGCCTCCACTGCATGGAGAAAAAAAAACTCATGAATTTGAAATTGAAATAGAATTTTAAAAAACGCAGTAAAATGAACAGTAAAAATGTTTCGGATTTACAGAAATACGTATGCACATACAGAGATAATTTAACCTCCAGGAGATGAGACTAAATGTAATTGGTAAAATATAAGTTTTTAAAGAAAACTTTGGTATTTTTCTTAATCAATTTTCTATGGCTTAAAAGAAATTGATTTGTGGACTTGAAAGTATTAAAGCAAAAATAAACCGACATAGTATGTCGAAAGGACGAAACGCGTCACACGAAAACTTTTCCCACTTTTTCATATATTTTTCCTCCAGTATTTTTCCTGGTATATAAAAATTCATATATAGTTATCTTATATATATATTTGTATGCAAGCTGCTACTTGTTTTTGAAATGCCTGGAAATCATTCGTCGCATGTACTCTTGCTGCTAGATTTCGTTAGCTAATACGTAATTATCAGGAAATATTGACTCTATTATTGATCTCCACCATCAAAAATGAAGCAAAAAAAAAAAACACTCGATAATATTTTGGAACGCCATAACTTTTCAATGATTCATTTTGAACTAATTGTTTTGCATGCTTTCACACGCGTAAGCAATAAAATCCAATAAACCAGCAGGCAACAGATTCTTAGCAGGTTTGTCGGCTTTAACTCTAATGATGATTATGTAACGTCATCAAAGACAAAAGTCACATTGGGAGACACAAAACACAGAACAAACAACTATAGAAAGAATTAAAAAAGGAAGATACGATACAGAAATTTATCTATCTATATATAAAATTCTGTGACTTCCGTTAGTCCGTTCGTCTGTCACACCCTCTAAAATAGCCATACATTGACAAATAGAAACAGAATTCGTGGGAAAATTGCAAACAGGGTCGAAAGTACAATTGGTTTTACTAGGGTGCATTTTCATTATTTTTTTTGGAAAAATTAAAAGTTTTATTATTTAACATACAAAACACTCCCACAATTTTAAAACAATTTAATGATTAAAATAGCTCAGTCAGTTATGTGCCATGCGTGATACAGGCTTAGACGATCATGTATCTTTCGATACATGACTGACGAGGAAGTAGGTTGCTATTTCTTTCTGCGGTAGACCAGTTGCCATCCAGGACTATAGAATACGGTCTGTTCTGCTATGTACCCATAGCTGGGGGGGAGAGAAGAGGATTCATACCTTTCCAAGGGTATTAGCACGTAAGTGAATGTAATGGGTTCGACTGGAATTCGAACTCGGCTTTCCGATCCTCAACCTGAGTTTCTATCCATTACTCCGCCGTACTTATTGAAAAAAAGTAAAACAATACATTTTTTTTTTTTGCATATCTTTTCTTTAAGTTTATATATTTACCAATCCATTTCCAGTTCGCCCTGCCTTTGCCAGAACAATAAACAAATCACAAGGCCAAGCGCTTCAAAAAGTTGGAATTTGTCTCCAGAAAGAAATATTTATGTATGGCCAGTTGTATGCTGCATGCTCAAGAGTAAGAAATCCTAAGAATTTATTCAGTGTTAAAAAGGAAAAAAAAAATTCTTTAAAAATATTGTTTATCGTGAAGTTCTATAAAATTAAATTAAATTAAAAATATTATTAAGCCGCGAATTAGGGTTTTTGTCAAAGTATTTTTCCGAAAATATCAGCTTATTCAAATTTCATCGATTATTTTACGAAATTGAATGAAACGTAGAGTTTGTAAATCTCGACAAAAAATGTTAGTGATAACTTAAATCATATTAAATACTATGAGGATTTTTGTTTATAAGCCACTTATGATTTGGACCAGGAGTCGGATCGTTTAATTTGGCACAAGAATTAGGAGTGAAGTTGTTTAAATGGTTTGTTGATTCTTTTATGCCTGTGTGTCTAATAGAAAAGAAAAGAATATCACTGAAACTAAACTAGTAGAAAAGAACTCTTAGAATTGAGAGAATTCTTGAATATCATTTTGAATAATATATTTAGTTATCCTTTTTGTTTAATTTTATGTAGTTTTTGAGGGGTTGTGGTGTTTTTTAATCATTTCACATCAAGCATGTGATCAATTTGTTTTTGTCTACATTAAAAAATGATAGTACACACACACACACATATATATATATATATATATATATATATATATATATATATATATATATAATTCTGTGGCTTCCGTTAGTCCGTCACACCCTCTAAAATAGACATACATTGACTCATTGAAAAAAAATTTTGGGGAGAAATGCAAACAGGTAAGGGGGTACAAAGTACAGTTGATTTTACTAGGGTGTGTAAAAACTGTGAAGTAGGGTTTTGTCAAAGTATTTTTCCAAACAAATCAGCTTATTCAAATTTCATCGATTGGTTTGCGTAATTGAACGAAACGTAGAGTTTGTAAATCTCTACAAAAAATATTAGCGATAACTTCAACAATACCAAATGCTGTGAGAATTTAACATTCGTCAGTATATCAAACCTCTTCTGTTTCTTCTATGTGCCGTGTCCCTTCAGAACGTGGGCGATCATTGTTCTCAACAATTTCCAGTCCATTGTAGCCCTTAGTTAAGATTGTCTTTTTGCTATACAGTAATGCCTTGAGATACGAACGTTACCGACATACGAGTTTTTTGAGGTATGAGCTGGAGTTTTGCTTATTTTTTGCCTTGAGATACGAACTGAAATATGAGCGAGTTTCAGTTAAGCATCCACAGTATACTTGTTCACCTTTGCTCTCGAAGAATCTCTGTTTTGCTATGTTGACTCTTTTTTGCCGTTATTTTGGAAAATTCTTTTAGTGACACCATGGGTCTGAAGAAAGCAAGTATAAAGAGCAGTAGTGAATTTTTAGGGACTCGGATTGGAAATATTCCCATTAATTTCAATGGTTTGAGATAGGAAATGTTTGAGTTGTGAGCTCAGTTTGGAACGTATTAAACTCATATCTCAAGTCATTATTCTATCTCCTAATCCCCGTTCTGCCAACCATTTACACAAAGTCGTTAAGTAGGTCATGTGCTGCTTTCCTCTGTCCCTTCAATCTGTCCTGTGATTGTCAAATTTTCCAAGCCTTCTTTCCTCATTATGTGCCCTAGAAATTTCAACTGTCTCTTACTGATGCTAGGTATAAATGTCATTGTTTTCTTGTATTTTCTCTGATTATGGTAATTTTTCAAACTTAGATTATTTCCGTACAAACCTGTATCCAAACACCCCGTCTGCACCTAATCGCAATTTAATGTGGTCCCAATTACCAGAATGTTTCCTTAAGTAGGGCTCTATTTTGGTTGTGCTTTAGGATACGTAATTCGGAAAGCGGACTTTTAGAATCATCACGACTCACAGGACATGCTGTAAGTCAGAGTGACTGAGGGGAAACAGCGTGTAACCTAACTAACAAGCTTGTGGGTGAACAGGGTGTATGAAGGATGTTGAAAAGACTAACCTTAGTAAAAGCTGCTGAGGATGGGAAGTTGTGGAGAGTCATGATCGATCCCACCCTGAAGGAACAGCGCATATAAGTAGTTGATTTATAGTAGAACCAACATGCGTACAAAGTGTTTACACTGAACATCGTTAAGTAGGTCATGTTCTGCTTTCCTCTTTAACCTCTTACCTTCAATATGTCCTGTAAGTGTCAAAATTTCCAAGCCCTCTTTCCTCATTATGAAGGCTGGAAATTTCAGATCTTTTTGTTGCTGCGTATAAGTGTTCTTTTTTATTATATTTTCTCTAAAAAAAATCATCGTTACTTACATGTTCAATCCATGATATTCTCACCGATATTTATTTTAAGAACCAGATTTCTGTTGGCTCAAGTCTCTTCTCCATCTGTGATGAGTTGATCCAGCATTCGCTGTCAGATGGCTGCACTGATATTGCACAAATAGCTCATTACTCTTTTCTTTGTTTCCAATGAAATGTTCCTGTTTTTTGCTTAATCTTTGGAAGGCGTCTTTTCCTATCCCTGCGCGCTTTTGGATTTCTGTCTATCAGCGTCGAATTGACTGACTATACGGGGAATAAAACGTCTTACGCGAGACGTTTCCTCCCGAGAAGGGACATCTTCAGAATAGTGATAGTTTTATCGATTTAGTTTTAGCTATAACTGGAATCTTCCGCATGGCGGGTGGGGCAGCAGCTCAGTGCTTAAGACCGAACACCCAGTACGATCTACACATATGATTTGATTATTGCGGGGAAGACTCGTGAAGACTCTTTTTAGAAGACCCGAATACAGAGAAATTGTGTACATAGTGCGCCATAAGGTCACCAAACGACGTCTATCAGCTTTTGAATTCAGAGTTGTCCTTCTCATCGACCGGCCTGTCCTGGGTATGACGATAAACTCCCTCCGAGTCCTGGGTAAGACAATAAACTACGTCCAACAGCAAGGACTCTGATCAGGAGGTTTTCAGAAGCGTGGAACCACCTCTTAACTGCTGGTGTTCCCAGGTCTACCCTGACCCGGGGTGGTAGCACCAGTTAGGGTCCCAACTATGGGTAAATAGTTACGCCCAAACTGGTGTCGAAACATTATGAAAGTGTAAAAATAGGTTTTAATACCAGAAATACTTTGTAAAAAAAATTATTACCAGCAATACATTTTTGGAGAAAAAAAACAGGAATACTTCAAAAAAAATTATTACCAGCTACACATTTTTTAAAAATATATTACCAGCGATACATATTCGAAGAAAAAATATTACCAGAAATATATTTTTTGTAGGAAAAATATTACCAGAAATATTTTTTTAGGGAAAAAATATTGCTAGAAATAGATTTGTTTTTCAAGGAAAAAATGTTACTAGAAATAGATTTTAGAAAGAAAAAAAAATATTACCAACAATAAAAATTTTGTCGGTATTAAATAACCCATTGAGGTTGATATGCCGTAAAACAAAACAAACCCCAAAAAAAATTGATATGCAATGTCAATCGCTATCTACTGTCCTCCTGATTACTCTTTTCTCTTCCCCCTTATTGTTCATGTTTCTGTTCCTAATACTTACACACCCTGTAATCTCTTGCATCTTAGTGGCTTTACTGCCTTACATGGGGTGATACCGATTTTTAAAAGAAAATCGCACGTTAACGAATTCGGCTTGAATTGGAACTCGGCTCTTCGATTCCCCAAACACCCTCCACTGGCAAAGGCATTATACGACCCTGCATCAACAATTTAGTAGACATACCGAACTGTTTTATTCTTCTGTTGCTACAGTTGTAAGGATTATGCATCGACACAAGGAACACCGACGCTTTAAAACGCTTGAAACATTACGAAATTTACAATTACAAGAAATTGTTTTTATGAACAATTAAGATAAACAATCGTATTTTTTATATCAAAAGATTAAATAACATTTAATATGAGCTTTCAAATTTTCAAATTATTTCCGGTTACGGCTAACCGATTTTTTCTTCCCAGATTTCTAACCTTGACTCAGTATTATTGGTAAAATACACGTATGATCGATTTTCTGAAAGGTACCATCTGATCAATATTTCAAGGTGTTAATGTCATAAGAAACGAGTTTCATTTATGTAGTGGCGCGGGAGAATAAATTTATTTATTCATCAATGCTTTTTTTTAAAAAAAAATGTAATATCAGTTACAAAAAAAAAATGGAGGTAAACACCGATTATACATGCAATGGATGCGGCAAAGTGTGCCGATCGGCTGTAAATCTGGAACGACATATGAAGATACATGGTTACCCACAAGTAACATCTGTTGTTCGAGGCAGTCATGTTTGTAAAATTTGTAGAATCTTAGATTAGGTGCCTTGGCTGCATGGAAAGTTACATTTATGTTGCTAGCATACTCAAGAATAATGAAGCCGCCTCATCTATCTATCTATCTATCTATCTATATATTAGTCATTTTCCCCTCCTTCTCCCTACCCCTCTCTCTCACTCTCTCTCTCTCTCTCTATATATATATATATATATATATATTTAAAAATATATTTGAAGGTACAAAATTTTATCACAGCAATAAAAGTATGAAGCTTGATATTACTAGACATATTAAAAACGGGCGAAGCAACCGGTTTCGCTCCCGCTCTTCAGTCTTCCAACGGGAGATATAAGTTAAATTAAAAAACACAGAAAATGTACAATAAAAGAAAATGTGGAGGAGGAGGGAAAAAATATGAGCAAAAGGAGCTAGAGGCAAATAACAGCGATCCCCAACAAACACTCACGTTGTTTGCACAAGGAAGGCTTGCGGGACCCGATGTAAAGTGCCTCCAGCACCTTAAGGTGAAATAGCGAGTGTGATATATATATATATATATATATATATATATATATATATATATATATATATATATATATATATATATATATATAACTGAACATTGGAATCAACACTCGGAGTTGACAGACGGTTTCATGCTAAACGCAATCATCAGGCCACCTTTATATATATGTGTGCGTATGTGTATGTGTACACCGGGTGTAACAGCAAAATTGTCCAAATCCTGCAACAGCAAAATTGTCCAATTGTTAGATTGAGATTTGAACCGTTGTATCTTAGAAATGGTTAAAGATATCTCACTGGAATTCTCCGAGATTTTTATAACCCTATTGGACTCTACTTTAAGCGATAAGAATGTATCTAGCTCTAAGTTGAAATGATGATCCCTCTTGATTCTGTAACCTCTTGATCCAGTGTTCCTCTCTACTCTTCCCTCTTTTTTAAACTTATTCACTGTTCTCTTGATGGTTCTTGAATGCACTTTGAAGATGGAAGCCAGAGTATGAGTGTTGGTACCATTACTGAAGATCTTAATGATCTTTTCCCTCTCATCATTGCTCAGTTGGGAAGACTAGTGGGGCTGACACAAAACGATTTTAACCTGTTCTCTTTCTAGCTGAATAACTCAAAGGGTTTTACAGTAATTCTAACTACAAATGGTGTCAACATGGCGAAATATCTTATCCGAAAACCTGAAAAAAAGAAAGTCAATTAGTTTAGTATTTTCTTTTCTTTTTCCTTGTTTTTTTTTTATATACAATATTTTCTGGGATGGACAATTATCGCATGCTATTACATACGATATATATATATATATATATATATATATATATATATATATATATATATATATATATATATATATATATATATATATGTATATATATATATATATATAAAATACGTGTGTGTATACATATATATATATATATATATATATATATATATAAGGAAAGGTTATAAAGAGAAAAGGAAAGTGAAAATTTAAGCAAATATAGAGATAGGCAAATACCAAAAAGTGAAGAAAATTGAAGTGAAAAGGAGTGTAATTTTAGCGAATTTTAGCGAAAAGAAAAAAGAAAACCAAAGAGAGATTAAGAAAAAAGAAAGTGAAAGTGAAAGTGTAGGAAAATTCTAAGATAGAAGTAAACACATACAACATGAAAAGGAAAGTAAAAGCAAAACATGAAGAGTTAATGAAAAAGAAATGTAACGAAAGACAAAGCAAAAGAAAGGGAATATAAGAGAAAATCTCAAGAAAGAAGAACAGAGAAATCATTGAAATTTAATGAAATAATTAAAGAGAGATAACGAAGAACAAAGAGTAGGGACGTTAAAATATAAGGTAACTCAAAGAAAAAGCCATGACAGTATAAGGAAAAAGAAAGTAAAAAGAGAGACAAAGAAAGACGAAAAAATGAAAATGAAAAAGTAACAAATTCAACCAGAGAAGCAGAAGGAAGAGAAGAAATGTAAAGAAATGTAAAGAAATATTAGGGAAATTCAAAGAAAAAGAAAAAGAAATCAAAAATAAAATCAAAATGTCAGGAAATTTCAAGAATAAAAAGTAAATAATAGTAAAAAGAAAAAGCTTGAGAATTTAATGAAGAGTAAAGAATACTAAACTGAAATGTCACGAGAGAAAGCAATAAAGTCAAGTGGGGAGAGAAAGTCTTGTAAATTTAACGAAAATTGTAAACAGAGACAACATAATACGAAGAAACGAAAATTAAAATATGATGACATTCAGAGAGAGATACAAATGAAAGTAAAGAAAAGAAAGCGATATGGAAATTTAACGCACTAAAAAGAAAGGGTAAAACAAGGGAAAGTGAAAATCTAAGTTATTCTGAACTTGCTTTTGTGTGTCAATACCAATTCTTAGTTTGTGGACTTTTTGTGCACTTAATGTTAATTTGCCTTGCATATATTATTTGCTTGCTTGCTTATTATTATTTCATTTTTGCCATGTTCCTTTTTCTTTGCAAACTTTGTTAATTCTGTTTAATTGAACCGTTCTGTTATTTATTTTGCATTTAAACATGGCTTTCTCACCCCACAAAAGGCTATCGTATAAAAGACAAATAAAAAATTAAGAAATTTAAAAAAAAAATAGAAATTCACAGAGAGATATGAAGAAAAACAAGGGAAACGAGAAGGAAGATAGAAATATAACGAAAATGAAAGGGAGGGACAATGAATGCGTAGAAAATGGATAGTTAGAATATAAAGACATTCTGATAGAATTATGAGATAAAAACCAGAATGATGATCGTCTTGAGTGTGACGATAAACTATGCCCAACAGCAAGGCCTCTGATCAGGAGGTTTTAATTGCTGGTGTTCTCAGGCCCACCATAACCCGAGGTGATAGCACATGCTAGGGTTCCAGCTATGGGTAAATACTTAACCCCCAAACTGGGGTCAAAACACTATGAAAGTGTAAAAATAGGTTTTAATACCAGCAATGAGTTTTTGTAAAAAATTAACAGCAATAAGTTTTTTTAAATTATTACCAGCAACACATTTTTTGAAAAAAAATATTACTAGCAATACATTTTTGAAAAATAAATATTACCAGCAATAAAAATCTTGTCTGCATTAAATAACCCATTATGGTTGATAATCCGTAAAATGAACTAACCAAACCAAAACAAACCAGAATAATGAAGAGAAAAAAGGGAAAGGAATTTAAAGAAAAGTGAAAAAGAACAAAAAATGTCAAAGAAAAGGAATCTGAAAATTTTAAGAATCTCCCAGAGAGAAACAAAGAATAAAAATGAAAGTAAAGAAGACGAGGAAAGGAAAATCCAAATCTAATTTCTGTCACCAAATTCTCTAACCTTCGCTCATATATTGTAACATTTAGTGAGAGCAGGTTGCTCATGTATTGGTTTTTCTTTCTTTTTTCACGTTAGCTTTTGGGGCGGTTTTATACTTTTATTTAATTTGAAAATCAGATTTCTTCCAATCGAATACATATTTAATTGGATATATTATTTGTACAGAATATATAGCGGACATAATTATAAAATTATTTAATTTAACAATAAACGTGTGTAAATTTCTAATAATAATAATAATAACAATTGACCATCTTGTATCTGGTTGCACGGCGTTATAATCATCATCAGCGTCATCATCATCATTGTTATATAGGAATAAAGTGTCCCTGCCGACACTTGAATTTGAACATAGATCGCCAGTGAGCAAACACGGGCAATCCCATTATTGAATTAAGTAGGCCACGTGACCATAGTGGAAATGCATATATAGGAAGTCGCGTGAAGACTAAATGATCGCATTTTCTATTCTATCCTCTATACTATATGGGCCACTATTTTCAGGAAAATACTATTTCTCTAGTCAGATCACTATACGAATTACTTGTCGATCGAGCATTATCGAGCAAGTACTGTGTGAATGATATTCGAAGGCCTCTGACACCAGTATTGTTCAACGGCGTTACTATAGTTGTATCTGCGATTACAAAGTCTCTACTACAACGAGCATTACGAAAGTGACAACGAGCATTCGTTGGCATCATAAAAGTGTCAACGAGTGTTCCTTGACATCACAAAAATCATCATTATCATCATCATCCCCTTGACTTTTGTAATTGTAGATGGGGGGGATCCGAGTGCAGAGGCAACACTGGATCTCCCCACAACGGTCTATCAACGGCAGCCATCAGCAATTCTGGTATAGTCATACGTGTTCACTGTTGGACATTATCCAACCAGTTTGGGACTTAGATTCCTCTCCTACGTCCACGGTGCCTTGCATAAACGGTCGTTCACAGGCTGTTGTGCCTTGTAAATGTGTCCAAACCACGCTATTTTTATTCGTTTGATAGTGGCAAGAATAGGTTCCTGATGGCCCACATAATTTTCTACACTTTTGGTTTTATGTTCTCAATAGAAGATATGAAGGAATTTTCTCATGCATTTGTTTTAAAACTCTTTGATCCTTCTATCTATTTCTCTACATTCTTAGCAATAAATGAATATAAAATTCGGCATTATACATATATATATATATATATATATATATATATATATATATATATATATATATATATATATATATATATATGCACTAGCAAATATGCCACTTTTACAGGAAGGAACCTGTAAGAAACTGGTATGAAACACCACCCAGTCCCGGTTACGGTTTCTCTTACAAAAGATCAGCGGAAGATGTCATGAAACCATTTTTAACACCACCCAGTCCCGGTTACAGAGATATGATCTGTAACAATTTTATGGGACCTTCCAATACACACAGACAGAATAACCAAAGCTGATCGTCCAGACATGGTGATCAAAGACCACGAGAAGAGAATGCGTTTTCTTATTGACATGGCATCCCTGCAGTCTGCAATGTATCTTTGAAGATCTTCAAAAAACTATCAAAATTCAAGGATGTTGAAGTGGACATCTAAAAAATATGGTGCATGAGGACATCAATAATTCCAGTTATAGTTGTATCCCTCGGATTGATTAGAAAAATCTTCCGATAGACTCATGGAAGGGATTTCTGGTAGCCCATACCTTAAAGAAATGTAAAAAAATGTACTCACAAGTGCAGCTCACACATTACGAAGAGCCTTATCTATGTAAAATGTGTGTGGTCTTAGTTGTTTTTGGTTTCTCTTACAAAAGATCAGCGGAAGATGTCATGAAACCATTTTTAACACCACCCAGTCCCGGTTACAGAGATATGATCTGTAACAATTTTATGGGACCTTCCAATACACACAGACAGAATAACCAAAGCTGATCGTCCAGACATGGTGATCAAAGACCACGAGAAGAGAATGCGTTTTCTTATTGACATGGCATCCCTGCAGTCTGCAATGTATCTTTGAAGATCTTCAAAAAACTATCAAAATTCAAGGATGTTGAAGTGGACATCTAAAAAATATGGTGCATGAGGACATCAATAATTCCAGTTATAGTTGTATCCCTCGGATTGATTAGAAAAATCTTCCGATAGACTCATGGAAGGGATTTCTGGTAGCCCATACCTTAAAGAAATGTAAAAAAATGTACTCACAAGTGCAGCTCACACATTACGAAGAGCCTTATCTATGTAAAATGTGTGTGGTCTTAGTTGTTTTTGGTTTCTCTTACAAAAGATCAGCGGAAGATGTCATGAAACCATTTTTTACCTTAGGTCTCTGATTAGGATCAGGAAGGAAATGCGTATACAACAGAAACTCAAGGAAATAATAATAATAATAATAATAATAATAATAATAATAATAATAATAATAATAATAATAATAATAATAACTTGAAATACATGTGAAAATTTCACGGTTTTCCTATTTTTATTTTCTGGTGAATCTTAATTCTTAAGTGACTCATTCAATGGATTCCTGGTAGCCTTTGCCTAAA
Source organism: Acanthosepion esculentum (assembly GCA_964036315.1). Taxonomy (NCBI): domain Eukaryota; kingdom Metazoa; phylum Mollusca; class Cephalopoda; order Sepiida; family Sepiidae; genus Acanthosepion; species Acanthosepion esculentum. Next base: position 35,901,549 of record OZ038501.1, read on the forward strand.
AGAAGTACAACTAAAATGTACTAACATTTACAGCTCGCACATTAAGAAGGGATTTATCTATGAAAATTGTTGTGGCAATAGTTTTCTTTTTTTGGATGCATGGCCTCGAGTGCACGCGATTTTCCCTGAAAAAAATCCCAGCTGGCGAAATGTGAAAAATTCATACTTTCCCCACGTATATTTGTCTGTAAGTGAATGTAACGAACCTGACTTGATTTCGAACTCGGCTCCCCGTGTTCTAATTCCATGCTACTATCCGTTGGCGCCAGTGAACATAATTTGAGCCCAGTTTATAATCCACAACTTCGAATGCTGCATTTTACAACAAGTTGTACCATTTGGAAAATTTATCCAACACAATTTTTTCGTATTTTTTAACTCCATTTGGCATCGCGTGTCAGAAGCTACGGTTAGTAAATATGAAAAACTTACTGTTTGATTCGAATGCTATAACCACTAACCTGTCACTTCGTTGTTGGTAATATCTGTTGATATCGCATCGAGTTTGTCATAAACATCACAGAAGAACAATTGATTTACGTCAGAAAAATAATTTTCTGATTATTAAATGCGATTAGTCATGATTCCTTGTTTCTTTTGCAGAGTGAAGTGGTTGTTGCTTTTGTTCTTTCCCTGTGTCTGATAACGTCAGGTGAAATAGTTTTTCCCCGCAATCAAGCTAGCCACTTCTGATTCTTTTCGGCATCACTCGATAAAAACTTCACTTTACTTCCTACTGTGAACGATATTGTTTACAAAATGTCTTGCAAGCTGTCTCTAACGGACGTATTTAATAATGATTTAACAAACAGTTCAACATCATGATCGTTAGTAATATTTGATTTGATACCTCCTCCGACTTTCGGTCGGCTCATGAGGATTCTCTCTCAGTTCCTACCTTCAGTGTAAAGACACCGCACATGTACTGTTCCAAGCAATGCGACCACCGCCGCACTTCTAGAAATAGCCCCGAATGCGCCAACCGCAAAAGGTGCAATTTGAACTGCAGCTTGGTATATTTCTCTGATTCTCCATGCCAATGTCTCTGTATTTTCGCCTACTCTGACTCGCGATTTTCTTATCCCAAGGTCCCAAAACAGGATCAATGACTGCTCCTGTGCATATGATATCAGGGAAATTGCACTCCAATCAGTCCGATCCCACATGAGGTCATTCTAGGCTACTGACGCTAGTGAATTGTCGTACCACTTGGGAACAAATCTAGAATGCTTTGAAAATATATTTATTATTATTAATTGTTATCCTTTAACTTTGCTTGTGCGTATAGCCAACTACCACCAGTCATATTATATAAGAATATATCGAAAACGTCACTCAGTATTTTTTGTTTTGTTTTTTTCAAAATTCTTGTCGGCAACTGGCGCCAGTAAATAATTGATTTATTTTTTTACGACATATCAACCCTTCAGGGCTATTTAAAGCCGAAACATACTTTGAATTATAAGAATAATTATTTTCCTGATCAGTGAATATTGCAATTAAACTTTGTTTTATAATAACAAAGATTTTTCCCACAACAAAACGCATACCTGGGGAGAGGAGATGAATTCAGAACTTTGCCAAGGGTATTTACACGTAGGTGTATGTAACAAACCCAACTGGAATTCGAACTCGGCTCTCCGATTTCTCATTCCGAGCCGCTACAACGTGAATGATAAAGACGTCAAACCAGTAATAGCATCCTCTAGATCAGTGTCCTTCCGAATCCAACAGGAGATCGCTACATTAAACACATAGCTGAATCTGAAACGAACAAAAGAAAAAACCGGGGCGATGATAGTGACACACCAGCATGCTAGTCCTTGTTTTGTGTAGTGATTTTCATTATTTTGATGGTAAAAAAATCAGTAATCCTTACCACAAAAATGTGTACTTTTTTGTCAAGTTTCAATTGATTCCACGTCTATGGCAAACAGTTATGGATGACTGGTCAAAGCCTTTTCCTATTCCTGGATTAGTTTATCTACTTACTATCATTATTTTATCTACTTTCTATCATAGAATGATGTTGTAATGGGAGAGAACTAGGGAAGAATGATTTATTCGTTCATTTGAATTTCCCCCGTTATGAGCATTATTATATCATTGGTAATTCCCCTGCCAAAGAAAGGTAGCTTCAGTCAGTGTCGAAATTATAGGACAATAAGCTTGATCACTCATCAAATAAAGTCCTGCTCCGTATCATTTTGAATCGTTTGAAATCCAAGGCTGGAGTACTGCTATCAGAGGAACAAGCAGGTTTTAGAAACGGACGAAGTACAATGGATCATGTTTTCAATTGTTGGATGCTCGTAGAGAAACATCTGCAATATCAGAAAGACGTGTTCCAAACTTTGCCAATTTCAAGAAAGCGTTTGGTTATGTATGGCATAACGGTCTTTGGCAAATCCTTAGGGAATTCAAGTCATTCAAGCACTATATAAAGATGCCACCAGCGCAGTTCTTCTTGGAAAACAAATCGGAGGATTCTTCTGGACAACTGTGAGATAAGGATGCGTACTTTCACCCACACTGTTCGACCTATTTCTAGAGAGAATCGTGCAAGAAAACCTGAACCACAATGATCCTTCAATCTCTATCGCTGGTAGACCCGTCTGTAACCTACGTTTCGCAGACGACATTGACCTCGTAGCAGGTAGTAACAATGAGCTCCAGGACATAACCAACAAACCTGTTGAAAGAACAGGAGCATATGGAATGGCGGTTCATGTAGTCGGGGCACCAGGGAAAAAATCTCATCAGAGCAGTAGCCATTAAAATATTTGTAGAAAAAACAGAGAGAAGCCGCGCTAAGTCGGTGAAAAAGTAACTGAATCGAGATGCCAGGTTATATTGCTGATCTTCCATTGGATTTTGTCAAGATCCACAGGATGAATAGCAGGAGATCCAAAACAAATATGGCAGCAGTATTCAATGCACTGACGAATGATAGATTTGTAAACGTGCAAGATGAACTCTGATGAGGAAACAATTTCTGGCGCGACACAATGACCCAACTTTCCTTGCAAGTAGATGCGCTATTCAGTCGCCATAGACTTCTGTAAAAACTTACTAACTTCGTCAACTAATGACACTCCATTATTTATTTGTCGATCTTTGAATTCAAGTTATAGTATTCGTACTTTTATTTGAATTGCTCTGTCTTCATTGTTATATGCTGTCCTTAGACTTTTGTTGTTAAATTGATGTGTGTTTAGCACTAAAATTATTATTCAATTCACAAAACAGTATTCTCAATGTTATTGAATTGTCATTGGCTTCGACTGAAACAAGATGGCTTCCAATACAATAGTCTTATTCAGTGTTTTGATGCTTTCTCCAATACATCTTCATGGGAAAGTGTTACCTGCGAACTCTGTATTGCACTGAGTTATCGAAAAACAAAGCAAACTTATATAAATCATATGCGGTTTTCTTAGGGGCCGGTATCACAATAGTCATTGATATGCCAGATAACATATTTATATTGACTAGTAGGTTATCGAAAATTGTATATGTCAATCCAATTTTCAATTTTCATAACAGATTTTCAACTAATTTACGTTGGTCCAAGCCCGGAAATAACAAAACAAAACTATTTATGTGTAATTGCATCTTTTTAACAGAACTCCCACTTGATTCGAATGAGACACAAGGGCTTTTTAAGGTAAGGGTCACATGCGTAGATGTGATCAGAGTTCAAACATAGTTCATTTTATTTCAAATTCAACGTTGCAAAAGTAAATGAAATTTTATACGAGTTCAAACGACTTCTGTTTTTTTAAGGTAATATATTATAATTTGTATTGTTAGTGCAAAGTATTCAATTTAGAAAATAGGCACATACACCGACACATAATAACAGTAACAGCAACAATAATAACACAGACCGTTAACGCCGAACAAGACGCGTCGTCCATTTTACTATAGTTTAACGCGTTTAAAAGCGAGTAAATTATTGTAAGCAAAGTGATCAATGTTAAAAACGAGAGCAACAATAGTTAATAAAGAAAAAATCAAAAATCAAAAAAATGTCTTCTAAACTTTTCGCTATCTTTCGCCCCCCCCCTCTCTCTCTCTCTCTCTCTCTCTCTATATATATATATATATATATATATATATATATATATATATATATATATATATATATATATAGTCTTAGGTTGTGCTATATTTATGGGATAAAGTGCTCAATATCAGAGATAGAGCGTGTGTAAATATAAAAGTGGACATGGAAGTCAGCACTTAGAGGCGACAGTCTGTTTCATGCTAGTGCAATCGTCAGGCAACTCTGACGATTGCACTAGCATGAAACAGACTGTCGCCTCTAAGTGCTGACTTCCATGTCCACTTTATATATATATATATATATATATATATATATATATATATATATATATATATATATATATACATACAAATGCAAAAGAATGCTGGTACTGATTCTAATTTGTCTCGTATAGCTAACCTATGTAATTGTAGGAGTTCGAAATGCCGTAAAGTTCGAAATGTAACAATGTATCTGAAATATGTTTCTATCTTGTGGCGTTATATTTCTTTTCAATTTTGAATTCGACATCTTGACGTGTCTTCATTGGCTAAAACTGGTATCCTCAACTTCTCTTATTTTCTTCTCTTTTCTTTTGTATCTGTACAATTTAGATATACTACTCTCCTACTTTTTCCTTTCTTTTCTTTTCTTTCTCCTTCTCTTGGGAGCAGCGTTGATTTCTTATGCTTTCTCATGCCTTTCTTTTCTTTCCTCTTTCTTTTTCTTTTTAATGATTTCTTATTTTTCCTTTTTTATTTCAATCTGCTTCTTCTTTTATGGAAAAATAATTTTTATACATATATATATATTTCATTCTTTGCCTTCTATGGAAAATTTTCAAAAATGTAAAAAGAAGTGATGTTTCATAAATTGTATTTTTAAATAAAATCGTTTATTACCACCATCGTTAACCACCTGACGAGATGTTTAATTAGACATCGAAAGAAATGCATTTTTGTCGTGGTTTATTGCATGTTCTAATTTAACATTTTATAATATATATATATATATATATATATATATATATATATATATATATAATCTGGAGAAAACAACTGAAAAGTTGCAAATTAAAAAAAAAATTGAATGTTTGTTGTGAAAGTATTTATTTATATTTTTATATATATATATATATATTTGATATTTCAGATCTGCCCCGATCTTTCATCAGAAATAAATGTATTCAGAAGTTTGTTTACAAGTAGCGTCCGTCGCGAGACGCGGACGTCACGTGATGTGGAATGGGACTTGCATGTATAAATGTGGATATAAAACAAATAATCAGATATTAGCGGCTGTATATAAGTGCGTTAACGTGCATACACATGTAAGCTAATAAATATTTACTTAATATAAGCAAAACAGTACTCATTGTCGTTAGACAGAGCTAAGAAGTATATATATTAATAAATATAGTATCTATTATTATTAACATTCAACGAGACAATGGGAGATGAAATATAGGCTGTCCCAATTCGGGGAAACTACTGCCTGACTGCGATCATATTGAGTAATTAATTTTTTTCCCTCTTATATGACTATTGGGTAATTTAAATTTTTAATACCAGTTGTTGACAATATTTTTTCTTATCAGCATCTCTGTTTTATATTGCCGACGATTCTGTTTCTGAGGAAGTGTCCGAACGAAAGGCGCCTAATCCTGTTCTTAAACGAGATACTTTTGTATCTATTTTAATAATACTAAATATGAACCTTGTCTTTAAAGTTATCTTGTCTTGGTGTGGCATTAGGAAAAATCTGTTTCTGTCTGTGGATGACAAAAAATATTAGCTCCTGAAAAATTAATTTCGGTTGAGCCCTCTGGTTTCAGGTGTGAATTTGTAAACAGTGACTATTTAAGCTAATACTGCACGACTCTTCGACAGAATTGAGTCACTGTCAGTCACTGTGTGTTTATCTGAATCTAAAAATAAACACGCTAAAATTCACCTTCATCCCGTACCATACGCTGATGGCTTAGTGGGAGAAGTTCCGACTGACGCAAATTCAGTCGGGTTTCGATCCTAGCTAGAGGCAACCGGTCTATCCACACTGATGAGCTGTGAAACAGCGAAACAGTCTGTCTGTGGATGACAAATATATATATATATATATATATATATATATATATATATATATAGGGAGAGAGAGAGATAGAGAGAGAGAGAGAATGAGAGAGAAAGTAGATAGATGTGTGTGCGTCTGTGTGTATACGTATGTGTACACGCGTTTGTGTGTCTTACATTCAATCAATGTTAAATGCAATAAAAGTCTTAACGGTGTTAGAAAACGTAGGCTGAATGACAGTAATATGAATTATTTGTCGTTTGTCTCTGTGGATTGCTTAGACCGCCAACAATCACCACGTTCACAATGCTGTTGTGTGCAGGTTACCTACACTTTGCCCTTTCTCACTACAAGAGTTTGGGGATAGCATTCCCGGGAGGGGGGGGCAATTATTATGCCAGATTAGGAAATAAATGAAGTCAGAGAAGATGATCACTTGAGAAAGATAGCTGGAAAAAGAAAGAGAAGAAGACAAAGAGAAGGAAAAAGAAAAGAGAGGAAGATAATAGAGATAGAAAAGGTAAAGAAAGGAAGACGAGGAGAGGAAGAAGGGGGGGGAAAAGAATAAAAAACTGAAACAAAACAGAGACAGAACAAAGTGAGAGAAAAAGGAAAAGGAAAGAAGAGGAAATTGAGGAGGAAGAACAATGTTTAATGAAAGGAAAGAAGAGAAATGAAAGAACAGAGAGAGAGCGGAGAAAGAAAGAAAGAAACAAACAAACAAACAAACAAACAAACAAACAAAATATGAAGAGGAAGAAATAGAAGAAAAAAATAAAGGTAATGGAAGAACGAAGAAAAAGGAATATAAAATGAGAAAAAAACAGAAATTAAGAGAAAGAGAGAAAGATGTTGAAAAGAGAAAGAAAGAAAGGAAGTCGAGGAAGGAAAAAATAAGAAGATTAGAAATTAGACTTAAAGAACACGAAAAATATAGGGCAGAACTGAAAAATGTAAAATAAGAAGAAAGAGATGCAGAAGAAAAAAAGAAAATGAAGAGAAAAAGTAAAGAAGAATGAAGTGAAGAAGAGGAAAGGAAGGCGAGGAAAAATACTAGATAAGAACGTGAACACGAAGAAAAGAAAAAAGAAGAGAATTAGCAACGAAAGGAACGTTAATAACGAAAATGAAAGAAAAGATGAAATTGAAGCTAAAAAGAAGAAAAATGAAGAAAATGAATAATAAAAAGTAGAAAAAGAAGAAAATGACAAGAGAGAGACGGAGCAAGGCGAGAAAAAAGCAAAGAGAAGAAAGAGAAGAAAGCAAAGATGAAAAAGAAATTGAGAAAGATGAAGAAAAAGAGAAGGAAAGAAAACGCAAAAAAAAAAAGGAAAAATAGAAGTGAGAAAATAAATTCGGAAAATATAAAACAGTGTGACACTGAAATCAGAAGGTGCTTTGTGTTAGCAAATGGTGCCTTCCAAAAGCTAAGCAAAGTATTAAGAAACAGGAAAAAATAAATAAATAAATGTTCGATTGTTACAAAGTATCAGTCCTCCGGTATGGCTGTGAATACGAGGCAATCTCCTTTCAGATGAAGACGAGACTTGAAGCAACATAAATGTGGTTCTACAGAAGGATGCAGTGAATACCATGGAATGAACATGTGAACAACGACGAAGTTTTTAGATAAAATTAAAACAAAAAGCGTGCTTATATTTAACAACAAGAACAGACAGTTGAAATTTCTAGAAATCATAAGGAAAGAGGGCTTGGAAAATTTGATACTCAGAGGACAGATTGAAGGCAGGAGGGACAGAGGAAAACAACGCATAACCTACCTAGCGAGCTTGAGTAAATGGATGGCGGAACAAAAGATAACATTTAAGAGCAACAGATGATATGAAATTGTAGAGGGCTTGGAAAATTTGATACTCACAGGACAGATTGAAGGCAAGAGGGACAGAGGAAACCAACGCATAACCTACCAAGCGAGATTGAGTAAATGGATGGCGGAACAAAAGATAACATTTAAGAGCTACAGATGATATGAAATTGTAGAGGGCTTGGAAAATTTGATACTCACAGGACAGATTGAAGGCAAGAGGGACAGAGGAAACCAGCGCATAACCTACCAAGCGAGATTGAGTAAATGGATGGCGGAACAAAAGATAACATTTATTAAGAGCAACAGATGATATGAAATTGTAGAGGGCTTGGAAAATTTGATACTCACAGGACAGATTGAAAGCAAGAGGGACAGAGGAAACCAGCGCATAACCTACGTAGCCAGCTTGAGTAAATAGATGGAAGAACAAAACATAACATTTATTAAGAGCAACAGATGATATGAAATTGTAGAGGGCTTGGAAAATTTGTTACTCACAGGACAGATTGAAGGCAAAAGGGACAGAGGAAACCAACGCATAACCTACCTAGCGAGATTGAGTAAATGGATGACGGAACAAAAGATAATATTTATTAAGAGCTACAGATTATATGAAATTGTAGAGGGTTTGGAAAATTTGATACTCACATGATAGATTGAAGGCAAGAGGGACAAAGGAAAACAGCGCATATATAACAAAAAAGATAAGATTTATGACAGGAAATTGTGTTGAGACATGATCGTCAACATCCCGAGGGGACACGGTACACATTAATTGTAGTAGCCATATTAGTAGAAGTAGTAGTAGTAGTAGAAGAAGAAGAAGAAGAAGAAGAAGAAGAAGAAGAAGAAGAAGAAGAAGAAGAAGAAGAAGAAGAAGAAGAAGAAGAAGAAGACGATGATAACGGAGAACAAATATAAGAAAAGTATAAAATGTAAAAAAAAAAACAAGGAATAAGAAATGGTAAAAGCGACAGAGAAAAAAGATGGAGAGGACTAAGAAAAACTCGACAGAGAATGTTTTAAAAAAAGGTGGGGGGAAGAAGGCAAAATTTTAGAAAAATGACTTGAACTAAAATGAAAGACTTAGTGATGACGAATGAAGTACACTGTATTCAACTTAAAGATGAAATATGAAATTTTGAAAAATAAAAAATAATAAAAAAAGGATTTAAAGAAAGACAAACAGAAAAATGAGAAAAGGAAATTAAAAAACAACTAATAAAAATAAAAATGAAAAAGACGAACGAATGAAAATCCGTATCCTAAATAAAATATTTTCATAGCCTCATGATAACGTCCTTATCGTGGAACCATTTTCCCGCGATAATCACATAAGCCAACGGGATTTACTCAATGATAATTTTGGACGATGTTCAGTGGTGGGAGTAAGTTCTCCGAAAACTTGCTCCATCTTTCAATCTACCCTGTCGGTCTGTCATCTTGACTATTTATCTTTCGCTTTATTTGTTTTAACTGGTCTCGAATTCCCGTTAGAACGATGGCCGTGCGGGTTGGTATTCAAGTTCAGTTGAAGGTCTGCATTTCACAACAAAGCTTTCAGGGCAGGCATTCAAATGGGCCACATTCACTCGGCAAATTGTTGCTACCTAACATCTTATAAACAAACCAGAAATTAAGTTCAATCATAAGTAATATCCGTTCTGGGGAACCAACTGTCATGAGGATGTATCACCCTATTTAATGATTTCTTCTTCTTGTGTTGTGTCCCTTCCAGACATGGCCCACCACAACTTCCTGTCCTTCCCAGTATTTAGTAAATTTTAAATGTTTTACTATCCTCTCACTCCCTGTTTCGTTAATCCAATTGCTGAAACTCGTTTCCGTCTTTACACTGTAAAGTTTGTCTTTTCCCGATCTCTCCTAATCTCTTTAAGTTCCGCCAACATAAGCTCCTTAGGTAAGTTTTGCGCCGCTTTCCTTTGCCCATTTTGCCTTCAATTTTCTGTGAGTGTCAAATTTTCCAAGCCCTCTTTCCTCATTATGTGCCCTAAAAATTACAACCGTTTCACGTGGTAGTTATTTCCACAATAGAACTTGTAGTCGGACTAAATGCGTCCTAAATGTGTTAAATGTACAGAAACGTTAGGAACTTGTAATAAAGTGTTACGCAGAGTAATCGAGTTGTGGTCGCTGAACACTACTCCTCCCCTCGACTACTACTGACTCCTACTTATAGTAGATGGGAGAGTCTATTATCTAGACAAGGTGTCTTTCACTATAACACTTTATGAAAAGAATAACGCAGATCGTTTATCCATACGGACAAAATCTCCTCTCAGAACAGAAAAATAAATGCTTAAATATATCATAAGAAGTTATGAAAAGTGGGTTGCATACAACAATGTTTAACGCAAAAGGCAGTGAATTGGCAAGGATACATCTCCACAACTGACACCAAAAGAAGGTTAATGTTCTGCGTTTGGTGGGATCGTTGAGGTATTATTCATTTGAGTTCTTAAGGCGCAATGAAACATTAAATGCACATTTATTCGTCGAGCAGCTGCAACGTGACCATGAAGATTTGCTCGGGAAAGACTGTTCTTCTTCTCTATGACAGCGTTAAGTCAAGTAAAACATGAGGAAATACATTGAAACACGATTGGTCTGTTCTACGCTAGTGACTGTATTCATCAGACCTTACACCAGTGATTCCCAAACTTTTTTCGCTGGACAGCATTTTCAGAATGAAAATTTGCTCACGCCTCACCTAATTTTATGTGATAAAAAATACATTTTAAAATAAAAAAAATGAGAGAGAGAGATTTAAATGGAGATAACCGCAGAATCGAAGTCAGCACATAATCATTGATAACTCTCTCATCCAATTTGCGGACCCTAGTTACTATATTCTTAATACTTGATATAATGAAAAAATATCACAATGATGAAATCAGTCAATAATTATTTATATCTATAATGGGACTCATGCATGCAATTAGAAGTAATCCATAATAATATTTAAAATTTGGAAATCATATCTATTTTTGGTATATGATTTTTTTTTTAAATCTTTGACTTTCAATCATTCCGTCTCTTTTTCCTGCGCCTATGAAGCGCGCCACACCGTTTGGGAACCATTGTTTTACACTAACTGATTGCTACCTTTTTCGATCGATGCAAAATGCTTTAATTGAAATCAGGTTCTGGAGTTCGCCAAAAACTTTTCCACATCAAAACCATATTTTATTCAAAAGACATCGAAGGCCTGATAAGTGAAAACAAGACACTGCAAGTAATGCTAAAGAAATTAGGTTGGCTAAAAAAAATATTTCGCTTTATTAAGTAAAAAAATTACTTATTAACCGAACGAACATTTTAGCCAACACAATATAACTGAATAGAATATAATCATACTTGATCTTTTAAATAATAAATTTGATAATAGGAGTAGATAGTGTCACCTATTGTACGGTTCACACGCCTTCCCAGTTTTTTAATAGATGTCGGGGTTTATCCCTTGTTACCCGTTTGGGTTTTCTGGTTCATACTAAAGTCTTTTTCATTCTCTTTCACTAGCGGTAGCCCCCTACGTCTTAGTGGCATCATCGCTTTGCTTGGGGTAAATTGGTAAATAAATAAAAAAAGATTAAAAAATACGGAACTTATTTATGACTCGTCATATTATATACATCATAGTACTGGCAAATTTTAGTTTTGTAATTTAAATATCGATTATTCCATTGATGAAACTGTATTGCGTTTGGTGACCAGAATTGTAGTTTATGAAATATTCGATTTTTTTTTTATCCTGATGAAATACAAACACTTTAAAAATTGGTTTTCAGAGCAATGGCTTGGTGAAATTGACGATACACAATCGTTTAATCAAACATATATTAAAGTAGGTTTCATTAAAAAAGTGTGTAGCTTCAATCCTCTGTCCATTAAAATCCTCAGCGGATAATCCGGGGACAGCCGCAATAGGCCAAGTGCTTACTGCTGTGGTCTCCGTAGCAAGTAGATTTTTACAGCGCAGTGTTGCCAGCTTCATACCCAACCGTTTTTCAATTCAGACTTGCCCTTCTCTTAGGTTCGTTACAAGCCATGGCTAGAGAGGCACGTCTGCTTTGCTATTTTCCATGCCGAGGAAATGTCTGGCTGATCGACACACTTTATAGCAGATTGTAGGATCATCGGGATTGTCATTTTGGTAGTTGACATCACGATGACTCCGCGTGTGGCTGAGAGGATCTGAAAAAGTAAATGCGATCACATTGATCACACGTTCGAGCGCTTCAGCGTGGTGTAATGGTTAGCAAGCTTGTTTCACTCGATCGGTTACAAGTGAATAGGGAGTTGTATACTCATTGGGTGTCCATAACATTCGGCCTTGGGTCGCATCTAAACTACGCTTAGAAAATCATCTCATGTTAGAGACTCATTCGATCCGCATTCCACGCGCGTGCGCACACATACACACATTGATAAATATACATATTATTATCCATTACTGGTGAGGAATAATATATCTGTATTTATTAATATATATTCTGTTTTATTAACACCAGAAGCCACGACCGAGAAACGAACTCGGACCGTTATAATACAACGCAAGCATCATACCATTGGGCCAGTGGGGTGTCGGTGACGAAAAGGAGACAAACTAGGCAAAATATAGTGCAGCTAATCCTATTTCTAGTGTGAAAACTCATCCATATTCATCGTGGATGAGCAATGCTGATGAGTCCCTAAAATAGAACAAAACGGTCGTCCAGTGCTTTCATGCATTCTGTTGAGGTTTCTATGTTCAAACATGTTGAATTATTACGAAAAATTATTAAAATCCCCCAAATTACTATTCATATATATATATATATATATATATATATTAATTTATGTATATTTCGGCAGCAACCATACATTTAAAAATTTCGTTGAATATAACAGACAAGGTTTAAGAGTTTATTTAGTTTTTCTATCATTCTTATATTTTTGAAAATAGCTAAATGAGTAGCCGAAAGTGCTTGGGACAATACGGACAACTTATGTAGTTGCGACCACCAAACGAAAAAATATAAGAATGCCAAAAAAACTAAATAAAAATTAATTAAATTTTCCTTGTCAGTCATATTCAACAAAACACACGCACACGCACGCACACACACACACACACGCACACACACACACACACACACACACTAGCCCGTTTTTCAGTTTTACTTTTTATTTCATATCATCATGAGTGGTAATAAAAATAATTTTTGTCTGTTTATGGCAGTCATATATATATATATATATATATATATATATATATATATATATATTTATGCATGTATATTACTACCGAGTGTAACAGAAAAATTCCTACAAAATGTTTAATATCTAAAAGTAACTAATCAAACTGAGTTTCTTTTTTTAGGTTTTCAGATACGACGTTTAGCCACCTTGAGACCATTTGTCGTAAGAATCAATGACAAATCCTTTGAGTTATTCAGCTAAAAAGAGAGCCGGTTAAAATCGTTCTGTTTCAGCTCCATTATGTCTTCCCAAGTGAGCAATGGTGAGAGGAAAAGGATCACTCATGCCTTCAGTAATGGTACCAGTTCATACTCTGGCTTCCATCTTCAAAACCCATTCAAGAACCACGAAGAGAACGGTGAATATGTTTAAAAATGAGGGAACAATGGAGAGGAAAACTGAATCAGGAGGTCACAGCAGCAAGAGGGACCATCATTCTAACTTAGAGCTAAATACATTCTTAGTGTTCGAAGTAAAGTCCAATAGGAGAGTTCCAGTAAGATATCTTTAATCATTTCTAAGATACAACGGTTCAAACCTTACTCCAACAATTGTAAAATTTGCTGTTACACCAGGTATATATATATATATATATATTTATATATATAATTTGTGGTGATAGTGTCATCATCATGCTGGGATAATCTTTCATGTTATCTCTACATCAGTGGGGATAATTTGACGGCGCCTATCTCCTCTCCAGCTAAAACCAAACAGTACTAAGTGACATGCTACCAGTACCAGATAAGAAGTACTAATTTAACTTCGTACGTTATTTATTCATAAACAAAGCTATACCAAATCTTAGCACTCAGACGAACGACACACGGCTCTGAAATGTTAAGTAAACACAGAAATTTAAAATCGTCTAAATTATTTTTTTCAGCCATCTTCAGTTTATCCATTTTATCATTTAATATTTTACCAATTTGTTCATTTGAAATTTTTCCAGACCGGCTTTCCTTGAAATACGCAATGACTCCGTTATGATTGTTGCGGTTCATTAAATGTCCTCGCGAAACAACCGGCGTCCTGCTAAAGCGGGGTTAATCGAAGTAATATAAGAATATCCTTGAGAAAACATAGAAGAAATGTCGAAATTCTTGAACTCTGAACTATCGCGTTATTATAAGAAATTTAGGCTCCTTGAGCGTGCATCGTCTGGCTGTCAGAGAGAAAGCAGACGCTGCGATGTGCTTTTGCTAAATTTTTTAACTTTGAAAATATTTTTGGTACATTTTGATTTGTGGTGAAACAGCTGCGTTTTTTTTTGTTTTTGTTGTTTTTATTTTTTTATCCAAAGCCAATAAAAAGGCTTTCTTCAAAATTCTGAAAAGTGTAGGTTATTTGAGGAGGGCCTTTGATTTAATTTTCGGAGACGACGAACAGCTGCAGCAGGAATCCAGACCGCCCCGGCCCAGAAACAAACAAAAAAAAAAAACAAACAACGAAGACGAATTTAAACAACCACCAGACGAGAATTGAAAAGAACAACAAAGTCGCTCCCACATCAAGGAAAAGTCTTCGGGTGGTGTGCTTGTTTTATTATTCGCTGTTACCACGAACTTTGATTCGAAAATGTACCAATTCCGTGAAAACTATTCAGAGTAGTATTTTCTCCTTTTCTACATTTTATACAGTGTAACCCGGATATACGAGAGTTGTCAGGACCTGAGTAGTCTCTTATATCCGGGTTTCTCTTATATCCGGGTTTGGTATATTTTGTTTAGGTAAGTATGGCTCTAATTTGGGACCAGATAAAATCGCTCTTATATCCGGGTTTCTCTTATATCCGGGTAACACTGTATATAGTTTCTATTCTGTGATCTTTATGCATCGTTATAATATTTATCGTAAAAGGGTATATTTTCATTGATTATTTCTAACATACATGTTATTTGGCCATCATTTGGCGCACAGTAAACTTCATTTGTGTAATTCATTCATTATTTTGTTTGTTAATAAATTTTTCGTCTGTTTTTAAACACGGCTCGTGTCGTCTGTTTTTATTGTTTGCCCATAAAAATTAAATGTTACCTCAAACAAACATTCGCTTGAACTATTTTTTTTCCTAATTTTTTTTACCAAATAAAAAATACCATATCATATCTGAACTTCCGTTGTTAAATTGACGTATTTTTTAGTGTATTAGATTGTTTCATATGAAATATCCGATTATAAATACGAAAATACAACAAAAAAAATATTTTCGTCTTACGTCTTATAAGCAAAATCTGCTCAGTTCGATTCCACAACTCTTTTCCGAATAATTCATAGAGACATACTATAAATACTATATACATACTTAAATTCCATTACTTACAGATGTTGGAAAACCATAGGATTCTAGAATTACGATCTCGGTTTAAAAAACTATGAACACTTGAAAAATTCATAGTTATTTAGGGAAAAGTTAAATGTGGAAGGAGAATGCTCTAAATCTTAATCTCCTAAGTTATTCATCTTCATTAAAGAAATAGATAGGGTGTGTTTCATGCAGTATAATCGATCAAATCTATAAACTCAGGAGCGTCATCTGACGCTTGAGGCACTTCATTTTCTCCGAGTTGTTCAGTCAAAAACGTGGTATCACTTCAGCTTTTGTTCATACGGTTATCGTCGAATTAAACTGTTCGGTTCTACTTAGGATGTTTTCATTTTGAAATATTACATTTCATGTAGCACAAGGCCAAAAGTGGAGGCGGAAGGTTAGTCATCCTACACCTAGTCTGGTTCATGGCCCATTCATTCATTGCAATTTACGCATTCACCACAAGAACTCATTCATCGCCATTCAGTCCAACACATACCATAATACCGCATATCCACAGGGATCCCACAAAGACAGCTATAACATGAAAATATATAAAATTGTTTTATTGTTTTTTGTGGGGTTTTTGTTGTTGTGTTTATAAAAATATATAAAATTATGACATGAAATGCGGGGTGAGGGTAGAATGGGATGTACCCAATAACGAAACTAAAATACGACAAAACATTCAAACTAAAATTAAAATATGTTAGTAGAATCTGTTTACCTAACAAAAATGTGTCCACTGTATTCTGTCGCTAAGCAGAATCAAGCTCACGCGATAGGGGCAAGGAAGAGGCCAAATAAATTATGGAGTGGAGAATTATCAAAGGCTGATCCAAGCAAGATAAAAAAAATGGCGTGGGGGAACAAAAAACAAAGTGGGGAGGTTGGGAAATTTGATATGCATCATAACATAAGAGAATACTGGGTGAAGACCGGGGATAACAATTACATTAACTAGGTAAACAAAAGAGTCTAACTTAACCAGGGGAGTACCTGAGGAGAGTGGTAGAAGGCTTGCGCAGCTGTTTTTTTCCAAACCAAGGTCACACCGATGACAGTCAGACATATTTATTCAGCTCCCTCTGAAGCCCACGTAATTTAGCGCGTCCCGGATCAATCGCCACATAAGCAAAACTCATGGTTGCTGAGGTAATTCGCCGCTGGCGCTCAGAATCAGAAAGAGCGCAACTCGGTCGCTGACAAGCCGAGCCGCTCACAGAGTGGGTCCGACGCGACCCCTCCACTAGTTCCCGATACTTATTAGTTTCAAATCCCCCTTTCAAAGAAATCTCCATTTGCGTCTTCCGTCATCGCTTTTATATAGGATATTCTTCTGTCTTTGTAAGCCCTTAATATCACCTCCATTGATCAAAAGGGTCTCATGGAATTATCCGATTGCTTAGCTTGGTTTCATTTTATTTCAGCAGCAATTAAGCTGGTTAAATATCGACAGGAGAAATTAAATATGGTAACCATTATGATTCAAACAAGAGCGTTTGAGTTATAAAGCATTTAGTCATAATCATAATCAGTTAGTCATAATCACAGTCGCTCATAATCACAATCAGTTGGTCATAATCACAATCAGTCGGTCATAACCATAATCAACTAGTCATAATCATAATCAGATAGTCATAATCACAATCAGTTGGTTATAATCATAATCAGTCGGTCATAACCATAATCAACTGGTCATAATCATAATCAGATAGTCATAATCACAATCAGTTGGTCATAATCACAATCAGTCGGTCATAACCATAATCAACTGGTCATAATCATAATCAGATAGTCATAATCACAATCAGTTGGTTATAATCATAATCAGTCGGTCATAACCATAATCAACTGGTCATAATCATAATCAGATAGTCATAATCACAATCAGTTGGTCATAATCACAATCAGTCGGTCACAATCACGATCAGTTTCTCATAATCACAATCACTCACTCATAATCATAATCAGTTGGTCATAATAACAAGCAGTTAGTTATAATAATAAAATATTGGGCATAATCATAATCGATTGATCATAATCTCCTCTACGGGTCATAATCATAATCAACGATCAGTAGAGGAGATTATGTTAAAAAATTATCATAATCAGAATAAATTGGCCATAATCTAATCTATTAGTTATAATTATAATAATTGGTCAACTGGTCGTAACTATGATGAATTAGTCATAATCTAATATATTGGTCATAATCATAATGTACTGTCCAAAATCTAATCTGTTGTCTATATTTATAATAATTCAACGTAATCTAGTCACTTGGACGTAATTATAATGACTTTCTCATAATTTAATCTATTGATCATAGTCATAATCAACTGGTCATAATCTATTGTATTGGTCATAATTATAATCAACTGGTCATAATCTATTGTATTGGATATATTTATAATAATACTTCATAATCTAATGTGTTTCTCATAATTATAATGAACTGTCAAAAATCTCATCACCAGGATTTATAATAATTGAGCGTAATCTAATAAATGGGTCATAATTATAATAACTTGCTAATAATTTAATCTATTGATCATAGTCATAATCAACTGGTCATAATCTATTGTACTGGTCATAATTATAATCAACTGGTCATAATCTACTGTATTGGATATATTTATAATAATACTTCATAATCTAATGTGTTTCTCATAATTATAATGAACTGTCAAAAATCTCATCACCAGGATTTATAATAATTGAGCGTAATCTAATAAATCGGTCATAATTATAATAACTTGCTAATAATTTAATCTATTGATCATAATCATAATCAATTGGTCATAATTTAATATATTAGTCATAATCAATTGAATAAATTCAACAAAGATGTACTTTGAAAAATTCTATATTTTTAGAGGTTAAAATTCTTTCAAGGTTACTCTTAACTTTTTAGATCTTAGATAAAATACAAGGAATACATAAAATAGTTATTTAGGGAAAGGTTGAATGCGTAAAGAGGATGCTCTAAATCTTCATTTCCTAAGTTATTCATCTTCATTAAAGAAACTCATGATGTCTTTCACGTAGCATCATCAATCAAATCTATAAACTCAGGCGCGTTATGTGACGCTTGAAAAATTCAATGCTCTCCGCGTCGATAACTCAACAATCTGAAGTCAGTTCAGCTCTT
>OZ038501.1:35925221-35935221 GCA_964036315.1 Acanthosepion esculentum
TGTGTACACATTTCATTCCGAGTTCAGAAATGGCATCATGACATTATACACTGACCAATTACAACACACACACATATTTTCCATAGATAAAGCCCTTCGTAAGGTGTGGGCTTTACTCCAACCAATCCGAGGTTTCCAACTACAATAAGGATTGTTGATGTTCGCATGTGCCACATTTTTGAGATTTCGATTTCAAGGTCCTTGTATTTTTATAGCTTTTTAAAGATCTTCAAAGATAAATTGCAGTTTTCAGGGACTGCCATTTCAATAAGGAGGCAATTTTGTTTTGTTTGCGGTCTCTAATAACAATGTCTGGGCGGTGAGTTTTGATTGTTCTGTCTGTGTGTAATGTGCAGTCCCATAAAATTGTTTAAAAGAGTGGTGTTCATACCAATTTCTTGCAGTTTACATTCTGTAAAAGTTGCAGATTTTCCAATGCAGATATAGGCTCATTCTGTCATGCCGGGTTTTATATTCAGTGGGTGTCAATCCCGTGCAACCAGATACAAGATGATCAATTGTTTCTGGGTAATTATCACAGAATCTGCTTTTATTATTTCTTTGGATTTCGGTTGGGTACACATTACTTTCCGGGTCCCAACCAGAGACCTAATGCCAGAAATGTCTTCATGGCATTTTCCAGTTACATTTTCTGTAAAAAAACAAACAAAATAAAACCTAAGATCACACACATTTTACTAACATAAAACTCTTCATAATGTATGAGCTGTACTTGTCAGTACAATTTTTTGTATTTTTTTAAAATGCTTTCTTTAAGGCATGGGCTACCAGGAATCCCTTTCGTGAGCCTATCGGATCCTTTTCCAATCAATCTCTAAATACAACTGGAATTATTGACGTCCTAATGTACCATATTTTTTAGATTTCCATTTCAAGATCCTCATATTTTACAGTTTTTTGAAGATCTTCAAAGATACATTACAATCTGCAGGGAGTGCCATGTCAATAAGAAAACACATTCTGTTCTTATGGTCTTTTGATCACGATGTGTGGGCAATTAGTTTTGATTCTTCTGTGTGTATTGTAAAGTCCCATAAAAGTGTTACAGATCCTATCTATGTAACCGGGTCTGGATGATGGTCATACAAGTTGGTTACAGGTTCTTTCCCATAAAAGTAGTATATTTTCCAGTGCCGATATTAACCCACTCTATCCTGTATAATTTTATATATATATATATATATATATATATATATATATATATATATATATATATATATATATATATATATATATATGAGCAAATCACCCCAAGCAAGGTGGGTGCGTAAGCAAGGTGGGTGCGTAAGCAAGGTGGGTGCGTAAGCAAGGTGGGTGCGTAAGCAAGGGGTTACAGAGAGTGAGAGTAAGGGTAAAGAGGAGTGATTGGGAAAAGGATAAAGAAAAGGACAGGGATCAAGGTCAAGGCATCAGAAGATGTCGAATGACATTACATTTGAATATTTGAAGATTATAGCTATCAGGGAAGCAAGTGATAGGAAGGGAGTTCCACTGACGTGAGATGCGAGATAAGAAGCTGTTGGAATAGAAGAGATGTAGCCGTTTCGACAGTGAAAGGATGGGACCGACATGCCAACCTAGTAGCATGCTTGAATTCATGCAGTTTGAGAGCCAGTGAAAGTTGCTCGTCGGAGCAGTTGACACCGTGCAACAATCTAATGTACAGGTTAAAATCATAAATCTAACATCATTATCGTAATCAGTTGGTCATTCATAATCTAATCTATTGTTTATAGATTATTATTATTATTATTATTATTATTATTATTTATTTATTTATTTATTTATTTATTTATTTATTTCCTTTGATATCTGGCGTTTACACATTTCTTTCCGGGTCCCGCCCAGGGACCTAAGGTTAGAAATGGCATCATGACACTTTCCACTGCAAAAAAAATAAAATAATAATTACATAGATAAAGCCCTTCGTAAAGTGTGGGCTGTACTTGTCAGAACAATTTTTTGTATCTCTTTGAGGCATGGACTTCCAGGGATCCCTTCAATCAGCCTACTGGAATCTTTTCCAACCAGTCCAAGGGCTCCAACTACAACAGGAATTGTTGATGTTCCCATGTGCCACATTTTTGAGATTTCTATTTCAAGGTCCTTGTATTTTGACAGTTTTTCGAATATCTTCAAAGACACATTGCAGTCTGCAGGGACTGCCATATCAATAAGGAGGCACTTATTTTGTTTGTGGTCTTTAATAACAATGTCTGGGCGGTTGGCTTTGATTGTTCTGTCAGTGTGTATTATTATTATTATTATTATGATGATTATTATGATTATTATTATGATTATTATTATTGCTAATAATATAATATATTGCTCATAATCCTATCCAGTTATTCAAAAATCTAACTTTTAGTCATTATCATAGGGATTTTCTATAATCTTATGTATTGTTCGTTATCATGAACAATATGTAAAATTCTAAACTATTGGTCATAATCAAAATCTCTTTGTTATAATCATATTCAGTGGTTAGAATACGGTCTGTTGGACATAATTATAATCTAATCTATTCGTCATAATCTAATCTATTTGTCATAATTATAATTAATTTTTCATAATATAATCTGTTGGCCATAATAAGTTTATTGTAAAGCTGATAAATTAGTTATAATCTGCTGGAACTAGCACGTGATCAAAGTGTAGTACCGCGGACATGACCAGCTAAGACTAGCTGCTCTGTGTCCAATTCCGTGTAAGCAAGGGCTAGGTAAATTTTGACCAATAACCTGAGTGTACAAGGCTTGGGTTCCCCACGTTAAATAACTGAGCTTGTGTCTCATCCCGTAAATACCCACTTCTTCAAAATTTCCATAACTGAATATCGGTTTGATGTACGGATGTTTTAGTTGCTAAAATTGAATCTTCTTTTTATGTTAACCCAAACTTGTTTTTAGCAAAAAGCGAAAGAAAATTTTCTTTTTATAGGATTCCATGTTTTATATAAATCATTGTCAGCCATTTTTAATGCTGTGCTATTATTTACAACGCCACTTCTTAGCCATTCATTCGTATCCACAGTGATTGCACCAGGTGCAACCACACGTAGAGTCTCTATGATAAAACACTGATGAACAATGGTTCGCTAATGATGAGAGGTGGTAGTCAGTCTTAAGATGACATGCCACGACACTCTCTGACGTCTCGGATGCTCTTACCTCTTCGTATATTTTATTTCTTCATTATATGAGAATTCCTTAGGTAAGATAGTGAAGTTCTTTCCCGTTGCTTTGTGCAGTTTTGAATTCATAGTAGTTCTTTTCCGAGATTATTTGCTACCCAAAGTTACAACCCTGTTTGCCCTGCTATTTAATCCATAAGGTGGGAGATGGACAGAAGAGATGGGTTCAAGCCTTTCTTGCCATAACTGAATATCGGCTTGAAAGCGCACCAAACCTGTTATGTTGCTAAACTTGAATCTTTTTATTTTAACCCAAGGTTGTTTTTAACAAAAAGCAAAAGATAATGTTCTTTTTATAGGGTTGCATGTTTCATATACATCACTGTCAGCCATTTAGTATAGTGTGAAAAAAACGCAATAAAATGGGCCCAAATTTGAACTAGGTTTATCTTTCTATGCCGATAAGCGAAAGAATGTCAATATATATATATATATATATATATATATATATATATATATATATATATATATATATATATATATATATATGTATGTATATATATATATATATATATATATATATATATATATATATATATATACAGTGTAACCCGGATATAAGATACCCGGATATAAGATAAACCCGGATATAAGAGATATTTTATCTGGTCCCAAATTAGAGCCTGTGTTAATAAAACAAAATAGACCGAACCCGGATATAAGAGAAACCCGGATATAAGATACTTCTTCTCTGGTCCCGACAACTCTCTTATATCCGGGTTACATTATATATATATATATATATATATATATATATATATATATATGATAAAAATATAGTCTCAGTCTTTCAGTGGAGTAATTCATTTAATTAGATGTTTTTAACTTTCCTTCAATAATCACAGATCCAGGGATACTAACGGCAAAGGTTCTGGTTTAGAGAAAATTTAAATTGTGACTCATTCGAAACATCCATCAGCAAGCAGCCAAACCCTAAATTCAAATGATTTGTCAGCAAATGTCACATGAGGAAAACACCTAACAATAACCCGATAAATAAAATTATGAAATTTGGGTTTGTATCTTTTATTCGGTAATAACACTTTGCTCCTCTGATAGATTTTCAAACACCACTTGCCTTCCCTGTCAACGAGACCTACAATACGTAGATGGCTTCTCCTGCCGAAGGTTTAGACCTTCCTGAAGGGGCCACCTTCCAAGTATTGATAGATTTGTTTTTACATCTTATTAATCCATAATGAGTTATGTAAAGCAAAAACATATTTTTAGATTGTAAAAAATGATTTTTCTTTTTTTTGAGAGTGAATACGGTATTTACTCGTGTAATGCGCGATATGATATAACATATATCTCCTTGGATCTCAAAATAGATGAGGTGCTTAAAAGCGTAAATCTTCTTTGTGGTCAGAACGAACACGCTAATTTCTAACTCACCAAAGGTTTTCTAGAGTTGTTGGACTCCATTCTAACCTTCATGTTCCATATCTTTCTCAGTTCTTGAATATTTTACTTTATTTCTTACTGTAATTTATATTTTTTTTCTGTGGACACCGGAAACTTCCTGAACTAGAATTTGTTTTAATCTTTTACATGGTCTTTAAATTTCCTTTCTTGAAGGTATTGTTTGTTCTGGGATATCGAAATCCTCAGCGTACTTTTAGATTTGTTTTTTTCTGTTACAAGACAATAGAGGATTTTTGTTGATACAATTTGTCATCTAAACCCGTATGCACAGTTGCAATATAGTGATTGCACCGTGCCCTACTTAGCCGTACATTGGAGCCAATTTGTTACATTAACTGATAAGATTGATCCGTAAATTAGACATATACCAGGTATACTCGGGGCACGGTGTAATGGTTAACAAGCTTGTCTCGCTAGAACAATTATTAGTGGAGTTCGATCCTCACTGGGTTCTTCATAATTTCGGCCTTGTGCCGCATCAAAGCTATGCTGGGACAGTCAAAGGGCACATCGATTTGGTATAATGGTTAGCAAGCTTGTCTCGCTAGAACAATTACGACTGAGTAGTGAGTTCGATCCTGACTAGGTGCTCCATACTTTTGGCCATGTCCCACATCTGAGCTACGCTTGGAAAATCACTCTGCCATGTATACTCATGTAACATACGATCTCTCCTAACGTACGACCTCGAAATTTTCACTTATAAAAAATGGTTTATCATGTATCTCGTGTATCATGCGAGTTCCTTTTTTTTGAGAGACAATAGACTAATCTCTTTTCCTCTTTCTTTTTATTCCATCTTTTAGTTAAATAAGTTTTTTAAAAGAGTTACAGAGAAAGATAAAAGTATCGTTATTAACTCTATACTCTAAACAACTGAACGAAAAACAGCGAAACATCTTATAAACGTAAACAATGGAAAAGATACATATTCGCTATGTTTGTGTTTTATAATACGATACTAATATGTGAATATTTTTTGTGATGTCAACGAACACTCGTTTGACACTTTTGGTAATGTCAACGAACACTCGTTTGACACTTTTGGTAATGTCAACGAACACTCGTTTGACACTTTTGGTAATGTCAACGAACACTCGTTTGACACTTTTGGTAATGTCAACGAACACTCGTTTGACACTTTTGGTAATGTCAACGAACACTCGTTTGACACTTTTGGTAATGTCAACGAACACTCGTTTGACACTTTTGATAATGTCAACGAACACTCGTTTGACACTTTTGGTAATGTCAACGAACACTCGTTTGACACTTTTGGTAATGTCAACGAACACTCGTTTGACACTTTTGGTAATGTCAACGAATACTCGCAGTCACTTTCGTAATGCTCGTTGTAGTAGAAACTTTATAACCGCAGATACAACTCTAGTACGCCGTTGAACAATCCTGGTGTCAGACGCCTTCAAATAGCACTCGAACTAATAGTACTTGCTCGATAATACTCGCTCGAATAGTGCACCGTATCAGTCAGTTATATGCCATGCATGATACACGCTTAGGCGATTATGTACCTTTCGATATATGACTGACAAGGCAGATTTTTTTCCCCCGCAGAACTTTCTTTCTGCGGTAGACTAGTTGCCTTCCAAGGCTATAGAAACCGGTCAGTCCTGCTATTTACCCATAGCTTGGATGTGTGGGGTTAGAAGAATAGGATTCATATCTAATTCAAGGGTATTTAGCAAGTAAGTGAATCTATGGTCACGTGGTCTACTTAATTCAATAGTGGGATCGCCTGTGTTTGCTCACTGGCGATCTATGTTCAAACTCAAGTGTCGGCAGCGACACTTTATATAACAATATTGCATGCATTATTATTGGATACAGTTCAGTAAAATATCAGTTTTATCAAAATCATGTTTATTTTAAATACAGCTGTACACGTTCACTACAGTAAATGGGTATATGTGGTTTGGTCAACGGCGTAGCCAAAGCCTGCAGTACATACGCTAATTTTACATCTCGTGTATAATGCGACCCTCTTAAAACTAGCTTCAAAATTGGATCTTCAAAAGTCGCATGATACACGAGTATATACGGTATATGATTAACAATTTTTTGAGGATGACAATGCCTTTTTCTAGATACAAGTCCAACTATTTAACTCATAGATAGACAATCTATAAATTTCATAGTAAAATTGAAAAGATCCCATGCATTGGCAAACATTTTTTTTTAAATATAAAAGAAAAACAATTTGCTATGATTTCTTGTAAGATGAGTCATACCTCTCCGAATGTCCTGCCATGTAAATGCTCAAAGACTCAAGTATTTATTCATTGATTTCTTTTTTACGGCTTATCAACCCTTTCAAGGTTATTTAAAGCCAGAAAATATTTTTACATTATAAGAATTTTTGTTTATTTTTTTTAGATAATAATGATTCAGTGATACAATTTTTACTAATTAACCCTTAGCGGGAGGGAAATAAGTGGAGTCATACGATTCCCAATTGTATATTCAAGTAAGTGAATATAACGAAACCCAAGTGGAATTGGAACTCAGCTCTCCGATTAACAATTCCGAGCTACCCGAATTTCCAAGCTTACCTGGTATTCCTAAGCAGTCACCCATCTAGGTACTAGTCAGGCTTGACGTTGCTTAACTTTGGTGATCATACGGGAACCGGTGTTTCAACGTGATACGGCCGTAAGCCCATTATACCAACTGTATATCCAATCTTATAATACGTGGTATTCCCAAGCGGTCAGGCTCGATGTTGCTTAACTTCGATGATCGTGCGGGAAAATTTCAACAATGTTCGAAGCCGTTTAAACTTCAGGGTACTTTCAGCTATCGTTGGTCATTTTCACGGATAGAAATAGAAGTCGTGAGATAGCCAGCAGGACGCTGATGCTGCAAATGGTGTCAAAGTTTGAAATGAACGTGGGTTCACATACTGTTGGCAGTGGAATAAGTTGTAGCGTCACGTGACTAAGATGACCTTTACTTTTGAGGTATTTCCTCGACATCAAAACGACTTATTCGACACCATACGAAATTCACCAAAAGCTTCAACAGACATTCCATGTCCGTTAATATTTGCTGTGTTTATGGAGGAAGCGAGATTGCACATACAGTGCGGACGACAAAATCGACAAGCGATCATTATTATGAAAGTGGTTTTAAGCACTGAACGTAGATGTTAATAACAACAACGCATATATTTTCAAACATGTTTAAAAAGCAGAAAAATTAGGCAAAAAAAAAAAAGATACTTCCAATCAAAAAATCACGGACGGGGGTGTTTTGATTCGCCATCATTTGTTGGATTTCGATATTTTTAAGCTCTGTAGAAATTAACAATCGATAATTTTGTATCGGAAACAAATGGCAGCCGGAAAAATCTTTTCTCAATCGCCAAAATGCGCGCAATCTAGCAGGCTTGAATGATGGCATTAATGTCTTGCTTATTTTTGAAAATATGTTTGCTTTGTTTTGTCAGTGCAACTGTGGATAGAATACTTGCTTATAGGTCTGATGAGCGCGAAGTTTATTGAATCACTCGAATTCTTTAAAGTACATTTCATGTGATTGATTATCACAAACTGATTTCTCATTGGTAAAATGAAAGCCTACGCAATGTTCGTTCTTTAAAATATTGCGTTAATAACTAATAAATACTTATATGCACGCATACAAACAAACATACACACTTGAATATTTATATACAGTAGGCAAGTGAATGACAAAATAGAAAAAAATAATAAAAAAACCGGAATAATTAAAATTATCAATTTAAAAGTTCTTGGAGATTTGTAACTCCCTTTATTGATATGATGAAGAAAAATACGAGGTTTGATTTAAAAGAAATGTATCGGGACTAGTGCTATAAAAATAAAACTAGAACACACAACAATTCTACATTTAATCTCCTTCGAAGTAGTCCACTTTATCCCGCGTTGTTTCTATTGATGGACGCATTCCTGGAATTCCATTTTTGGGGGGATAGTGATCAGCTGTCTTATCACATTCTCCTGGATTTCATCGACGACCCGAAATCTTGTTTCCTTTCAAGTGGGATTTGATTATTTTAAAGAAGGAAAAAGTCGTAAATGATGAGATCTTGGGAATATCGTCGTTGTCGGACCTGAGGAATGTTGTACTTAATCTAAAACCCGCCTCACAAGCCATGGTCACTGATGGAGCCTTTGTGTCGTCGTGAGACGACCACACTCCTCACACTTTCCTTCCAAGCACTGCTATAAATAACGAAAGTGAACGATAACGCTATAAATGTGATGGAGCCTTTGTGTCGTCGTGAGACGACCACACTCTACACACTTTCCTTCCAAGCACTGCTATAAATAACGAAAGTGAACGATAACGCTATAAATGTGATGGAGCCTTTGTGTCGTCGTGAGACGACCACACTCTACACACTTTCCTTCCAAGCACTGCTATAAATAACGAAAGTGAACGATAACGCTATAAATGTGTATGCGCGACAGAGTTCAAGGCTGTGCCATGCTGCTTCTCTCTGCCAGTCTGTAGCAACAGTCCCGATATTTTTTGATAAGACCGCGTACATTGAAAATACTTTAAAAAATTTTCCAATATCCTAATTCTATGATATACAGCGAGAAAAAAGAAAGTTTACATAATCCATAAAAACAAAAAAAAAACAAAAGACGAATATAACCTTGATAAAAGTACCTTAAAATTTATTATAAAATTTGCACCAACTACTTGAAAAACAATAAGAGATTTAATAAGCGCAGGGTAAAATAATAAAAACACTAAATCTGAAGCAAGAATTTACGAAAGAAATTGCAAAAAAGCCCACAAGCAATATATAGATAAGACATCTAGGAATTTATCATATTGACTGCCAACAACGAGTTATCTAGAGGCTAGAAGTTTTTATTATAGCGCCAACAACGAGTTATCTCGTGTCGACTCCGAGGTATCTCATGCTCGGTATTATCTGATATATTTCCATGTGCAGGTGCCAACGACTTTATTCGCTGTGATACATTTTCAGTGTGAAAACAATGTTAATACTTCAGTTGAAGCTAGAAAGCAACTCATAATGAAAAAACATTCTTAAGTTGGCTATTACGAAATTGAAGACAGATATCGTCATTTTTTTCTCATTGATAAAATGAAAGCTTACTCAATGTTTTCTTCAAAAGAAATTGCGTAATAACTAAAAATACGCATATCCACGCATACTTACAAACATACACCCTTGCATACTTATATAGAGTAGGCAAGTCAATGACAAAACAGAAAATAAATAATAAAATCCGTAATAATTAGAATTATCAATTTAAGAGCTCTTGGGGATATTTAACCCCCATTATTGATATGATGAAGAATAATACGAGGCCTGATCCA
>OZ038501.1:35940221-35970221 GCA_964036315.1 Acanthosepion esculentum
TTAAATACACAATATGACAAAAGGTTGTTATATATTTATACATTAAGTTCTTTCTGCAACCTTATGGAAATGATATATTATGTTCTCTACTTTTTAAAGATCATAAATTTGAAAGCTTATTAAAATCTGACAACCATAATTATTTTAAAAATAATTTTTAATATTCCAAAATTGTATTTAAAATCGTCTACAACGAAAGTACGGATGCACATTGTTGAAATAATGTCACATGAGTAGTTTCCTTTGATAGAAGCAAGTTTTTTTTTTACTTCAGAAATGGCTTTGTAACAAGAAAACAACGCTTGTCAAGTTTTCTGAATATCGTCGTATTATTTTCAATTTTTTTCTTTTTCTATTCAAATATAATCGAATAGTGGGATAAAAGAAAATATCGACTATTTACAATTACAAAAAAAAAACGCCCTTGGAAGTCCACCCAAATTTTCAAGTTTGAAATCGAATGCATAAATTCATTGTACATTACTTTGGAATTATTATCCACACGACAAATTATCAATTAAAACGATTTTTGGAGTTTAAATTTTCTGGAGTTAGCTCGCTACTACTCAAACTAAAAAATACTTGTCGAGTCAAAACAAAACCAACATAGCTGCTATTAGTATGTTAATTTTATTAATAAATAAAATAAAACTCATATTACTGCCATATAATTATTAATAAATAGAAAAAAATCTGCCTTAATAAAAAAGAAATAAAATCTCATTTCATTAAGTTAACCCGTTTCAATTAATGGTGTTTCATGTAATTTTTATATTCTCAAAAATATTTCATGACTGAAATAATAAACCTCAATTTAAAAAAATGTATTTTTTTTACTGTTTTATTTTTACTTGTAAAATTTGATTTTCTTTCATAATTTAAATGTTATTTTCAGTGCAGAATTCTTCCTCAAACGTAAGGTAAAAAAAAAAAAAAAAAATTTGAAAGTGAATTTTTAAAAAAAAAATCTACTAACCAGATTCACTTAAAATTAGAACGAATTATATCACTTTGGCGGTACCGTACAATAAATTTCAGTACCGTAAGTTGTGAATATATTGACGTACATCAATCAACGCCTGTCAAAATAGACTACCCTGGTGGGAAATATCTCTCTTAAAAAATTTTCTGCTAAAAATGTAAGTAATGTTTCTTTCAAATTACATTAAGTATACTTTAATCATTCTAAATTTCCTAAGATAACAAAAGAAAAAGGTGTAATTGATTTTTCATGATTTTTTAACTAACAAACTATGATCTTTCCGACAGAAATGTCGATAAGTTCGATTTTACGAAATTTTTTGACTCGAAAAAAAACAAGATTTTTAATAAAATTTTTAACATTTATAGGAAGGATTAAAAAATCTGAAAAAATATTCAGAAAATACTTTGGTCTTTCCTCTTTAATAACAACATAAATATTTAAACGTTAAAAATTGTTTTATCAATTTGGGGACCTTTTGTTGTCAAGGTATACCACTTTTTAGCGAAATATTGGACATACCTAAATTAAAAGAATATCTTCTTTGATATATTGGAGAAAAAATACATTTAATGTTGTCGATCTTCGGCACTTCGGGGTTGAAATCTGTCTTGCTCTTTGGCTTCAAGTAGAATAGGGCATTAATTTGAAACCGGAATTGGTTACTTTTGACTCTTTTCAAAAGTACGTGTATGGTCCCACATTAAACTCGATATTATTCCATATTTGCTTTCGTGGTGAGGCGAATAATTGCCTAAAACGATGAGGAAAAACAACAGATCGAGAAAAGATTAAAAAGATATTTTCCTTAATTAATACAAAAAGATAAAAATCATTATCCTAAGGCGGAGGCAAGTTTTATATTTCTTCTTATTATTTTTTTCCCTTTCTGTCGTAATACTCAGGTCGGTTTTTACGTTCTACGAACATTAAGTAAACAATATTGCTCGAAAAAAAACACTATTTTTCGATGAGATTTCAACTCTTTTATTCACCTGAATAACGTAACTAATGACAAAAATTCCCATAATTGCTCATGAACTACCACACACGCGCACACACGAGTATATCTATCTATCTATCTATCTATCTATCTATCTATCTATCTATATATATATATATATATATATATATATATATATATATATATATATGGTTTACGTTTGACTTGGATGATAATAGGCAAAAGCTTTAAATCCTAGAAACCTTCTATATAAGAAGATTAAAGCAAAAATAAAGTCAGCAAATGAGTGTAGCAATAAAGTTCTTAAATGTTTGTACTAGCAAAGTTATATATATATATATATATATATATATATATATATATATATATATATAGAGAGAGAGAGAGAGAGAGAGAGAGAGAGAGAGTGAGAGAGAGAGAGAGAGAGAGATATACGTATACACATACACACACAATTTAACCTCCTGAAAATGGTCTCAGATGAGACTGAATGTGCTTCGGAAAGTGATGATTATGTGAAAGAAAATTTTGGTAATTTTCTTAATTAATACTCTATGGCAACCAAGAAATTGATTTGTGGATTCGAAAGGATTAAAACAAAAATAAGCAGACATAATATACCTAAATTATTTAAACAAATCTGTTTGAATATATATATATATGTGTGTGTGTGTGTGTGTTTGTATGTGTGTGTTAGTAGTATATAGAGTCTGGACAAGATTTTTGATAAATCAAAGTGGAAATCTTTCATAACAACGCGTTTCGCCTTCGTTAGATCAGCTTCTTCGGGTCAGAATGAAAGAAATATTTGTGTGTGTGTGTGTGTGTGTGTGTGTGTGTGTGTGTGTGTGTGTGTGTGTGTGTGCGTATGCCTGTACTTATGTGCGTGAGTGTTTGTATGTTTTAATATTACATATATTAACTATTTAACATTAAAACACGTACACAGATTTCTTTCATTTTGACCCGAAGTAGCCTAGAGCCTATCTACAGTCTATAAATCAGGTTTCCATATTGTCTAATTTATTCTCTCTCTCTCTCTCTCTCTCTCTATATATATATATATATATATATATATATATATATATATATATATATATATATATATATATGCGGTTTTATGGAGTGTTGTTAGGTTTTCGCGATCTTATGACAAACTGGTTTATTTTTTCAAAAGTAGATCTATTTATGCTTTATTTGTGTTTGGTGGGAGGGGGAAATTATATTGTTCTGTGTTTGTTTGGGATGACACTTACGTATACATAGACATATATACATGCATACAGGCGTTTACTTGTTAGTTCATACATACACACCCATATTCATAATCTTGGGTTAGGCGCAGTTACACTTTCGTGTGCTCGAGCATACGTATGTACGCAATTTCAGTAATGTTGTATTAGTATTAGTTATGTTACCACTTTTAGAACCATTACCTTATAACCATCACTACCACCTTTAGTACTGCTTTTTTATCATTGTTACTATTATTATTATTATTATTATTATTATTATTATTTATTAATTTTTAAGTGTTCCTGTTGTTGTTGTTATTATTATTATTATTACCATCATTATTGAGGGTAACATTACCGTTCATCATAACTAATAATATATCAATTATTATCAATATATCAATAATAATATCACAGATAATATTACATAAATATAATTACAATCGTTAATAACACAGCTACAGTTGTTTTTTTAAAAATACAAGTATCATCGTAATGTCTACAAACAGGACCTAAGTTAGCTCACGTGGTGGTGGTAGACCCAAATCAATGAGTGTGGGTATGAGTCTACATATGTGTGGGGGTGGGATGAACTTGTTTGCCGGCGCAAACAGCAGACCTAAAAATGTTAAAGCCTACCCCACCTGTCCCCTATTAAAAGAATAACACCGAAATTAACAGAATGAAATTGTGTACATTCGTGTGCCCGAGCATAAGAAAATGTAACTGCGCCTAACCCAGGATTATGAATATGGGTGTGTATGTATGAAGTAACATATATACACCTGAATGTATGTGTGTCTATGTATATGTAGATGTCATCCCAAACAAACACAGAACAAGAAAATTTCTCCCCTCCTACCACACAAATAAGCAAACACAAATAAAGCAGAAATAAATCTACTTTTGAAAAAAATAAGCAAAATTGTCTGAAGATCGCGATAGCGTTAAACCTGAGGTCACAAACAACTCGCCGTGGAACTGCATGTTAGCTCTATCACGGATATTGAGCCTATATATGGGGGAAAATAATGCTGAAGTGGAAGATTTTTTTGTGTGTGAAGTGTTTCATTCTTTCGAACATAATCTTCTTCTTCCCCATCAGCTATGGGTAAATAACAGGACAGACCGGGTTCTGTAGCCTTGGATGGCAACAGGTCTACCGCAGAAAGAAATGGCAACCTACTGCGGGAAAAAAATCTGCCTCGTCAGTCATGTATCAAAATATACATGATCGCCTAAGCGTATATCACGCATGGCACGTAACCGACTGACTGATATATACTCACCCTCTCTCTCTCTTGCTCTCACAAAAATACACACACACACACACACACACACACACACACACACACACACACACATATATATATATATATATATATATATATATATATATATATATATATATATATATATATGTATATATGTAAGGGGAGTAACCGCAAACGTTTTTGGTTATAATGTGGATTTGTTTTAGTGTATATATTATATTTTATCCTTCATATCTTTGCTACACGTGTTTCCGGTTTCGTGACCTTCTACAGGCAAGTTAATGGCATCAATTTTTGACAGAATAAATTTCCTTATGTTCTTTTAATGTTTCATTGTTCATTTTCTGTATTTGTAGTGAGTCTTGATCTCACTTTTGGACAGCTGGCAAAAAGTATATATATATATATATATATATATATATATATGTAAGCAAATATGTGGATGTAGATCCGACGGTATGATGAAAATGTGGAAAAGACAACGCAAAATCCGAATATGTGAGTTTACTGTTTTTTATTTTGTTTTTTTGTTTTTCTGTCAACGTCAGACGTTTCGGTCTAATAGACCATCTTCAGGACATGGTTATTGGAGACATATTTATATTTAAATTTAAGTTAAAATGAAGAGACGATAGATACAGGACTAGTCAGAAACAGAAAAACTGAAATTCGTCTATCGTCTCTTCATTTTAACTTAAATTTAATATAAATATGTCTCCAATAACCATGTCCTGAAGATGGTCTATTAAACCGAAACGTCTGACGTTGACAGAAAAATAAAAAACAGTAAACTCACATATTCGGATTTTGCTTTGTCTTTTCCACATTTTCATCATATATATATATATATATATATATATATATATATATATATATATATATATATATATATATAGTATTACACAACAAAATCCATTATTACCTCATATGACGGATAGATCTATTTCAACCGACGAAAACTTAAATTTCTAATTTCGACACGAACTCAGTCTATACACCGGGTTTTCGTCGGTTGAAATAGATCTACCCCCATATGAGATAATGTTGGATTTTGTTGTGTAATACTATATTGGCTCTGTTGTAATAAATACAGTGAGCTCTTTTTGTGGATCAGTTTTAACATTTTATATTACTACGATCCACTTGGGTTATATATCAACGGATTTCCAATCCTTACTATATATATATATATATATATATATATATATATATATATATATATATATATATATAATATTGATATTCACTATAGTGAGATAGACTCAGAGATTCGCGATGATAGGAGAATACGTGTTTATTTTGCAAGAATTCTTATGAAGATGTTTTTTTATTAACTTTGGGAACAAAAAACAAACACATGAAAGAAACCATAGTGCTTTAATTATTTCGATTCTAAAATCTTTTCACCAGATAATGTAGAAACAACACGCTTATTTTTATAATGCATTCTTAATCATTTTTCTTTATCTTCTGTTTTTAAATCACCCGTGAAGTGTTACATCTGTCTTTCAGCCTTAATACTCAACACTTAAAACGGCAGGAAAAGATTTCACAGACGTACGTAATGGTTAAATGGGGGAAAAAAACCGTGAAAATTAATTTTTATTTGATATCTTTTGTTATATCTCAGGTTGTTGGGATGAACAAAAACGAATGAAAATAAAAGACAAGTGTATTTTAATGCATAATAAAATAAATTTTATTCTTTTACTGCCTGAGAATAGCAAGGATTTGTTTGAATTTAAACCATGTGTTCCACGTGCATGTCAGCTTGTTACCATGTTGAACCCAGAAGTGCCGGGGTCCAACTGCCAGACAAGGGCCGTAACTCAATTGTTTTTTTGAGTTATTCTCCTTTATAGGGTGGAAGTAAGTTAACACCCCAAACACGTTTTATATTTATTTTCGCTTTACCTATATACAACAACTATTTTTTTTAATCATTTCTTCCCAAGAAAGGCAATAAAGTCACTAAAACGCAAGGAGTTACTAATGTAAGAGAATTTTTTTTAAGATTCTACCCCAAGCAAGGCGGGGGTGCCACTAGAACGCAAGGGGTTACAGAGGGTAGAGAACAAGAGTAAAGAGGCGTGTTTAGGGAGAGGATAAAAAGGATTGACATTAAACTTGGATATTTGAAGATGATAGTTATCAAGGAAGCAAGTAAGAGGAAGGGAGTTCCACAGACGGGAAATGCAAGAGAATTTGTTTGAGTAAAACAGACGGTTACATTTAACCGTTTCGACCGTGAAAGGGTGGGACCGAGATGCCAACCTAGTAGCTCTCTTAAATTCATGCAGTCGAATTTGGAGAAAAAACATTATTAAGGAGAGTGAACAATAAAAGAACAAGGATTAAGGATACAGAAGGTAACTATTGACGTTGCATTTACATTTTTGAAGAACGTAGTTTACTTAAAAGCAATTTTTCTGTAGTTTTCTCCGATTCATAGCTTGCATCTTAGGCTTTTTCACTTGCTAACAACCAAACATTGTTTTCTTACAATTAATGGTTAGCCCTTTCTTCCCGCTTTTCCTTATTAGCTTGTCTCGAGGTTTGGATAGTTTTCTTTTTGTACCTACCATCAACACAGTGGTATTGTTAAGATTGCTCCTACCAATAATAAATTCTGATAGTTCCTAAATGTAATAATTTCGAAATAGTAACGTACTCCTTGAAGCATTCCATGTTGAATGGAGTTTTGCATTCTTTGCGCCAAGCTGTTTCCATATTTCGCTTCCTTTGAATTGCAATTGATTTGTGACAAGAAACAGTCTTGTACTGGGCAATGAAATTGATACGCTATATTAGTCATTGCCAGTTTAGATTGGATAGGGTTATTTTGATTAGTGGCATCAACGTTTGCGGTCTTCCATTTTCTGTAATATGTTATTAGTTTTACATATTTTTAAGGAATCACAGCAGAAATATGGTGTTTAATGATTCTTTGTATCGAGAATTCGTCCTGCTTATAATTATACTGCATCTGGTTGCAGTAAAACATATTAATGCTTTGTTGTATGGTATTTTTAATATTAGTTCCGTGTATTATTTGTAAGAATAATTTTATTTGTTTATCCATGATGTACTTGTGAAAATTATTGTTGACTAATGTTTGTCTTATGTGTTTTAGTTCACGAAGAAATATTCTTTGGGAATATATATATATATTACAGAAATAAAAATGCGAAGCTTAATATTACTAGACATATTAAAAGGGAATCAACCGGTTTCGCTCCCGAAATGAAGACAAGGAGCTAGAGACAAATAACATCGAGTCCCAACAAACATTCACGCTGTTTTCTACTAGTATGTTTTGAATGGAGTCTGGTAGTTTTTTTGTATGTTTAGATGAGTCCTAATAGAGCTGTGGTCGGGTAGGTGTAACGTAAACAGCCTAGATAGGCATGTAGTAGTGTGACCAATGTAATTCTCTATGAGTTTGCTTTCAGTTATTTCAATTCGTTAATGGGCATTTGAACTTGTAAATAATGTTGGTTCTTTGTACTTTTGTAAGAGAGAGAGAGAGAGAGAGATGGGGAGAGGAGAGAAAGATAAAGGGAGGGAAAGAGAGAGAGAGAGGGACAAACCTGCTAAAACATCGCTAATAAAGAAACTACAGATAAGCTTGTTTTCGTTTGTAAAAATATTATTCTAATCAATAATGAGGCTCAATATGAAATAAATCAATAAAAAACTGACTTAGGCTTAGT
This sequence comes from Acanthosepion esculentum, assembly GCA_964036315.1. NCBI lineage: Eukaryota > Metazoa > Mollusca > Cephalopoda > Sepiida > Sepiidae > Acanthosepion > Acanthosepion esculentum. The sequence goes on from OZ038501.1 coordinate 35,948,390, forward strand.
AACTTAGACAAAACATGGTTACGCTTAATAGAAGACCACCCAGCGATACTGAGACTATATGGCTCACCGAAAACAGAAAACCGACGCTCCAATGTTAACTATTATCTCCGGTATAGAAAACGCTACCAACAAATTAGGAAAAAAAACCTGAACATCCTTTAAAAATAATCAATCCTTCACATTTCGTGAATAGATTAGCAAATTGTACAGCATAATCAGAAGAAATGAATCGTGAATAGCTTAGATATTAAACATAACAGTTGAGAAATGTTTCAATTTTCGAAAGAACTACCTCAAAAATAAACGATCAACAAAATCATAAAAATGTACCGACTTTGCAAAAACCAATGTTTCTTCGCGTGGAACCACCTTTTAATCGCTGTTGTTCCCTGACCTGAGGTGGTAGAACCTGTTAGGGCCCCAGCTACGGGCAAATAGTGAATCCCCAAACAAAAACAGAACACTAAGAAAGTATGAAAATAAATTTTTATAGTAAAAGTACCAGCAATATATTTTATAGTGAAATCACCAACAATACTTATTTATATTAAAATGACCAACACTACACTTTTATAGTAGCATTACGAACAATATATACTTATAGCAAAATGATTAACAATACATCTTATATGTAATTGAAAGCATATTTTGCGCTCAAAATATTTGGATGTCGGAATTAAATAACCCATAGAGATATGCCGCTAAGCAAAATCAACCAACTAATGTTTGTTCACGTTCAGGAATAGTTTTTAAAAACAAAATTTTCGACCTATCTGTGGTCAATAAAAATATTGTCAAAGGTGTAATGACTGGCCTCTCCATCCGTTTATGCTAGGTCGCATAGCCAATCCCTATTGCAGAGGCCTGCTCAGGCACATTTGTGTTTGTTCAACACTCACAGAGACCGTCTGCGGTTTATACTGCAACTATGTTGAGCGGACCTTAGTTACAGTTTCTAAGAAAGAGTCCGTTATCTCGCGTGATTAACAGTCTGAACAAGGCTAGCACGCTCAAACGCTCGGTCACAATGACTAGTGACTTCGTGCTGGCAAAACAACCGACAGCTTCCCAAGGGCTCCGTCTACCCAAGTTTAGTCACAAGGTTTGGGCCAAAAATTAAATAATCGCAATCTTTTATTAAACTTGAATAAAAGAGTGATTGGTGCCCAAATACACGGCACGGTGGAGTAATGGATAACGGCTTGGATTGAGGAATCGGAGAGCCGAGTTCGAATTCCAGTCGAATCCATTACATTCACTTACGTGCTAACACCCTTGGGAAAGGTGTGAATCCTCTTCTCCCTCCAGCTATGGGTAAATAGCAGGACAGACTGGGTTCTATAGCCTTGGACGGCAACTGGTCTAGGAGAAGGACAACTCTGAATTCAAAACCTGCGGAGGGTCGTTTGGGGACCTTATGGCATCCGTTGCACCAGGTCCCTGTATTCGTCCCTCCAAAAAGTGTGGATGGCCCTACACAAAGCCTTCACCACTATAATCAAATCTGGTGTGGCTGTCCGCCTTTCAGTTTCTGGGAACTGATCTGTCTGGCCCTCATACGTCGAGTTCGACGGGAGAGTCCATCATATATATATATCAGTCTATTCATATATATATATATATATATATATATATATATATATATATATATATATATATATATATATATATATATATATATATATATATAATCAACTCTCTGAACAAGGCCAGCATGCTTGAACCCTCGGTCACAATGACGCCCGACTTTATAGCCAAGTGGTTATAACGTTCGCTTTCCGACCATGAAACCTGGGTTCGAATTTTACTCATGGCAGACTTGTCAAGAAAGTGACCCCTTGATGATATCGGTCCCCTATTTTCGCTGCACCTTTGAAAAGTGCCTAAAAGCCATAGTAGTACAGGTTAACTGAAGCCTTATGAGTGGAATCGAGTAGACGGAACCATTTTCGGAGCCGTCGATGGTTGACAGTGAAGAACATAGTTCGCTTTCGAACCATGAGTCACGGGTTCGAATCGTAATATTGTTGATTTGTCATGGAGGAGATTTCTTTATGTTACCAGCCTGGGGAGGCGTGCGGCACCATTGGAACGTGCCTGATCCAAGCCTTGTGAGTGTAGTTGGGTAGACGGAATTATCTGAGAACAAGTCGATGGTTGACGTTAAATAACACCACACACAGCAACATATAAAAATGATTTAATAATAACAAAATGATTTAATAATAACAACACACACAAAAAAAAAATATTCATTTTTTTTTCTCCTCATGACAGATGTCTGATATCAATCTTACGCTTCTGGTCTGCGCGTTTTCAATCAATTGAACAATCGATGAAGAAACCTACGCAAATGATTTATCTAACGTGGGTGATTGGCATATTTCGTTTGTCGAAAAACGTCACGAAATTCGTACAGATGTGAGAATGGGCGAAAGGTGCGTGTCTTTACAAACAAGGCACAATGCAGCGTCTGTTGCTCGTCCAGTTCAAAATTAGATTAATGTGAATTTCCCTAGCGTTTTAGAGAATGAAATAAATCGTTATCTTCAACCACTGAATATCAATAAGATCAAATCACTTTTCCCACATCTGTAAACATATGGTTACTTTACGTTTCGAATGTATCTTAGGATGTAAAGTAACACGCGCACGCGCACGCACACACATATAAAAAAGGGAAAGATACAACAATGGCCGATTACACTTTACATTAAATCTTTAAAGAATACCTAATGGTTAAGATTTTTATTCAATTTTTCTTATGCTCTTATAATTTTCGTTTTTCTGGATATAAATTATGTAGAAAATGCCCGAATGTTCTGTATGCCCGGGCGCTTTCGGCTACACTTTTAGCCATTATTACGAATGTTTTTATTTTTACTTTTTACTAAATGGATGGATTTTTTTTATGTCAGCATCATGAGTTATAGAAATGTTTTATTTTACAAACACGGTCAGCACATTGTGGCCGTGTTCATAGTTGATGTTATTGATTGTTGGCTTTTTCTTTTTTTACTAATAATGCTTCTATTATTTTTAGCCTTTTTTTATATTCTTTATCTTTTACGTCTATCGGCCTGTGCATTCGTGAAATCCTTTTCATCGTCAGAGCCAGCGTGCTTTACCACTCACATCACATTTAAGCAGGTCTGTATTTTGCCCTGTTAAGCAAAGCACGCCAGATCAAACAAAGGGGATGCAGGTTCGATCCCTACTGGGGAAGACATTTTTGTTTACTAGGATTTCACGAATGCGCAGGCCGATGGACGTAATACACACTATTTAATAAATAAAAATGTGTCGTCTATTTCATACACGATTTTCCACTATAATAAAATTTTAAGATTGAGTTTAAGCATAAAGCGTTGGGTGTTAACCTAAATAACAACTTTTATATTTACATGAAAAGCGTATATAAATATCTAGGAGCATTTTAACTAGGTATGTCCAATTTTGACCATTTTAGCGTTTTTTTTAGTTGTTTTTTTTGTCAGTTGAAAGACACATTAATTTCGAAATTCTTGTAAAAATTAACTACTTGTTGGATTTTAATGAAAACTTCAGAACTTATTCAGAAATGAATGAACTTATTTTAGAAATGTTTGTCTCTTTGAAAGTCATGGTATAAATATTTTTTTTTTATATCTGTTACCCCCCCTCGAACTTAATTTTATGAAAACACAAAAAAAAATTTATTTGCAACCTGAATTTTTTTTTTTTAATTAAATGCACAAAACTCTGAAAAATCTAAATCATCGATTTTTTTGTTAAAAAAATGTCCGAAATTGTCCAAACTTTTACCTCAATTGTAAAAATACAAAACCGAATAAAACTAAGACAATATTTAATTAAGAAAGTTTTTAATGGCTTTTCTGAATAATATATACGAAGGTAATTATTATCTGAAAGAAAAATTTTTTTTTGATGAACAATGAATATTTACATTAATTTTCTTTTTTTTTCAATTTTAAATACACAATATGACAAAAGGTTGTTATATATTTATACATTAAGTTCTTTCTGCAACCTTATGGAAATGATATATTATGTTCTCTACTTTTTAAAGATCATAAATTTGAAAGCTTATTAAAATCTGACAACCATAATTATTTTAAAAATAATTTTTAATATTCCAAAATTGTATTTAAAATCGTCTACAACGAAAGTACGGATGCACATTGTTGAAATAATGTCACATGAGTAGTTTCCTTTGATAGAAGCAAGTTTTTTTTTACTTCAGAAATGGCTTTGATTCGTTTAGTAACAACAAAACAACGCTTGTCAAGTTTTCTGAATATCGTCGTATTATTTTCAATTTTTTTCTTTTTCTATTCAAATATAATCGAATAGTGGGATAAAAGAAAATATCGACTATTTACAATTACAAAAAAAAAACGCCCTTGGAAGTCCACCCAAATTTTCAAGTTTGAAATCGAATGCATAAATTCATTGTACATTACTTTGGAATTATTATCCACACGACAAATTATCAATTAAAACGATTTTTGGAGTTTAAATTTTCTGGAGTTAGCTCGCTACTACTCAAACTAAAAAATACTTGTTGAGTCAAAACAAAACCAACATAGCATGTTAATTTTATTAATAAATAAAATAAAACTCATATTACTGCCATATAATTATTAATAAATAGAAAAAAATCTGCCTTAATAAAAAAGAAATAAAATCTCATTTCATTAAGTTAACCCGTTTCAATTAATGGTGTTTCATGTAATTTTTATGTTCTCAGAAAAATATTTCATGACTGAAATAATAAACCTCAATTTAAAAAAAATGTATTTTTTTTACTGTTTTATTTTTACTTGTAAAATTTGATTTTCTTTCATAATTTAAATGTTATTTTCAGTGCAGAATTCTTCCTCAAACGTAAGGTAAAAAAAATTTTTTTTAAATTTGAAAGTTAATTTTTTTTAAAAAAATCTACTAACCAGATTCACTTAAAATTAGAACGAATTATATCACTTCTGTGCTACCGTCCAATAAATTTCCGTGCCGTAAGTTGTGAATATATTGACGTACATCAATCAACGCCTGTCAAAATAGACCACCCTGGTTGGAAATATCTCTCTTAAAAAATTTTCTGCTAAAAATGTAAGTAATGTTTCTTTCAAATTACATTAAGTATACTTTAATCATTCTAAATTTCCTAAGATAACAAAAGAAAAAGGTGTAATTGATTTTTCATGATTTTTTAACTAACAAACTATGATCTTTCCGACAGAAATGTCGATAAGTTCCATTTTACGAAATTTTTTGACTCGAAAAAAAACAAGATTTTTTAATAAAATTTTTAACATTTATAGGAAGGATTAAAAAATCTGAAAAAATATTCAGAAAATACTTTGGTCTTTCCTCTTTAATAACAACATAAATATTTAAACGTTAAAAATTGTTTTATCAATTTGGGGACCTTTTGTTGTCAAGGTATACCACTTTTTAGCGAAATATTGGACATACCTAATTTTATGCCTTAAATATATCATAACTTAAAACTATATTTTTATCATATATATATATATATATATATATATATATATATATATATATATATATATATATATATATCCTTATGCAATTTATTGAAACAACCTCTTTAGTTTCCATTCTTTCACCATACGGTCAATACGATCAGTTTTAGACCCACTGAAATGATGAGATGTAATCGCTTTCTATTTTTTCTCTGATTAGGTCATTTGCAGCGGTGTACAGTAATATGAATCTATTTTCGTAGTGTATGATGAAATTTGTTTCGCTTTGAAAAAAATTGAGTCATCCATGATTCCTTCAGATTTTCATCACGCCTATACACTATTGTCTCGACTTTCGATTAGTTGTCCTACGTCCATTGTTTACGATGGAAGTTACTCCAAGAAAGCGTACGAAAATTGTAACGCTGCATGAACACACTCGCAAGCCTTACCAGTGAGCAAATCAAAGTACTACAGATTGGCCCGGAAACTCTCTTGATTTAAATCCAATCGAGAATCTGTGGTCAATTTGCAAGGAGCGACTTTGTGGAATGGATGTACAAAGTACTAACATATGAATGTTTCATTTGAAAAATATGAAAAATAGTAAATAATAATTAAATTTTTCTTGCACAAGGGTGTATACGAGGGGGGATCCAAAAGTAACCGGAATCGTGACAAGCCCTTAGTAGTTCAGGCTTCCATCACTAGATGACACTTGAGGCAACCCTCAGGTATCAGTGTGCTAACTGGTTTCATCGTGGGAAGATGTACAGCTCCGTGGTTCACATTTGTTTTGAAGTGCTTCACGCCTTTTCGTCTATTTTTACCATGGCTGAAAGGATGCCTGTCGTAAACTGAAAGAACAGTTGGAAGTTGATCCAGACCTTTTCTCGAAGGTCATCACTGGTGACGAAAGCTGGTTCTATGACTACGACCCGGCAACGAAGCAGCAATCAAGTCAGTGAAAGCATCCAATGTCACCACAACCCAAAAAATCGCATCAAGTGAAGTCCAATGTCAAGAGGATGCTGATTTGTTTCTTTGATGTGAAAGGAATTCTCCACAAAGAATTTGTTCCTCCTGCTCAAACTGTTAAACAGGATTTTTACTCGGAAGTCCTGAAGCGTTTGCGAGACAAGGTGAGATGAAAACGCCCTGACCTGTGGCAAAGTGGAGGGTGGTGGTTGCATCACGGCAATGCGCCAGCACACACAGCCTTGAGTGTGAGGCAGTTTCTGACCAAGAATGGCATGACCCCACTTCCCCACCCTCCCTATTCACCCGATCGCGCCTCCTACGACTTTTTTGTCCCCCCACCCGAATGAAGAAAGTCCGAAAAGGAAAACGTTTTGCTGATGCGGAAGTGGTTAACAAGAAAACGACGGAGGACTGCTTTGAACAGTGAAAAATACGTCTGGACCGGGGCATTGCTTTAAATGGAGAATACTTTGAAGGTGATAAGAATATAAACATGCAATAATAAATGAATAAAATTATATGACACAATTCCTGTTAGTCTTGGGTTCCCCTCGTATGTATAAACTGTATATTCAGTCTGTCCGTCCGTGTGCCTGAGACCCCCTCTAATTTGATCCACATTTGATCGTCATAGACGTATTAAACCTTTTTTGGAATTAGAAGGATCCCGGGGGTGAAGATCTGCTCTTTATGTGGTGCTTGAACATCCTACATTGGGATTTGTGACCGGATGATGAGAGAACAGTTAAAGATTCAAATTTTAATATAACTGAAAAAAGTTGATGATTATAAACTTTTTAAATTTATATTAAGATTAAAGTAACATAAAAACTTTGTTATTTAAAAAATGTTTTAAATTCATTTTAAAATATCTCCAAATCTTTGTGAGTTGAGGAAATCAATATTATTTCTTCAGAATGCCTAGGAATCATACTTAAAGTGAGAGGTTTCGTGACTTGAGTTCTTGAAGTCCTACAGAGTTTGTGATTTGAAGAACTCAATTTTCTCTCCTGAATTGAAATTTCGGCCCAAATCGATCTTTTAGTCGGAATTGGGGTTATAGCCAGAATCTCAGTTAAGGTTATGTTTTGAAGTCCCATGGTGTAAAATGAGTAAATCAAAGTTATTTTTTCAAAATGATCATTGTTGTTTTTAAGCAGGACAGGAGGTCCCATAAGTTTTGGCCCGGAGATTCAATTAGCCCTCCGTAGAAACTAGCTTTATAGTCAGCACTACGTACGAAATTTTAAGCTAGTATAATATAAATGAGACAGGAACAAGAATTGGCTCGGTAATACGCCATATTTTAAAATGATTAAACCGACATAGAACAAAACATGGTTGGATAATTGCACAGAAAAGCCGAAATTACTCATAATTTATATTTAAATATTTGCCCGAAACCCAAAAATATTTCGAAATATAGAATTATTTTAGAAAATCCATAACAAAGAATTTTCGTTGGTCTTTAACCCAAATTGTATGGTTATCGATATATTAAAATATCCATGTATGGTTGGTTGGTTGTTTGGGCTTTTATGGCATATCAACCACTATGGGTTATTTAATGCCAGATCCAGTTTCCACAAATTCATTAATCCATGTATGGATATATCCATATATTGATATATCCATATATCCATACTTGGATAGAGCCATATATCTATATATCCATATATCAATATATTCATATATTTCCTATTAATATAAACGTTGCCCAGATATCGATATATTCATATATAGATAAACCCATATATCGATATAGCCCTATAGCGATATCCATATGTCCATATATCAATATATCAATATATCCATATAGCCATATATCAATGTCCATATATCCATATATCCATATATGGATATATCCATATAGTGATATATTCATATATTTCCTATTGCTATAAACGTTGTTCAGATATTGATATATGCATATATGGATGTATCCATATATCAATATAGCCATATATCGATATCCATATATCGATATCCATATATCCATATATCAATATATCCATATATCAGTATATCTATATATCCATATATGGATATATCCATATATGGATATATCAATATAGTGATTTAGTGAAATATATATTTCCTATTACTATAAACGTTAATACAGATATGGATATGCCCATATATAGATATATCCATATATCGATATAGCCATATAATGATATCTCTATGTCCATATATCCACATGCCCATATATCAATATATCCATATATCAATATATCCATATATAGGTATATACATATATGGATATATGCATATATTGATATATTTATATATATTTATATATTTCCTTTTACTATTAACGCTGCCCATATATTGACATATCCATATGTAGATATATCCATATATCGATATAGCCATATATTGATATCCATATGTACATATATCAATATATCCATATATCCATATATTTCCTATTATATAAACGTTGCCCTGCATCCCTTTTTCCGTCAAGGAACCTGCTTCTATAGATGAAACGTACCGCAATGAATTTGGCCACGGAGGCTGAAGTGACATCTTTGAATGACCTATTTAAGGACTGAACCTTTCTCGTTGGGCCGTCCCTTCCTTTCGGGCGCACAATTCACCTTTAGCAGAATTTCCCACTCTAGGCCGGTTGTCATTAATTTCACTGTTTAAGAAAGAAAAACACGGATAGCAACTCAAATACACACAAAAAAATATATTTTATAGTTATAAGAAAAAATGTCGTATAACAAATCCATTAAAAAACAAATATATATACTCGACTCTCCCGTCGATTCGACGTATGAGGGTCATGCAGATCAGTTTCTCGGAAACCGACAGCCCGACAACAGCACATGAGATTTGATTATAGTGGTGAAGGTTTCGTGCAGGACCATCCACACTTTATGAAGGGCCGAATGCAGAGACTTGGTGCACTAAGTCTCACAAGGTCCCCAAACCACCCTCCGCAAGTTTTGAAGTCAGAGTTGTCTTTCTCATAGACCAGTTGCCATCCAAGGCTATAGAACCCAGTCTGTCCTGCTATTTAGTCATAGCTGGAGGGAGAAGAAGAGGATTCACACCTTTTCCAAGGGTATTAGGACGTAAGTGAATGTACTGGATTCGACTGGAATTTGGAACTAGGCTCTCCGATTCCGCAATCCAAGCCGTTATCCATTACTCCACCGTGCCTCCTCATATATATATATATATATATATATATATATATATATATATATATATATATATATATATATATATATATAGTATGGATTATACCGTACGGAATGGATTGTATATTGTGCCGAAGTGAAAGCTGAAAACAGTAGCACGAAAATATATATCGGTTCCACTAAAGATCAGTTCAAGGGGAGGTGGTATAATCACACCTCATGCTTTAGAAACTTTCATCTTTTAGAATCCCGGAATTATATATATATATATATATATATATATATATATATATATATATATATATATACGGATTATGCCGTACGGAACGGGTTGTATATGGTGCTGAAGTGGATGGTGAAAAGATACACCCGTTACATTAAGAACCCGTTCAAGAGGAGGTGGTATAATCACACTTCATCTTTTAGAATTACGGAACGTAGATACAACACGAAGCTAGCAAGCTACTATTAGAGATTTAGGGAAACGCATAACAAAACCAAAAACATTAAATGGAGTATATTAAGAAATCTAAAGACAAGCACAATACTCGGAAATACGTGTGGGCTATGCCAAGATGAAAAACTAGCTATAGCAATGTATAAGGACAGCAGCGAATTACTGAACGAGAGGTCAGAGATCATGACCAAATGTAGACACGTTAAGAAGTTCAGCTTGGGGTTATTTAAACCCAGATAATGTTGGAAATTTTCTTTTTTTTTATACATCCCACCACTACTTCCGGTTTCGAACGAAAGTGCTTAATTTGTTGAGTTCCATGTCATTGATTTGCTGAACAGACCACCTGAGGAGACCGTAGTGGTCGAAACCGCGGTAGTTTTCTGGTCAGCATTCATTTTCCAAACATTAAACTGCTCTGAAAGTCTGGTCTTCCAACTTGATATTGTGCACTTCTAATGCGTACAATCTTAACAAATATTTTACTGTTTGTTTACGCTGCCATACATATATATATATATATATATATATATATATATATATATATATATATATATATATATATATATATATTTAATTGAAAACGGTCGGCAGGGAAGATTTAATTAATCTTTTATTGAATTCTTCCAGCATTATGACACTTTTCGTTTTTCAGGGGTTAAAGAATATATGAATTTTCCATAGGTATAATTGTACCGAGCGTTTTTGGCTAGTTCTATAGCCATTATCATGGATTTTGATTTTGAATGGGGAATTTCTGTATACGGTTTCTACATAGTACAAATATTGACCGAAATACATTTCGCCGATATTGTTCATAATAAAGAAGAAAGAAGGAACAAAAAAAGAAAGAAAGTAAGTAAAGAATTAAACAAAGTTTAAGGCTAGTCGAACTACGTAGATCCTATCTGAGCTGGATACATTTAATAGGCAATGTATTTTTTGCTTTAATTTTATAAATAATGTTTTAAAACTCTCTAATGACGTGTATGCCCCTTTTTCCAAGAAACACATTTTTATTTCAACTTATTGTTTGCAAATGTCCATTTTAAAAACCAAACTATTCCGTATAGTGTAACACATCAATTGAAACAGGGCAAATTAAATTTAGTTCGATCTAAAGTCTCTGAAAATCAAAGAATTTCTTAACTTGTCGACTGGAGGGCTGGGGTGATTTGTGAGACTGGGGTAGTGTTGAGGAAATATATCAGTCAGCAGTACTGATCATAAACGTAAGACTCACAGAGAGATACATAAAAACTCTAATGCACGCACATATATACAAACACACACTCAATATAGATACACACGTTATTTTTTTCAAAGAAAACATATCTGGCTAGAGATTTTTTTAAATTATATATTTTAGTTAGAGTAAAGGAATCATTTTAGCATCAACGCTATACAAGTAGTATATTTTGTCAAAGATTGTAATGAGACCAACAAACATGGATGACCTAGAGTCGCCTCTGATATATATATATATATATATATATATATATATATGTGTGTGTGTGTGTGTGTGTGTGTGTGTGTGTAAATTTCGTCATAATTGCAAATTTCTGAGTATTGTATACTTCGTAATATACAAACATATCGATGATTGATTCAATATTTATTTATTCGCAAATATCAAAATTATTTTCATATTAAATTGTGACTACTTTTATTACAAGGGCTCGGTAAATATTATTAATAAAGCAGCAAATCCGCTTGTAAACATGTCTGATTAAATAAATTGCAAACATTATGTCTGCTTATTTTTAGCATAATCCTTTCATATCCACGTATATTTTTCCGTGTATTACAACCAAATGATGCAAGAAATGTACTGTGACAGTGAAAATTATTTTTCTTTACCAAATAATTTTCATCTCTTGTTGCCTAAATACACAAATTTTAAATTATATAATCCAGCAGCCAACCAGAACAACATCATCTGGCAATTTAAACGTGGCCTTGTGAAATGGCAGATTGAAGTAACTAATTAACTATGTAACTTAATAACTTTCAACAAATGGAAGCAGGAGATACATAACACACTAAAAAGGATTACTACCTTTGAAAAGCTTAAACAAATTCTAAATAGACTAAAAGAAATTACTAACAGATTAGAATGTCAACATAGGTTAAAACTTAAAGAAAACTCAATACATTATATAATATAATAATATACCTCCCGAATAACTTCGAAAGATTTATATTCATCTCTGACTATGATTTAACTGAAAACCAAAAAGATCTACTCAACCTCGGACTTAATTACCATATATACAAAAAATATAATGGACTACATAAAAAAGTTGATATTGAGACACTATACCAAAACATAATTAAACTCCAAGAACAACAGCTAATTACCACAGAAGCAGAAATCCGTGATTTACTTAAGGCTGAATCTATAAAAGACAGACATGATAACAGGAGAAATTCATCTAAAGTCCTAAATAAATCACTAAAGATTGCTGCAAAAGAATTATGTAACCATCCTGTAATAGTAATTAAGAAAACGGATAAAACAAACATTTTTATTGTTTTAAACAAGTCTGACTACAACTCAAATATAGAATAGATACTTGACGATCACACCAAATTCAGAAAACTTACCAACAATACTATGAGTCAGGTAAAAGTGAAAATGAATAAATAATTCACAGCTAACATTGCGGGACAATATAAAATTTAACAAAATAATCGGAGACTATAAACCAGGATGCATTTATTGTTCTATCAAAACGCACAAACCTAAGTTTCCAATCCACCCTGTTATGTCCCAAATTCCCACCCCTATCTACCAACTAACTAAAACGCTTAACCAATTAATTACACCATACATACGTAAAAAATACAGTATTAAGTCAACGCTTGAACTTATACAAATATTAAAAACCGAAAAAAACTAATAATGAAACCACAGCATCACTTGATGTTGAACATCTGTTCACTAACGTTCCAGTTAGAGAAACCATTGACATTATTATTAAAAATATATATAATAATTCATCTCTGCCCCCATTAAAAATTAAGCCTAAAATACTAAGAACATTACTTTTAACCTGTACCACTTGTACTTCCTCAAAGTAGCCTAAATATATGAAACTCTTATATTGTAACCAGATGAATGCTAACTACAAACAGGATGCGAAAAATCATAAAAAAAACCTCATTCGTACCAATATATCTCCCATGGATCCCAACAAAAAATAAAATTAATCACATATAAAATGAAATACAACCAATTTAATTATTCGCAATAACTCCCACCAACTGATGTATTACATCCAGCATCCCACCAGAACAACATCATCTGGCAATTTAAACGTGGCCTTGTGAAATGGCAGATTGAAGTAACTAATTAACTATGTAACTTTGGACCCAAACGTTGTAAGATGATAACATCCAATGAATAGCCGAAAGCAATCGATAAAAATATTTTGGACAGTTCTTTATGACGTAAATTTCCTTTTTATAAAACAAAAAAGGATAAATAAAATTGTTCAAAAAGCTATTTGTCGTCTTAATTCACACACAATAATATTAGGCCATTTGCATTATCATAGTCAGAGATAAATATAAATATACATTATATGTCAATTCAAATGTCTCTTGCGAGAATGTATCTCCGACAGAAAAACAAATATATATGTTGGATATACGACAACTATATCAAGACGTCTTACTCTATACATGTCTGGCCATTCGTCGATTGCAAGATATTCAAACCAACATTCCTGTCCACATTCACACTATAGAAAAATACTGATTGATAACACAACTATCCTACACCAAAAATATTAAAACTACAGATCCTCGAAGCAATCTCCATTAAAAAATTGAAACCAACACTGAATGGAATCAGCTACGAATACTGTAATAATGTTATAAAATGCTTATAAAAAAGAACAGTTTTCACGCTTTAATGCGCGCAAAGCATGACATTCCAACATAATAGAAAACATCCTATAATGGATAATTTTTCCTGTACTAATGAACGCTAATGCATAACTGTCAGCCGTTGCATTTAAACGAAAAAATTTCCATAAAAGGTGAATTTTTTTAAATAATAAAAGAAGGAAAATAAGAAATCAATAAAAAGAAAAGAAAGAAAAGAAAGACACAAGAAAGAGGAAATAAAAGTAAGGCATAAAAAGCATAAGAAATCAACCCTACTACCAAGAGAATGAAAAGAAAAAAATTCTTGCCTGATGAGACGTGATAAACGTCGAAACAAAATATGCAATTTTGTAGTAGTTACTTGCATGTTCTAATGTAAGATTTTAATAAATATTTATTGCTCTACTCTTGTAGTGAACCCTTCTTTAAATTGATGTAATGAACGTTTGAATTTTATTCTTTTCGTTCTTTTACATTTGGTTCTATATATATATATATATATATATATATATATATATATATATATATATATATATATATATATATATATATCTTAGAAAGAGTTAATCATACCTTGAATCATTATGTTCATATATATATATATATATATATATATATATATATATATATATATATATTCTAGGAGAACGTTCGAAAGCCATAAATCCTAAAACAACCGAGCAATTATGGAATGCCCTTCAGGAAGAAAGGAATAAGATCACCCAGCAAGAAATTGAAAATTTAATTTCCTCATGCAGTCAAAGATGTCAAAGTGTGATTGAAGCTAAAGGGCTTCACACTAAATATTAAATAACTCCAGTATTCTCTGTCGTTTTTTATTATTTTGTTATTTTTTCAACCGTTCCCGATCAAAATGGCCGCCATGGGTTTTGCAGTAAATCACTAAATCATCCATAACTTTTGTATTATCCTCTCAAATTACACCAAATTCTCAGATAATAACAAATAATACCGTATTTATTGTCTGTGAAAATGATAGAATATAAAACAACTTTGCTAAAAAATTATACCTACTTTTCTGACGAAAACAATGCCGTTCTGAACATTTTGGCCGCAACTGTATATATATATATATATATATATATATATATATATATATATATATATACGTAGCTATACTTGTAGTCTTTTATTAAAATAACCGAATACCTTCAAAATGATTTTGAAGATATTTGGCAAAGAAAAAAGAAAAGAAAAGAAAAATACTATATTTTCACCAAGGAATAAATTCACTTGCATATGTTGTCTCGTTTGGTACTTACACGTTGCACGAAAGCTATTATGTCGCCATTAAAAACTGAAATGACAAAACTTCAACTGACAGATGTAATAAGAGACTTAAGGACCCAAACGTTGTAAGATGATAACATCCAATGAATAGCCGAAAGCAATCGATAAAAATATTTTGGACAGTTCTTTACTGACGTAAATTTCCTTTTTATAAAACAAAAAATGATAAATAAAATCGTTCAAAAAGCTATTTGTCGCCTTAATTCACACACAATAATATTAGGCCGTTTGCAAAGTAATTATGTATTTCAGCATTATCAATTACAAACACACATACGCATGCACAAACACATAGCTAGCTTGCTAGCTTGATAGATAGATAGATAGATAGATAGATAGATAGATAGATAGATAGATAGATAGATAGATAGATAGCCAGCCAGCGAGTGAGAGACGAATGCTCAAATAATTACGAAATCACAAATTTAAATTTAATTATCTATCATTTCTTCCCACGCCATTTAACATTGAAGATCTTGGAATCATCTATGACATTTCAAGACTACAAACGAATCTTGATATTACGTAATACTTGTGATTCAAGAAAAGACTTAGTGCTGTTTATGAAAGAATTTACTAATAGTAGAATGCCTCCAGGGAATAAAATAATTTAGCAAAAACGTTATAAACGGTAAAATGACTGACATATTATACCGCCAGGCTGATATAAAGATTTAGATTTGGTTCTTTTGCCCTGCAAAGACTCTACAGTATGAGGCGAAAGTTGAGCGCCAAAGGGTTTAAATAATCATTCTTAGGTGAATTACATGTGTAATGTTCCATTAGCAAAAAGAATGAATGTGTTCTTTCGACAGGATGAAGCACCGTCACATTTTGCTTTGATTTTGCGTGACTTTCTAAATGAATATTTCCCTGAAAAATGGATAGGTCGAAGAGGTCCTGCTGAGTGGACACCGAGGGTCACCAGACCTCACACCCTTGGATTTTATTCTGTGGGACCATTTGAAATCAGTTGTTTATCAGACGCGCTCGAGAAATATTGTGGAACTTAAAGAAAGAATTAAATATGAATGCAGTAAAATGACAAAGGAAACTTTCCGACATGTTAATGAATCATGCAGGCACAGAATTGAAATGTGTTTCAAAAAAGAAGGAAGACATTTTGAACAGCACATAAAACAATTAAATAACTAGTAAATAAAATTTTCATGTGTCATTATACTTTTAATAAATTATCCCTTTGGTGTGCAACTTTTGCCTCACCCTGTATAATAAAATGGACTGTAATGAAATTATCTATAATAAAACTGACTAAAAAGAAACTGTCTATAATAAAACTGGCTATAATAAATTTGACTATAATACAATCGACTTTAATGAAACTGTCTATAATAAAACTAACTAAAATGGAAATAAAACTATAATAAATTTGACTATAATAAAATCGAGTGGAATGGAATTGTCTATAATATAACTGACTAAAATGAAACTGTCTATAATGAAACTGATTAAAATGAAACTTTAATGAAAACTGACTATAATAAATTAGACTATAATAAAATCGACTGTAATGAAATTGACTATAATAAAACTTTTTTTATTCGGTTCTTTATTTTTTGCATCCCGTCAACTGTAGTACGATGCTAAGGAATGTGAGAAAAAATTCTGAAGTTAGAGAAATTTTTTCCACGTGATTTTACTGATGGAAATTCACCGTTTACCTAAATCATGTCGTTAGGGGAAAATACTCTGTCTGCTGAAAAATGATGCTATGAATTTATATGAATAAAAGGATTTGTCGACAAAAAAGAAAAAAAAGCTGAAGCATTTGCATTCACGTAATCCAAATGTATTCTCGTCGCGACAGCAACTGTAATAATTTCAAGTTGACAACACTAATGTATTCTGCTCTATCGTCAAGACTTGGAATATGTTGATTGCATCCCCACTAGAAGATTAAGGCCACCCATCAAAGAAAAATGGCCACATTCCGAATGAAGACTTACAGACTATGGTATAAACCGACTAACGTTTCCTTTTTTTTAAATTAGTGTAAGTTGAAACTATGCCCGCCTTTTAAACTTTAGTGTAAACCTAACCAATATTTACGTGTTTGACTCCTGTGTAAGCCAAACCCATGGCCAGCTGTTTGTGTAAGACAGGCCTGTGTATATCTATTTGAAAGTGTAAACCAAACCGATGTCTACCTTTTTTACTTTCGGGTAAGCAAACTTGTGTAGATCTAACTGTAAGACGTACGCGTTTCTGCCATTTTTGACTCTCGTGTACGAGGCTGGCCTGAAAATCTCATAGGATGACTATGAAGGAGAACTGTGAAATCTTGCACTTAATTTAAAATATTATTATTATTAGTCAACTCATGAAGTTTTCAAACCAACCCTCGTAAACGGCACCCAGGTCTACCATTTCGGCCATGCATATATCTACCTTTGTAACATTAGTGTAAATATCTAATTATTTATTAATTAAATTGTAATTTTTGCACTTAGACCAAAATTCCCAGATGCAATAATTCACTTAGAGTACACTGTCCTCGTATACTGTCTGCCGTCGTACTCGGATATTAACAACGTTTCACTCGTTGTACACTCAAGTGTCTGCCATAATCCTTAGGCAGGTTCATGGTGGAGATTGTTGTAAGACATAACATGACCTTTTAAACGCTGTACTTTGTGTATTTGGCGTGTATTGACTTTCTGAAGTTAGTGCATGTGTAACGTGTTAAGGATATATTGAATTCTGTTTTGATCTGACATTGATGGTATTCAATCTAGAAACAAGTACATCAGACACCCGAAGAAGACCGAAGTGTAAACCACCGAAACGTTTGGAGGTACAACCACCGAAACGACGATAGATACCTAAAGAAGACTGGAATGTACAACCACTGAAACGTTCAGAGTAAGACAAATGGCACCTAAAGAAGACTGGATTCACAACCACTGAATCGTTCTGAGTACAATGTCAGATACCTGAAGAAGACCGGAAGGTTGTACAACCACTGAAACGTTTTGAGTACGACAATTGACACCTAAAGAAGACTGTAATTCACAAGCACTGAAACGTTCTGAGTACAACAACAGATACCTGAAGAAGACCGGAAGGTAGTACAACCACCGTTGACATTTAAAGAAGGTTGCATTGTGTGAGCAAACACCCGGGTCCCTTGGTTTGTTGTTTATCGACTGGTCAACTTCAGCCTCATATCATAGTTCGAATCCCGTTTGTGTCGATGTGAACAAAACTAGGAACCAGCCCGTTGTACATTCAACAAATAAAATGAAGACGCGATATCGCACGGTGAGAAGTCTTGAATAAAGCCTGTCTCAAGATCTCTCCTTCGTGAGAAAGACAAAAGCTCTGTTGGTTCAAAATATTTCGAGTTCATTATTTATTGATTCATTCGTGGTAAGTAAGCGACACTGCACATATAGAATTATCCACGAACCGTTGATAATTCTACCTTCTCTGACGACTGATTAACAAACTAGATCCTACCTTCGGACAGCAAGAACTCCGTTTCAATCTGGCTCTACATCCCTTCTTACACTAACCATGACTGTTCGAATGCCTCTAACCGCGAATCTGACTATACGGATTTTCTTACCTTCCCGACATATGGCACTTGATCACGAAAGTTTTTATTTATACAATTTATTTCCTTTTCCCTTCTGGGCAACGTGTGATTGCATTGAAATTCTCACATTGGGATTTTAGAGGTGATTCACTCAGTTTTCATAAAACCAAGCCAATATAAAATCATTTACTGTTCACTTGACAACATGGATGTCCTAACCAGGGTGCCTCATTTGAAACAGTATCCGAATATAACGACATACACATGCAGAAGATCGAAGTGTACAACGACCAAAACGTTGTGACATTCATACAAATGAAAAGGCATATAATAATCAGTATACTGATTTTAGTAAGTGGGTTTGAACGAGAATTTTTCAGCACCCTCTCATGCATTCGACCCCATATTAACCAATCGGCATTAAATAGATCCCACTCCACTAACGTAAGAAAACCCACTCTGGTTAGAGAAGTAGCGCGTTTTGAAGAAGTGCCTGCCAAAAAAGCTTACGAAATTCGATATTAACGGAAGATATCATCCGTGGCTGACAAGCGAAGAAGAGAAAGAAGTTTTTTTACTTAAATAAATGTCAGCGCTCTGTTCAAAAGTTATATTGGAGCTGAAAGCATTTGATAACGATAGACTTTTATATCATCGTATGTCTGTAAGATATTTTCATCTTATTCATTTAGTATAGCCAAAGATTCATTTTACAGAGAAATCCTAAACGAAAAATGTTTTATGGCGATTTCCTAAGCGTATCTTAAATGTGGCACGAGGTCGAAAGTGTTGAGCACTCAGGGAGGATCGAACTCACTACTCAGTTGTAATTCATCTAGTAAGCCAAGCTTACAAACCATTACACCACGTGTAAGTACCACAAAACGGTTTTTAAGCGAAGAAAGATCGGGGCACCCAGAGTGGATCGAACTCACTAGTAACTGAACTAACAAGACAAGCTTGATGACCACTGCACCACGTCAAGCTTAGATGCAGCACGAAAATGTAATTGAACCAATTTCATGCCGCCCCCCCAAAAAAAAAGAGAGAGAGAGAGAGAGAGTTGCGTTATCTTACTGGAAAAAACAATCCTAGCCTGGGTATAAAAAAGTGCAAATGGCCTTCGACGTTATCGAAGCCTAATACGAAAATGGACGTAATAGGCTTCGATAACTTTAACACGTTGTTTGATCGTTAATCTTTCCATGACTGAAATTTCCAAAGACTTAAGTTGTTAAATCTGAGAGAAAAATAAACAAATCATTAGACGCTTAAACTTAATTCACATTTCAAATTGGTCCAATTGATTGGCTCAGCCTATATTTAACACCGGGAAGAGACAGGTGAGGTTTCCAAGACACATAGGGAGGACGGAGGAAGTGTGAAATTTGAGGACAGATTGAAGGTAAGAGGGACAAAGGAAAGCAACACACAACCTACCTGACGAGCTTGAGCGAATGGATAAGCGGGCAAGGTAAGAGAGAGATGGCAAATATACAACAATTATTAAGAGCTACAAGAGACAAGGAAATTGTGCCAACGACTATGTACAATATATTTACACGGATAAATATATGTTAGACACCTCAATGTGATAATCTTTATCTATGTTCTGATAATTGCTTTTGTAATTTATTTACTATTTCGTGTAATTGTGTATTGACCTGAACTTGGCTAAGGACAGATTGACGGTAAGACAGACAGAAGAACACAAAGTACAACCTTTTTTTTTTTTGCTAATATTCACCCAGTACAAAACCCAAGGGCCAATCAAAGGTAGGGGTTACTGTGTGGCGTTGTATTAGTGCAAGACAGGGAAGTGAAATTATTGGTGCTGTGCAGGAAAAATAACTAATTCTTGACTCGAAGATGTCACGACTTAATTAGTTAATGAAAGTATAGTTAGACGTATAGCATAGAAGAAGACTTTAGAAGGAACTGAAAAGCCAATCCTAAACAGGAAACAAAGGGTAAATCCCTACTCCTGTTCAAAAACATTGAAGGAGTGTGAACCAGACGATAGGCAAACTATCGACACCCATCGGCAAAGGAAAAAAATAGTAATAAATACAGCATAAAATTTCAAATTACAGGCGGAGGCGTCAAAGGCACAAGGTTGAAGGAACTGGAAACACAATCCTAAACATGGAACAAGGGATAAACCTCTTCTAATTTTTCAAAAAAATCGTGAAGGAATGTGAACCGGACGATAGAAAACCTATCGACTCCTGTTGGTAAAGGAAAAATAGTAATAATTACAAAATGAAAGTTCAAATTTCAGAGTTAAAGGAACCGGAAACCCAATCCTGAAAAGGAGACAAGGGATAAACCTCTACTCATGTTCCAAAGACAGGGGAGAAATGTGAACTAGGCGATAGGTGAACATATCTACTCCTATTGAAATGTGAATGGATGCCGGAACAAGGCTTGGAGAGAAAAGAAAAAAGGTATTAAGAGCTGCAAGGGAGAGGAAATTGTAGAGAGCAATTAACGCCCACGTCCTGAAGGGACACGACACATCTAAAAAAAGAAGAGGTGTACCCCTAACGAGTAAATGAGGATGAATGGCTTTTGATTAAAAAAATAATTCCTTGTATGTAGCTTTTAAAAGAAAAGTTTATTAATGATGTCCGTCTGCGTAAAATATATGAGGTGCAGGACAACTCAACACCGCCGACTCAACACCACCGACTGAGACAACTCAGAACTTACAGAACTCAGCATCAGAATAACATAATTTTTTATAATTAAATAAAAGTAATTTATTAGGTGTTAAAACCTTAATTAGTGATTATTTTTCTTCAAATAAGACATCTGAAAAGGCATTATGTAAAATATGAAACATTTTTTTGTTTTTAATTATTATAAATAAAGTAAATCATAATTTTATTTACTTTTTAATTAAGACAATCGACATTATAAAATACTTTTATTTCATTGAATTATTTTTACATGTCAATTTCCTTTATTAAAAATAATTAAAAAC
>OZ038501.1:35975221-35985221 GCA_964036315.1 Acanthosepion esculentum
TATTATCGTGCAGGAAGTGGGGGATAGAGCCGATTTTCTTACGGGAAAGTGAATAAAACACACGAAACCTGGCCTCAAACAGGCTACGCACAGCTGTCATCAAGGTATACGCCACTCTCGCTTGTGAACTTCACGACCTCATGCTAAAGGCGGCAGCGCTGACAAACTTCAGAGACTGCTTCAGACTACGGTAACACCGTCCACAGTAAGAAACAAATTATCTTTTATATCCTCTTTACTATGAACCACGAACACATCTGTTGACTTTTTCGCACAAACACACATATAACATTTCATTGTTTCTCACATACGTACCCAAAGAGAATTTATGTTTTATTTCAGATTTTTATTGACCCAATCAAAAAGACAGTACTTTCTAATCTATGACCAATTGCCTGTATTGTCGTTATATTAAATTAATGTTCAAAGTATTTTCATGCTAGCATTGGATATATTGAAACAACTATTAAAAGTGAATAAATAAACAAGAATATCTAAAATAATCTGTATAAAATATCATTAATTTTTATTGAATAATTTTAATAATGTAGACAATTTTAGAAGGTCTCCCTGTAATGATCTCAAAGTTCTTCCTCCTTTACTTTTCTTTGGTATGTCATCCTAGACGACATAGCAAAGAAAAGATGAAAGGAACGACTGCTCATTCTGACTTTTAAAACCATTATGGCAGCATCAAATATCAAATGAACCCTTTGCTACACAGCATATAAGGGTTTGCAAATCTACCCCTTTAGTATTCCTCTCTCCATCTCTACTGCAGAGGGTAAGGTGTCTCTTAATGTCACCCCAGGGGACATTTGCAATATGAGAATCTGTTACTTGCAGGCAGATGTTACATGAGTGAGATAATGTGTCTGGGTCAGAAACAACAGATTCCTGGCTTGTCGCTCATATTCATTAATGCTGGTAGTTGTGTCATGACTCATTTGGTAAAATTGTTGCTTTTCAAATGGGAGTTCTCTTAGGGAAAAAAATTAGAATGAGTGGGCTGGCATTTGACCCTTGGAGTTGTTTTTCCCTAGATTATGCCCATTACAATTAACCCTTTTCATATATTAAAACATCTACACTGACAAAAGATGATGTGTCATGTTATAATTAAATATTTGTAAATCTAAGTACTCACCAATTTTAGCACTTCTTATATTTTTGACAATAAATTTGTTTAAACTATGTTGACTTTTCTACTGAATTTTATTCTTCCAATGAGAATCGTTTGATTATTCTAGAGGGGCAAATTACGCGCAGCTCCGCAACAATATTTTGTTATTGTATCGAATCCCAACACTCCGAATTTTGACATTCCAACCTCTTATTGTTCAGCTTTCTTCAAACAGACATTTTTTTAATGTTGAAAGCAACTTCAATAACTGCAAATAAATGTATTTTTAAACTATCTCTACTTTCACTAATTCTTCATGAAACTAAATGTAAACAGTAAACACAACAAGGTTGATCCAACGGATTATGGGTGGTCTAGTAAATCATAAAAGTATTCCATTAATTGACAGGAAAAAAATTAATTCAAATCTTTTGGGTGTGTGGGGATGTTGTTAACATTTTTCCCCTAAAATATCAAATATTTAAAATTAATTACCATTTTATTTTTGTCTTCATTTGTTTCTTCTTGTTGTTGTTTATACGTTGAAGTAATAACATATTTCGCACCAACTGACTTCGTGTATTGTTTGTTGTGGGTGGGTGGTTGGTTGTTGGAATGGCAATATCTGTCGACTTTCACTCTCAAACTAACGAAATAAGCCTGTTGAAAAAGTAATAAGAAAAATGAAAGTTGTTTCTTTCAGCATCTAGACTGTTTCTTGTAAAATATAGTCCTGCGTGTGATGCAGCACGGCATCTGACCGGAAAGTTTTGTGGAGCGTGGAACCGCCTTTTAATTGCTATTGTTCCGGGTTCCACCCTGATCCGGTTTGGTAGCACCAGCTAAAAGCAAATAGTTAACCACCAAACACTATGAAAGTATAAAAAATACATTTTTATAGTAAAAATACCAGCAATACATATTTATAGCAAAATTATCAACATTACATAATTTTTGTCGAATTACCAACAATACATTTTATAGCAAAATGACCAACAATATATTTTATAGCAAGATGACCAACAATACATTGTATCTATAGTTGAAGCCATAAAACTATTTTCAAAATATTTAGATTGCGGCATTAAATAACCCATAGAGATGTTGATATACCGTTAAACAAAATCAATCAACCAACTTCGAAAACCGATGAAACAGAAAATGTTATCTTTACTTTTTCAAGTGTTTCGAACAATTACGATAATGATGTAAACGATTTAGGATGTAATTTCTCTTTTTAGTTTGAAACGAAAATCTCGGAAGGGAACTGTCCACGTTTGCTACAGGCTCACTGGTGGCTAATCAGTCCAAAGCTGAACAAGCAGGTTCGACCGCAGCGTGTTCGGTACGGGACTGGTGCTATGGTGGCACAGGGAACAGAGATTTTTCTCCCTATTCCTCTTGTCCAATTAGACCTGCGGAGGAAAAGACAGCTCGATTGGTAATGAATCGCCATGGGCGTCAGATTAGAATTAGGTCAGATGATGGTCGATGGGACAACGACTGATATGTTGCTTGTCGTTTGAATTCTGGTGATCTGTAGGGACCTCAACTCTGCATCGCACACTAAATCGCTGTATTTGAATGATCTATTGGCAATTCCTTCTTCAGGAACTCTCCGCTGCATCTCACAATAAATCTCTGGATTCGAATGGTCTATTAGTAATTCTTCAGTAGGGACCTCAACGCTGCATCGCACACAGAATCTCTTGATTTGAATGATCTATTGGCAATTTCTCTTTAAGGAACTCAACTCTGCATCGCACAGTGAATCTCTGGATTCCTCAGTAGGGACCTCAACGCTGAAACAATGACAGAAAATTGTCTTTAGATTTCCTTTTACAAGCTTTATTTCGGGGATTGTGAATATAATAAGCATTGTTTCTTGGTGGCTGAAATAGAGGGAAGAAATTTTAACAGATCGGCCCTGAAACATGTCATCCCCACGTGGTGACTTGTTTCACTATACTGAAAGCACGGTACACCAAAGAATCTGGTAAAAGAACGCAGTTTCACTGCTCTATTACTACCACAGTACTAATCCTTTTTGTACATGTTTCTATCTTATATTACAACTCAAACAAAGACAATTGTCATTATTCCACGAACGCGGTATTCAAACCGACCCCTCGCCTGGTTCGCATTGTCAAAGTTCTGACCAGTACGGCTATTTTCCTAGCTTATGCAGTCTGTAAGAAAGTAATGGGGAATTTTTTTTAGTGAGTCTTTTTATTTATATTTGGGCGTCACATTCTCACGGTATCCAGTGGTGAGGGGTTTACGGCCACATCAGGTGGAAACAGCAGTTTCCCGTACGATCACCGAAGTTAAGCAAGATCAAGCCTGGTCAGTATCTAGAGGGATGACCGCTTGGGAATACCAGGAGCTGTAAACTTGGGTGTGCGGGTGTTGTAATGGATAATGGCTCGGAATTGTTAACCAGTGAGCCGAGTTTCAATTACGGGCAAATACCATCGGAAAGGTATGAATACACATTTCCCCCCAGCTACGGGTTAATTAGTAAAACTTGTATCACTAAAACCATTTTTATATGCATTGCATACAAAATATTTAAATTTCGGCATTAAATCACCCATATAGGTGTTGATATGCCGCTAAACAAAAACAACAGCCCAACCAATCCAGTGGAGACAACATCATACAGTACCATACCAGAGTCTTTGCCATAAGATTGTTTAGAACTTATGAATCACATAATTCATGTATTTGTAAAATCAAGTCGGCGGAAACTATGAATATTAATTCATCTCGGTCAACTGGAAGTCGTTCTGTACCAGGACTAATCTTGTAGAAATTGTATTCGATTCCTCAAGGCATACGTCGTTATAGTTAATTGACCTTGCAAAATGACAGAGGAAAGGGGAACAAAGTGAAGCCTCTTCACTTTCAGCTAATTACAAAGCCTTTCAGAAGAGCCGAAATCACTACCACTGGCAATATTACTGATCATTTATATTGATAATTCCGTGGGATTTCTTGTTGAAACATCTAATCTATACTCACGATCGGAAATATCTCTTAAATATTAGATATAAATAGATTACTTATGAGAACAGTTAATATACACTCAAACCTGGAGATATCGCTAAAATGTTAGATGTAGATTTGTTACCAGAATATTCAGCATCAGATCAGTCCCCAAAATGGAGTACTGTTGTCATATGTGGGCGGGAGCTGCCCAGACCACAATCTCCAGCCTTGATAGAGTCCAAAGGCGTCTCCGAGCCCTTGTGGGTAATGAATCATTCTCTACCTTCGAAACTCTCTCTCCCGCAGGTGGGATGTGGCAAGCCTCTCGCTGCTCTAACACTAATTCCACAGGTGGTGATCGGACGAACTCCATTCCCTGATCCCGCCAAGTCAAACTTTCACGGCAAAGACCCGCCATGCGACTTAGTAGCAAACCACGCACATTCTTTCCGTATTCCATCAAACAGCTTCTTCCCGAGAACCACTAGTCTGTGGAACCAACTCCCAACAGGATGTTTCGCCGATCACTACAATCTCAACCTGTTCAAGGCTAGGGTTAGCCGTTACCATGCACTCCCATACGCACAACTGACCTCCTAACGTAACCCTCTACCTCGAGTGCTCCTCTGACTTGTAAAGTGTGAACCTTACTGCGAAAAGAAAAATATTCAATCTCGACAGATGATCGGCAATAACTTTTAAATATTTGACGTCGATGCGCTCAGGAAACACTTCATCACAACTGAAAATAGGAATTGCCTTTTAAATACACAGATGTGTTAGTGGAATGTGATTGCTCCTGACCTGGCATCTCAGTCACTTTCCCACTCGTATAACATAGCTTCCTGTGCTTTTTCTATATTTTCATGGTAATTATTTTGATGCACTTTCCTCTATAGTATCTCGACTTTATCAATTTTAGCGCAGTACTAGATTGGCGGCTAGGTCTCATCATTTTACAGTTGAAATTGCTAGATGTAGCCGTAAGTTCTATGCTTGCAGTTTCTTCTTCAGCAATTCGTTTACGGATCTCACTTCCGACTTCTTGCTTTCCAGTCAATTTTGATCTTCAAAATTTAAATGCAACGTCAATTATTATCTTCTTAATTCCTGTTTTTTTTTATTGTTCTTTCTCCTTAATAACCTTTTCTTTCACACATATTCTTTGCGTCTTAGGGGCTTTATTACCTTGCTTAGGGTGAAATGATTTTTTTTTTAAATGGAATATGTGCTACAGATAAAAGACTGAGAGTCCACGTCAAAATATTACTGGGATATTTAATATTGGCTGAAGATTTGAAATCTCAGTTAAATATTGGACTTCTCGAAATTAGTTTCTGTATCATTTGATCTTGAATCAAGATAAGAAATATGTTTTAGATATTAGATCTATACATATTTGGGAACGGAATATTTAATCTAATTTTAAGATTGGAAATTTCTCTCAAATAAGATAAATATGTTACTGGAAAAATGTATTGCAAGATTGCAAAATTATTTTAAAACTAAAAATACACGTGAAAATTGTATGGTTTTCTATTTTAATTTTCTGTTGGATCTTAATTGACAAGTTAATGATTGCAAAAGTCCATGGCGAATTCTACGACAATAAAATATCCGTAGAAATTCCTCTTTTGCATCGTTAAATATTTGAGCTTAACTCATTGTCGGTATATCACAGCTTTATTCAGAATGAAAAGACAATGCCCATAGATGCCCATAGACCAGCTAAAAATCGCAGACATAAATCTCTAGCAGCGCTCAATTCAGTGAACTAAGTGTCATTTTGTGGTACTTGATTTGACCTTGAAAAATGTTGCTAAAGGTGAATCTGCTGAAGGGAGAGAGTTTATGCCACCTTGTCTGATCACCTGAAATCATTCTGACGTCTTAACATTTTTCACATATAAAACCACTTCTGTCTATATTCATGAGATGTGTAACTAATTAACACTGTTTATATTGTAACTAATTTACACTGTTTACATTGTTCGGACAGTTGTCCTCGTCTTTAATAACACATTCACGACGTTTCGACCCTTGTACGCTTCTTCAGTTGATATTAGTTGGAATTTTGAACCGAACCCTTTAGTCCGCGGTGGGTAGATTGTTCTAATTCCACGTACCAAGCCTTTTGGATATCTCAATTTTAGATAATTCGCCTTGATAACTCTCCGCTGAACTCACAGTTCTTTGGGTCAATCAGTTTTTGGATCAATCAACCTACGCTTTTATACACTTATTTACAAGTTGGAAATTTCTCTAGTTAAAAGCGTAGTACAAAAAAAATGTTATCATTCTTTTTAAAAAGTAACTAACACATTGCTACCCTGGTGGAATAAAGTTATGGAGAATCAGGAGGTTTTATTTACAGGTCAGGGCGTAGGTTATCATGAATCTCCACAGGATCCTTTTCTTTGTAAATTGCGAGATTGACGGTAAAGGTCTCGGCATTTAACAGTCAAACTGGCTATATGTAACTGTAAGTCCTATGTTAATAGTTTCTCCTCTCGCACTTTTCATTCTTTCTCTCTTCCGGTTTCTTGCTTTCCGGTCAGCTTTGATCTTCGAAAATTTAAATGCAATGTTAATCGTTATCTTCTATCTTCTTAATTCTTCTACTCTCTCCTTAATAATGTCTTCTTTTGCTTATATTCTCTCATGCTCAGTAGCCCCCTTGTGTCTTAGTGTCTTTATTGCTTTGCTGAGATTAGAAACAAAAAAATTATGTGGAAAAATCATCGAGTGATTTCCAGTTGCCTTCTCCGCGGTTTTGAATTAAGAGTTTTTCTAAATAATAGACTGGCTGCCACCCAAGGTTAGAAAAATCAAATTGCTCTTACATGTAACTCTATATAAGTACATATGTAAGCTAGGAGGGAGAGAAATGGATTAACCCTTTCCTACTGGCATTTGTATAAATGTGTTAGTAACAAACTAGGCTTGAATTTGAATTTGGGTTTTTAACAGAAATATTTGCTTGAATAAATAATGTTTTATTAAAGTTTCTGATTTTGATTGTCTCATACTATGTGGTTTCACTCATAGTGGAGATAGAAACATTTGAATATGTTTTTGATAGTATATAAAATTTCAGCCCCCTAACTAACAGCGTTCGTTAGTCAGGAATATTCGTTCTACAAATGCATAGAATTTTGTACACGGAAAGGTAATTTATGACGAGTATTGTAATGTATGTGAAAAATTCCTAGCAGTTGGTCCAATATGCTAACAGCTTCAGAAGGGACCAAATAATTGTACTTGATGAACAATCTTAGTGAGGTACAAAAAAAAAAAAAAAAGAACGGATTCCATGACGAAAGACAATCGGTGCATTAAGCAAGGGGACATTGCTCGGAAGCTAAACATTACTCAAGAAAGAGGGAAACATATCATTAAGGAGTGATTTGCAGATAAATCTGTGCTAGATGGGTCTCACGACAATTGACAGATGCCATAAAGAAAGAAAAAAACTCCTTAACTAATAGTGTCTCAAGGAGAAGAATTTCTTTATGTATATTGCCACTGGGTATGAATCTTCGGTTCATTATTATTACCTTAAAAATAAAAGCCAATCTATGGAATCCTGTATCCATCTTCTTCAAGAATAAAGGTATACAAAACAATTCCATCAGCGCCAAAAATCATTCTCGCAATTCTGAGATAAGCAAAGAGACACATTAAAAGATCTAATTCACCCCCCATACAAGGCAATAAAGCCACTAAAACACAAGGGGTTAGTGGGCGTGAAAAATTAAAAAATAGAAACATTATTTAAAGGCGAGAACAACAGGAGAATAGATAAGGCAGTAGATAAGGATTTAATTTGCATTTACATTTTTGAGGATCAAACCTGCCTGGGAAACATAGAGCCAGAAGAGAGTTCCAAAAGCAAGAAGTGCGAGCAAAGAAACTGCTAGCATAGAACTACATCTACCCAATTCAATTGTAAATTTTTGAGGCCCTGTTGCCAATGTAGTACTTCGCTTAAATTTGAAAAGTCTAAGTACCATAGAGGAAAATTCATCAGAATAATTACCATGAAAGTATTTATAGAAAAGGCACCGGGAGACAACTTTACGGGGGTGGGAAAGTGACAGAGGCCGGTCGAGATGCTAGGTCAGGACCAATAATATAGCTGATTCGTCTTTGCGTTTTATTAAGAATCTTTAAATATATAGCAAGAGCACAGGAACATGTGTGGCAGCAATATTTGAGGCTAGTGCTTCATACATTCCAGTGCTTCATACTTTCGGCCTTCTACCACATATAAGTTACCCTTAGAAAATTATTAGGAACTTCGATGTGGTGTAATGGCTAGCAAGCATGTCTCTCTATATCAATTACGACTGAGTAGTGATTTCGATCCTCACTGGGCGCTCCTCACTTCCGGCCTTGTGCCAAATCTAAACTACGCTTAGAAAAAGGTTTTATAGCACGCTGTCATGGTGTAATGGTTAGCCATCTTGTCTCGCTAGATCAGTTACGACTGAGATATGAGTTCGATCCTCACTGGGTTTCTCATGCTTTCGGTCTTGTGCCAAATCTAAGCTACACTTACAAAAATCACCTTAACTAAAACTTGTTTTATAGGATTGCAGTCAAGACTTATCAGTCAAAGCTTTTTGCCCAAGACTTCTTTTATAGGACTGCAGTTTTGACAGGTCAATGAACCGGCGTTGTTCTAAGCATACATTTTCCTTTTGTTTTTATTATTCTATTTGATAGGATTTGGTATCTTATTTATTAAGCAACCGTCGTAATTTGTTGAAATAAGCCAGTAGTTTTGTATCGTGTGGATACTTGGAAAAAATATCGGTAAAGAGTATCTTTGCTTGCATCTTGAGCATATTTGAATTTATTTAGGGGTCAGCTATTAATGCAACTTTCATTTTGACTGATGATGGAAGGTTACTAGTTTGGTTTGATTCTATTATAATTAAAGATGTTTTTTCTTTTCACTGTACGCGTATCCTTTCACAAAATATTAAGAGAAACCAACATGAGATTATACACGTAGAACGACGACATTTTCGAAAAGATTCTAATACATTTGAAGAAAAAGATATGATATACACTAATGTCTCCTTTTTAACAATATCGACATATATATTCATACAAACACACACACACGCATATACACATATATATATGTGTGTGTGTGCGTGTATGTATGTATGTATGTATGTATGTATGTATGTATACGACGTATGTCAAGCAGCTCAGTTCCATGGAAAAGACAGCCAGACACCAGCGCATATGATTTGATTATAGAGGTGATGTTTTTGTGCAGAAGCATCCACACCTTTTTGAAAGGCCGAATACATAGACTTGGCGCACTACGTGCCACAAGTTCCCCAAACGACCCGCCGCAGGTTTTGAATTCAGCGTTGCTTTCTCCTAGACCAGTTGCCATACAAGAACCCAGTCTGTCCTGCTATTTACCCATAGCTGGAGGGAGAAGATGATGATTCATACCTTTCTCAAGGGTATTAACACGGAAGTGAATGCAAAGGATTCGACTCTTCGTTTCCTCAACCCAAGCCGCTATTCATTACTCCACCGTGGCTCCTTATTATATATATATATATATATATATATATATATATATATATATATATATATATATATATATATATATATATATATATATATATGCTTGTGCGCGCGCGTGTGTGCACACGCGTGTGTGTGTGTGTGTTAAAATAAAGACAAAAGGACAATGTTTTGTTCTCTACGGGTCTGTCGTCTAAGATGAATTTTTCTTTTGTCTTTATTCATATTATCCTTTCGAAGATATATTCTATATGACAAAATTGACACACACACACACATACACACACACATAAAAACGCACATATATATATATATATATATATATATATA
>OZ038501.1:35987721-36040221 GCA_964036315.1 Acanthosepion esculentum
TATATATATATATATATATATATTTTAAATATGCATTCAAATGTAGTATTTAATTTTAACTGCAAAAAATAATAATTCGTGAACTTATTCTTTCCATATATTCGGACAGTTTTATTGCTTTATATTGCTTTAATTTGTTTTTATTTCTTTAATAGATATTCTGTTATTCGAGCGTTATCGGACATCTATTTCATCATCAAAAAATATGGCGTCTTTTTCTTGATGTTAACTTTTAACTTTTTATTACTAAGACAGCTGTGATTCTTGGTCAAGCGTTAGGTTTATTCATGTCTAGAGGCTGAGATTGTCACTGAAGTGACAGCGTGACTGATGAGAGAAGGAACGTGTGAGAATTTTCCCTAAAGTGTTTGCACCATGAGACAAACACTCTAAAATTTGGCGAATATCACTCTGATCACGTTGATAGAGTAATCGCGTTCGTAATGTTATTTGCACACTTCACTTGTGAGATATTGATAGAGAGTTCCTTGTCATTGAGTGTTCTTGAAATGTAGCTTGCTGTGAATGTAATGTCTCAAAGACGATTTCATAGGACGCATTACACCGTCAACCATATGTAATGTGCATACTTTTTGGCAGAAATTTTTAACCTCTTCTAGTTGATGCTAGAAGATAGTTTTCGATCTCAGACAACTGTCAGGATTTCAAACGCTGATTTTCAAGGAAGGTGATTTCTTTCATTCAGAAAAAAAGTAACAATATTTAAACTTCAAATTTTGCATTTTCACTGCCAGACAAACGCCTTTCTCCATTTCTTACCGTTCTCTTTCTACTGCCTGATCTTTTCCAGTTGTGTGTGCTTACCTATTCAGTCCCAGTCAAACGACCTTTTGCTCCACCTGTTTTCTTTTCTTTTTACTATGACTCTCGCTTACCTCCTCGATTTTACTTACTTTTTCTTTTTTTAATATAATTACTTCCATATATACTTGTAGTCTGTTCCATGATCGATATTGGCCACTTTTCTATCTCTTTGTTTTATCCCTAAAATTGATCTTCCTTTGATCTTTTCGTTTCCGAATTTTTACGCACGCCATATCTGGCATCATTTACTTTTTCGAATTACTTGAAGATTTACAGGAGACGGTGGCTATGCAAAGAAGGCCTGACCTTAAAGTTCAAAATACATTCAACAAAGATGTGAATATATAGTCCAAATACGTTTTAAGCATATTGGTAACACGTTTTCCATTATATCTCAATCTATATAAATCAACGGCAAATTCTGTTTGTCTGTCTGTGTGTCTCGGTCCCCACTTGCTCTATATAGACATATTATACCTTTTCGGAATCAGGATGATCCAGAGATTGAAAATCTGCCCGTCATCTGTTGTTTGAACATCCAGCATTCGGATTTCTGTCTGGATGAGGAGGCAACAGTTAAAAATTCAAATTTTAAAATAACTGAAAAAAAATTAGTGATTTTTAAAAGTTTTTAATTTATACCGAGTTTAAAGTAACATAAAACTTTGTGAATTTAAAATCAAAACCAAATCGGCGTTTCGGTCTAAATCGGTCTTTTGGTCGGAATTGAACTTATAGCCTCCGATTCACAGGTAAAGTGAAGTTTTGAAGTTCCATGGAGTGAATTGAGAAATTCAAAGTTAATCCTTCCAAATTATCATTGCTATTTTCTCATCTGGACCAGAGGTTCTTTTGGTTTGGGGCCCAATTTGCTCTTCATAGGAGCTAGTTTTAAATAAATGCTTTCCAGCTCCTTGTTTTGCGTCGTTTTTTGTTCTTTTTTTTTCATTTTCATAGTCTTTTTAAAATACTTTCCTTGTCTTAAGTAGATGTAGTCCTGATCTTCTTCCAGTTCTTCATCCTCTATTGTTAAGTCATTTTTGGAAAGTTATAATTGAACATTACTTTTATTTTCTTTCTTTTAAAACCTATAACTAAACTTAGTTTAATTCTGATATTAGTAAGATTTCCTCAGTAAACCATACATATATAAATTATTGATTTCCCGTTCATTCTTCAACAAAATGCTTTCAAGATAAGATGTAAATAATTTAGTTAAAATCATACCTCATATTTCCTATCTTTATTTTCTGTGTTTTGTGTAGCCGAATTATTGAAATACAGTTTTCACAAAAGGTCTTTTTTAGGTTTATAATAATCATCATGTACACACACACACACACACACACACACACACACACGCACACGCACACGCATACGCGGGCACACATACACACACACACATAAAGGGTGTTTCAATGACTTGGACCGATTTAAACGTCTAATAATTTTTTTCATTTTCTTTCCGATTTAACAAGTTAAGTCTTTGGCAATTTCAAGCATGGAAAGATTAACAATCAAACAACGTGTTAAAGTTATCGAAGCCTATTATGAAAATAGACGTTCAAACAGAAATGCATTTCGGGATTTTTTTTTTTTTTTTTTTTTGGTCAACATAATCGACCAACCGAGAGTGCAATTGGAATGGATGTAACGTTGCTGCGGAGAGGTTCAATTCCTGTGCGCGATGACGAATAGAGAGAGGTGTCTGGATTTTCGGCCACATTCTCATGCACTGCTTCAATGAAGCATGAAAAAACTGTTCCATTACAGGCATTTCAGAACATTACTGCAATATTCATAGTTGATTCTGTTCAATGCCGGCTTTAATTTTTAATATAAATTGCTTCAAATATTTGTAATCTAAATTTGTTGTTTTCACGGTGTAGGATAAATATGTTATCAATTAATAATTTTTTATTATTGTGAATGCGGAAAGGAATGCCGTTGTAGATGTCTCGCAATGGAACAGTTTTTTCATGCTTTAATGCACGCGTGACTATAAAATTATAACATAGAAGAAAAAAATTCTCCAATGGATCAGTTTTTTTCACGTTATAAAATGTATGCGTAGCACATGGTCAACGGTTTTACATTTAAAAGCATGACGAAAAAATTGCGGTAATGGAAAACAACGCGCATCTTTATATAAATACTTATACTAATGGACAGCATATAGTTTTGTGCCATTTGCACTCCTGAAGATGATCTTGGATAGAGATCGAAAGTACTTGAGAAATGAAAATAAAAGAAATTTAAACAACTATAACACATTTCTCTCATCCTTTAACATCAATACACAAAAAGTTATTCGTGAGTATGAACGGATTTTATTAAAAATTAGCAGACATAATGTCTGTAATATATTCAATCTGACATACATATATATATATATATATATATATATATATATATATATATATATATATATACATACACACACACACACACACACACACACACACACATATATATATATATATATATATATATATATATATATATATATATGCAATGTCAATTGTTAACTTCTGTCTTAATTCTTGTTCTTTTATTGTTCTCTCTCCAATCTTTCTCATATTCTCTGACAGTAACACCTTGCGTCTTAGTGGCTTCATTGCCTTGTTCGGGGTAAAATTATATATATATATATATATATATATATATATATATATATATATATATATGCATGTGTGTGTTATGTAATATATATGTAAAATTCGGATGATATACGAAAATCCTTGTTTAAGTCAATTTTTAAATCAATTATTTCTGTAGTAAGAACTATTTTTCTAATTATCAAGGAGAATTTAAACACCAATTATAAAAAAAACTGTTCTATCTCCGTTACCGGGTCTGGGTGTTGTTCATACCAATTTCCTCTTTTTTTAAAATTTTATTCCCCAATGCTGATATTGGTCACTCTCTCATATTCAGTGGGTGCCGATACCGTGCAACCTGATACAAGATGGTTATTTGTCTCTGGATATTTATAACAGAATCTGTATTTTGGGCGATCACAATTTTTCAGTGTGTGTCCCTTGCAGCGAGAATAACTTTCGGTTTCAGCTTTTAACTCTGCATTAAGAGTCATGAGTTTAATTAAATTTTTATCGATTGGTATAGGTGATATGTTTTGCATATCTCTCCGCGTAGTAGTAGTCGTAGTACAGTTCTCCGTGTCCTGAATAGCAACTGGGTTTGCTAAGCATTTGTTCGCCAGTTGTTCTCTATTTATATTTGTCTATGTAATTTGCATACGATACTACAATAAGATTATTAGATTTCTCATTATTAGATTTTAGAGTAGATGGGTGCTGCCAAGCTATCTGAAAACCCACTGAAAGTATTACAATGAAGAAGAATTAAAGCAACACCATGAGAGACCCGGTTCAAAAACGGCCTTGCATCCCATTGACCCCTCACTCAAAGAAAAGGCGTGACAAGTGGGCGATTAGAGCGACAAGCAACATTATGATGCCAACGAAGTATACAATCCTCGGAACGTTCGCACCGTCGATGCTTTTAGAGAAAGAGTGGGTTA
Organism: Acanthosepion esculentum; assembly: GCA_964036315.1. Lineage (NCBI taxonomy): Eukaryota > Metazoa > Mollusca > Cephalopoda > Sepiida > Sepiidae > Acanthosepion > Acanthosepion esculentum. The sequence continues at coordinate 35,992,091 of OZ038501.1, forward strand.
ACAGGACAATGCCGGAACTCCTGGAAGACACCGCCAACAGATCTGACTGCAGGTGATTGTCTGTTCCTTCTGTCCTCTGGTCCTCCCAGTGATTGAAGCAGTCGAGGGACTGATGATGATGATGATGATGATGATGATGATGATGATGATGATGATGATGATGATGATGATATTTTTCGGTTATTTTGTGGGTTTTTAAGATGCGAGTTTCTCCAAAATAGTTTAATGGCTTTTTATATTCTTATTATTTATATTGTTTTCTTATGTTCAGATTCTCATTTTTTTTTATTGATTGATTCTTTTTCCACAGTTTATCAACCTTTTGCAGGTTATTTGCAGCTAGAAAACATTTTCAGATAGTAAGAATTTCTTTGGATATAATAATGTGTTACTGGCACAAATCTTACTAATTAACCCATAGCTGGCGGAGAAGTAGATTCATAACTTCCCCGAGGGTATTTGCACGTAAGTGGATATAATGAACCGAGGCTGGAATTGGGACTCGGCTCTCCGATTGCGAGCCATTACCCATTACACCAACCGCACATACAATGTTACAGCACTTGGTACTCCCAAAGAGTCACCCGCATAGGTACTGACCAGTCTCGACGTTGTTTAACTTCGGTGATCGTACAGCAACTGGTGTTTCAACGTGATGTGGCCGTAAGCTTAAATTCTTATTTGAAAGCGGAAAAATGGACAGAACCGTAGAAAAATCATAATGTTCGTTGTTCTTCAACCAAATTTGCATTAATAAGAAAATTTCTGTCAAAATATACGCGCACGCACGCATATATATACTAGCCGAATTACCCACGCCTTGCTGCTTGTCGCACATTTTTTTGTAAGAAAATGATGATTGATTTTAAATCATTGTTATAATTTGTCGAGAAAAATGATGCATTTCAATATTACTCAATGATCTTGCCAATGTGACCTCAATCTTCTGGTTTTCTCCTTTATTTTGGATAGGAGTCATTCCTTTGTTTAAATTTAATTTAAATCAAAGAGAAAAAACTTTCAGTCAGGGACTTGTACAAAAACAGCTTGATCTGACCCCTTCGATATGTATTTGATGCAATACTTGATTGAATGAACTGATGAGCAGATTTCAACATTGATATGACATTTGAATTGTCGCCACAGATATGTATTATAAGTGATGTCTTGCTCAACTTGACGTCCATATTGTCTCATTTTGATCTTGCCGAGGTAACCTCCATCTTCTGGCTTTTTCCTTCTGTTTTGAATAGGGGTCATTCCCTTGTTCAAATTTAAATTTAATCTATATCAAACGAAAAAAGGTTTTCAGCAGGGGTGCCCCTGGTGACCTCCTTTGATCAAAATGAAATGTACTTATCCAAGTGCCCTGGGTAATGTAGTTTCAGAATATATATGGTTATGGGGAGTCTATCTCCAAAACCCTGAGAGTTCGATAACAAACAAACAGACAGACAGAGTCTACAACTTATATATATATATATATATATATATATATATATATATATATATATATATATATATATATATAGAGAGAGAGAGAGAGAGAGAGAGAGAGAGAGATAGAGAGATATCAATTTGCTATCTATCTATGGCAATCTGTCGATGTCTATCTAACTCACTCAATTCGAAGATATATTTATTTACTTTCATATGTATACAATTATTACGTTTGGGAGCTGTTTACGAAAGTTTCAGTGCGTCTATACAGAAGAATACATAAGTATATAGGCTCATAGATGAATTCCACCTCACTGAATATGTTCCCGTCTCAAATAATCATGCGCAGTTGAGAGCACTTCCGTACATGAGTGATATGTTTGAATTCGAGCCAATAAAATTGTCTGGAATTCAAAGAGGTAAAGGTTGCGGAGCAACAGTGGCAACGATTGATTACTTTGACGGATTGAATAAGAAAATTCTTTTAAACAAACAACATGTGCAAAATATGAGATCTAAATATTAAAGAAGGTGTTTCTTTTTCGGGATATCAACCCTTTTAGCTACGTTGCTTTCCTGACAGAAACAACAGATATTTATTCTTCTAAAATTCTGCAATGGACGAATCGTCTGCTTTAATGCACTTTGTTATGTCGTGTATCGTTCTCACAAGTATGAAGTGTGGTAAAGGAAATATAACTCCACCCACGAATGTAGAAACTGTCCTACTTATATACAATCTAAATTGCATATCATCACACACTTATATACAATATAATTTGTATATCATCACACACTTATCAGCACACCCTGTTAGGGTCCCAGCTATGGACAAATAGTCAACACCCAAAATTTGTGTAAAAATAGGTTTTAATACCAGAAATACTTTGTAAAAGAAAATGACCAGCAATAATTTTTGAAGGAAAAATTATTATCCGCAATACTCTAAAAAAATACCAGCAATACAAAACAGCTATACATTTTTAAAAAATAAAAAAAACAACATTACCAGCTATATATTTCCGCAAGGAAAAATATTCTCAGAAATAAATTTTTGAAGAAAAAAATATTCCCAGAAATAGATTTTTGAAAAAAAAATATTACCAGCAATAAAATTTTTTGTCGGCGTTAAATAACCCATTGAGGTTGATATGCCGTAAAACATGCAAACAATCAAACATCATTTGAAGACTATCAACAGCTGCAACAACTAAAATGGATAGCACATTAGTAGAGAAAATAATGATATAATATATAGATGTTGATATCACCTCATTTCCTAAGGGTTAATTCTTAAACATTTTATATTCTTCTTTTAAGTCCCTTCAGTGCGTAGGCGATCCTGGACCTCCACATCTTCCTGTCCTTTGTCGCTCTTAATAAGTTTTGTCTTTTTGTTATTTCTCCTTCATTTGCTCAAACTCATCAAGTCTGTTACGCATTGCTTTTCCCAGTTCCTCTTTCTCCCAATCTTTCCTGTGAGTATCAGGTTTTCCAAGTCCACCTTCCTCATTACGCTCCCCAGAAATTTCAACTGTCTCTTCCTGATGTTTCCTTTTTGTTTCCATTCTCTTCAAAACCTCGGCGTTACCCACATGTTCGGTGCATCGTGTTCTCAACATCTTTCTGTAGAAAAGACTTGTATCAATAAACCTTTATTATACAACCTAAAAATATTTTCTGGCTTTAAATTACCTGCAAAGTGTTGATAAACCGTAAAAAATTAAAGAAATCAAAACACACCTACTCTTACATATCAATTGACGTATGTTTGTCTTCTTTTGTTTGTTTAATGGTATATCAATTCCTTATGGGTCATTTAATGACGAAATTTAATTTTCTTGGAAGCATTAGTCATTTCTTTTACAAAAAATGTACTGCTGGTATTTTTTTTCTTTACAAAAACGTATTGCTCGTCATTTCTTTTTTACTTTTAAAATGTGTAGAATAAAGAGTAGGAGTTGTAACTGGAAAAATCATTGTTATCCTGAAAAATTGTTAATGCAATATTGGTACGCCAAAAAATGAATTATTTTTACAATCCAAAATTTGTTTAGGCTTTAATAATGGGTTATTGAAAGCCTAAATAGCAGATGGTGACATTAAACTCGATTCAGACTAAGGAACCTTTGTTTTAAGAGGGTGATTTTTGCGTACAACAACTTAGAATAACTTATTTTAGTGAGAAATCTAGTTAACCTTAAAAATTTATCATTGCCTTCACTGAAAATTATATTGATTCTAAAATAAGCATTTTATTAGTAAAATGGGGTCTATGTCATGTTTTTCCACAGAAGCACAAGTCATTGCTTAGCGGCGCGAATCCCCCGCTAAAGGGACATTTTCTGGCAGAGAGAATCAATGCATATACAGGTTTAATCGAGAGTTTCAATGTTATTTCTGGGCTATGAATATTGTAATTCGAAATTGGCATTTTCGTGTTTATACTTCGTTTCGTATTCAGAGCTATGAAATATTTTCTGATTTTATTAATTCGTTAAAATTTATCCTCTAAATTCAAGCAGACAACGATTGTAGAATGGAAATAGAAATGAAAGTGAATGAAACACTGAAGTTAACAAACGGGAAAAGAGCAACGTTGATATACAAACCACTTGTAAAATACAAAAAGCTTGTCGTCCTGTTTTGTTTACATCTTTTTTTAGTTTTTTTTTTTTTCAAAAGTTTCTTTTTTTTCCACATGTGTGTATCCTGTATGGCTCTTAACTGATGGCTGAAATATTTTTTAGTTTTTCACTCTAGCATAGAATAGGCCGCGTTAGGGTTAGTTCCGGCCCAAATAACAAATTGCTATAAAACTATTAACCTAAAAAAAATCATATTCTTAAATTGCCTCGTCAGATTGAGACTTTCATATGGATGTCATGCTGTCAGGTGTGAGCAACCGCTTTCTCAACAATGATTAAAATAGCTTCGAGCGAATGAAACCTGCAGCGAATGAAGATTATCCTTCTTCGACCCGCGACATAGACTTTTTACGGAATAACAGAAAACACACCATTTGAGGACTTTCAACTGTAGTAACAACGAGAACGAAGAGAAAATAATGACATAATCATATTGACGTTCTACTTAGAAGAAAAGGTTAGTAAGGAAACCCCATCAAAACTGGAAAGAGCGATAACAGTTAGTGGACACGAGAAACCTATTTTCCTGGAAAATTGTTTAAAAGAAAATCTTTATAGATTTCCAGCTGTAGCTGCTCGGCCAATGAATGCTGAATGTTTCCTTATAAGGAAACAGCTAATATTACCATACACTAGGACATAGGTTAGTTATTATTGCAGTAAGTTCCATCTTCTTTGAGTATCTGACACCTGTCTTAATAACTAAGTTTAGTAAATATCTGTAAAAGATTTTATAAAAAAGTTTTAAATCAAGACCTGTTGGCTAACAAATATTTAAGGATATCATGTAAAAACTTTGGAAGATTTTTAAAAGTAGCCAGCGTCAGAATCGATTGATGCGGAAACAGCAGAAAACGATTGTTGTTTTTTTTATATTGGCGCTTTTCCGTGCGGTCGAAGATGGTCAGATGAAATGGCTTGACGGAAGGGAAAAAATAAAAACATTCAAAATCGGATTTCTTCTCACTGCAGCCAACATTTCAATACAGCGTGAACTTATGCAAATTGAAGGATGCCTAAGTTCTTTACCTCAAACTTCCCCACAAGAGAAAAAAAGTCACCGGATTAAAATGAAAAAAAAAAGTATATTATTACATTGTCTGTCTATATTTCTGAGATGAGGTATTGTAATTATTTACACTATTTACATTGTTCCGACTTTTGTCCTCATCTTCGTTGCAATATTCACGAAGTTTCGGCCGTTGTACACTCCTGAAGAAGGCCGGAGTGTGCAACGGCCAAAACGTCGTGGATATTGCAATGAAGATAAGGACAACAGCCGGAAAATGTAAATAGTGTCCTCATCTTCGTTGCAATATTCACGAAATTTCGGGCGTTGTAATCACCTGAAGAAGGCCGGGGTGTACAACGGCCGAAACGTCGTGAATATTGCAATGAAGATAAGGACAACATCCCGAACAATGTAAGTAGTGTAAATTATTACATTGATGTATTAGTTTCAAAACCCAGTTACAAAATGCTTACACACTGTATATATTCGTGTATAAGTCGACTTCATTTTTAGACATGAATTTCAACCTACACATCCCGACAAAAATATTACCTGTGTATTGTGCAACCGGTCACCGATAATGCATGATTTTTAATCTCTTAAAAAAAAACTACCTGCTTGTAGTGCGCCTCATAATTTCCTCGTAAAAAAAAACGATCAGAAAATCTCGCACTAAAATCGAGTATATAAGGCGTTTACAATCTACAATTCGTTCATGCTTAAAATTCTGCTGCCACATATGGCCCGGTGTTGCTGCTATATATTTAAAAATCCTTGATGAAATCCAAAGAAGAATCTGCAATGTAATTGGTCCTCACCCGACATCTCGACTTCAGTCATTTTCTCACCGCCGTAATGTAATTGCCCTGTAACTTCTTCATCGTAATTGTTTTAATGAGATTTCCCCTATGATATTTTTTTATTGTCCTCTCCAACTCCCCCAGAGAAATTGTACACATGGGAACTAGTTAGGACTTCATACAGACTTGATGTATTATGGTGGCTGTAGTAAGAATGGTAGGTTAGAATGTGTTGTTTTAGTATAAGGAATACCGTGGTATGTTTGGATCAGTAATTGTGGCTAACTAAGTTTAATTATAAGACAAATTGAAGACCAGCCTTGCCCCATCGATCTTTTTGTCCCTGTGCCACATTTTTGTAATTTAAAAATAAATATCCTTTTCTCTATGATACCTAGAGATTATGAATTTAAGCGCATTACTAGATTGGCGGCAATATCTCATCGTTTCGCAATTGAAATAACTAGATAACCGTAAATTCTATGCTAACAGCTTCTTTTCTCACACTTTTCGCTTGTGGAACTCTCTTCCGTCTTCTAGCTTTCCAGACAACTTTAATCTTCAAGAATTTAAATGCAATGTCTATCGCTATCTACTGTCCTCCTGATTACTCTTTTTGTTCCCTCTCATTAGTAATGTATCTCTTACTAATTCTTCTACACCCAGTAATCCCTTGCACATTTATAAATCTACCCTTCGTCTGTGCATTGAATATTGCTACCATGTCCGGCCTGGTGCTCTGGCTATATATCTCAAGATTCTTGTTAAAATCCAAAGAAGGGTCTATAATGTTGTCTGTCCTGACCTGGCATCTCAACTTCAGTCACTTCCCCACCACAATGACGTAGCTTCGCTTTGTCTTTTCTACAAATATTTTTATGAGATTTGTTCTAATGCGCCCTCCTCCTTGATATCTCGACTATGTGAATTTAAACGTACAACTTTTTCTTTCCTATAAATATTTTCATGGTAACTGTTCTGATGAACTTTCCTCTATAGTACCTAAACTTTCAGTATCTGTCTATATTTCTGAGATGAGGATTTATGTACACTATTTACATTATTCGGACTATTGTCCTCATCTTGGTCGCCATATTTATTAAAACGTTTCGACCGTTGTACTCCCCGGCCTTCTTCAGGTAGTTAGAATGTTGAACTGAACCCTTTATTTCGCTCACTGGGGTAGACTCTTCTAGTTATAGAATAATGTAAATAGTGTACCTAGACTTTATAAATTTAAACACAGTACTAGATTGGTGGTAAGATCTCGTCATCTTACAGTCGAAATGCCTAGATGTGACCGTAAGTTCTACGCTAACAGTTTCTTCTCTCACCTTTCTCACTTACAGAACTTTCTTCTGGCTTCTTGCATTCCAGTCAAATTTGATCTTTAATAATATAAATGCAATGTCAATCGTTATTTTCTGTCTTCTTAATACATGTCCTTCTAATCGTTCACGCTTCTTAATGTTTTTTTAATATTCTTTGTCACTGCCTGTTAGTCGCTATAGTCCTTTGCTTGATTAAGAAAAACGGTACCATAATACATTGTGCAGCAAGTTTTATTCGATTATACTAATTTGTATCGTTATTTAAATTATATAACCCACTAATGCCTACCGTAAAATCTGTTATTAATTGTAAAAAGTAAAATAAAAAAATACGGTATTCATTATAGATTTCTAAAAAGAGAAATCATTAATTATAGACGCTATTTACATTATTCGGACTATTGTCCTCATCTTTGCTGCTATATTTATCACAACGTTTCGGTCGATGTAAGCTCTGGACTTCTACAGGTTGTTAGAATGTTAAACTGAACCCTTTATTGTGCTCGCTGGAGTAGACTGTTCTAGTTCCACGTGCCAGGTCTAATGGATGTCAGTTATCAGTTATCTCCTGATAATTCCTCTTTCCATTTAGCCATTCGGAATATACTTGTCGACAACACTAATATAATAGCATCATCCACTTGCAAAAAAGGCTAAAAATAATGGAAACCTTACTGATAAAAACAAACATGCCAACACTTAATAATATTAACTTTGAACATGGGCATAATATCTTGACCGTGTTTTGAAACCAAAAATGAATCATTTTATAAAACATACATATAACAAACTATTTCTAATTCTAACAGTTGAACTATAATCCTCGAAAATGGCTAAATGTATAGCCGAAAGCGCTCGGATAAAAAGAACATTCGGACAATTTTTATATAATTTATAATCTGAAAAGAAAAACTTTATTAGATCGCACGAGAAATTGTATAAAAAATTTATTTAATTTTTTATACAATTTCTCGTGCGATCTAATAAAGCACCTCGTCAGTCGTTTTTAATGAAATGTGCATGAAATGTGCATGAAAGAAGGATTGCTGCCTAAATACACAAATATATATATATATATATATATATATATATATATATATATATATATATACACATATATATATATATATATATATATATATATATATATATATATATATATATAGATATATATATATATATATATATATATATATATATACATATATATATATATATATATATATATATATATATATATATATATATATATATATATATAAAGAGAGAGGGAAAGAGTTCATAATTATAAATTAGTGATATGGAAAAAGAAGTGGCGAGTTTAAACTAACGTGAGGAATGTTTGGACTAATTATTGATGGGTCTTTCTTTTTCACATCGCCTTGTGCCGCCTCAGTAATTTTAATTTTTTAATATTTATTTAAGCGGCGATCTAAGCGAATTCTGTATAGGCTAAATGTTGCTATTTAAAACTTAATTTTTGACTAAATCAAGAATTTTGGTGCAGAAAATTGACGTCGTCTCCTCTTCATTTCTTTATCTAAATATGAGGTAAGTAAATTTAAGATTGCAACCTTTCATATATTTTAAATATATGAGGAGGGGAACATTTTTAAACCGTTGCTTTAGTTTGAAATTGTAAGGGAGACAAAGTTGATTTTTTTGTATGACTACAACTCAGGATTTAGTATATGAAATTGCAAGGTGGGATACATTTTTAACCACTAAAACCCTTGATTAGTTATAAAACTTACCCCGTTTTAGATTTTCAGTGTAAGCTGGGTAAGTTTTTAAGACTAATGATTTATTAAGAAATTATAAGGTGGGTTATATTTTTAAACCAAAGGCGTTGATTTAGTTTTAAATAATGTGAGTTGGATTAAAGTAAATGCTAAGATCTTATAGTCACCTTCAATTAGCAGCAGTTTGTGCTTTTTAACTTTCAAATCACATTTATATCTCTCTTTTTATTCATTTCACCCCAAGCAAGACGATAAAGCCGCAAAGACGTAAGAGGTTGACGAGTGTGAGAAAATATGAAAAGAAAGGAGTGAAAACTATACAAGAACAGGAATTAAGAAGACAGAAGATGACGATTGATATTGCATTTAATTTTTTGAACATTAAAGTTGACCGAGAAAGAAGAAGCCGAAAGAGATTTCTAGAAGCGAATAGTGCGATATAAGAAACTGTTAGCATTGAACTTACGGATAAGTCTAGCCATTTCATCTGTAAAAGAATGAGACCTTGTTACCAATCTAGTACTGAGCTTAAATTTATAAAGCACTTCGTGAGTACTTATTGTTTTCTACTTTTATTGCGGTATGAGTGTGTTATTTTCCTCTTCGCTTGATAAGTCTTTTATGTTTAGTTGTATGAAAGAACAGTTTGTTTTTTGCTGGTGATATTGTTAAACCAATTAATTGCTTCTTTTGTATTTTTCCATTTGTTTATGTTTGGTGTACTTCTTAACTTTCTGCTTCTCCGTTGATCTCGAGTTTATTGCTGTTGTTTTGACCATTCGGTTTAGGTTATTGCTGAATTTTTTTGTGTGTATATATGTTTGTGCGGAGGTGTGCTTATTTGTGTGCTAGTGCATGTGTACGCATATGTATTTTGTATTATGATAGTGTTGTGTTGTTTTTGTATTGTCTTTGTATTTTTCTGTTTTAACAACAATATCAAAATACATATGAAGCCAGAAATATTAAATGGAGAATTTAAAAAAATGCAGTCCCACACAGTAGCAACAACATAAACTGTAAATTGTGTCTGGCGGAGACATTAACAATCATCACCTTCAACAACCAAAATAGTTTATCGAACAAGAGGAATGGAATAATGGGGAAATGCAGACATTTAAACAAGCATCTACTTTACTACCTAAATACTAGTATAAAAAGAAAAGCAAGAAACACAACACAAAACGCAATTCCATGACAAACACAAACCGCTATACCAAATATCTAATCCATACCAATGCCAAACACAATCCACTCAGAAAAGAATACCCACAATATCAACAAATAATAACCAACAAAATAATACCCAAACACACACAAACACAACATACAAACCACCACAAATACAACCCTTACAAAACGCAAAAGCAACAAAATAATTCCCAACCACACAAAACACCAGCAAATCAAATTACAACTACACTCTCTACAAAACGCAAAATCACGTAAACACTAAATATAAAAAGCGAAAACAGAAAAATAAATAAAAAATGAGAACTCATATAAAGGCACCGAACGCAAAAAACACACCCACATAAACACACACACAAATACAGACACGCAGTTAGACGGGCACACACAAGCACACAAACGTACACGTACAGGTATTTGTACGTGCATATTTGTATGTATGGATATATGCATGCGTGCACATGCATAAGCACACATATAATCACGCACCTGCACAAATATATATACAAAAGCATAAGCTAAACTAAATGGTCAAAACAATAGCAATAAACCAGAGATCAATGAAGACGCACAAAGTTGAGAAACACACTAAGCATAAACCAATGGAAAAATACAAAAGAAATAATTAATTGGTTTAACATCACCAACAAAAAACTGTTCTTTCATACAACTAAGCATAAAAGACTTATAAAGGAAAAAGGGAAATAACCTTCATACCACAATAAAAGTAGAAACCATCAAGTGCACATTAAGTTAAATAATACAACCTACTAAAAATACATATACAGTTAACAAAGACACACACACAAACGCAAAGACACAGACGCACACACACGAAGACACAGACACACATGTGCGGTTGAGTGTGTGCGTGCATGTTTGTATGTATGCATACATATATCAATTATATATGCTTAAATAAACATTGATCTTTCTATCTATAAATCAATCGTATTATAATTTCATCCATTTTACGGTCCCCATTGAGCGGACGAGGAATTAAGTTCAAGACAAAAAAAAAAGACAAAACCTTTGCTCATGACCACAACTGATAAATGATCAGACAATTTGAACGACTGAAAATTGATTTCCTATCAGCCAATAAAACTGTCATTCAGACATCCGAGTAATTTCCCTTGAGGTCTGAAATTGTTGAATGCCAGTGAGCGAGAGGGAGCTTTGAATAAACAGATTGTAGGGTTAAATCATTTTTTTTAAAAAAGAAGAAGGAATAAAAAAGGGAAAAGAATAAAAATTGGGATAAAAACTAAACTTTCTCGAAAGAGAAAATAATTGAAATGTTTTATTTTTTTAACGCAAAAGCAGATAAGGACGAGAAATAGAGATAGAGAAAAATAGATAGAGATAGAAACGAAACCAAAACAGAAAGAAAGAAAAAAAAACGAGAACCAGAAAGAAAAAAGAAAGAAAGAAGAGGCGATGGCGTCCTCATGTGTTTAACGTCTGCTTCATTGAAATCGCAAAACTTGTAAAATTAAATACTCCAATCGTTACAGACGAACATATTGCATTAAAAATAAAACAATAACAGGAATTTTCTCAATCTTTTGTAACCAAAAAGATCAACGTGTAGTATGTAACAAAATCACGACGCAGTAATAAAAAACAAGGGACGGCCCGGAAAAAAAAATAATGGAAGAAAGAAAGAACCGAAACCTAGAAAGAAAGAAAGAAAGAAAGAAAGAAAGAAAGAAAGAGAGAAATAACCGAAATTTAGATAGAAAGAAAGAAAGGACCAAAACCCGGAAAGAAAGAAAGAAAGATTGAAAAAAGAAAGAAAGAAAGAAAAATCGTAAAACAGAAACAAAGAAACAAAAACATTAGAAAGAAACAGACAAAAAAAACAACAAGTAAACGAACCAAATGAACGAATAGAAAGAAACTAAAAAGAAAGAAAGAATAGAAGAATCAAAGAGAAAAAAATCGAAAGAAAAAATATTTCGAAAGAGACTACGAAGGAAAGAAATAAGTAAATGGAGTAAAAATAAAGTATGAGAGAATATATGAACAAAGGTAGGATAATAATGTTGACAGACAGAAATGCCATGGAGAACGCAAGAGGTTTTTTCTCTCTTTTATTTGTTCGTATCGCTTCGTCTGCTGTTGACTCTTGTCGTTTGCAATCTTGATTTGTTGACTTTTCTTGCCTCTGGTCCTTAGCGAGACGTTTATTTTTCGCACACGAACAAAAATGCTTAGAAAAACGTTAGGCAAATCGCTAGCGGCGTGCTATCGTTGTCACGATTCCGGCGATATCTGTTTTGTAATAGGGAGATATAGAGAAAGCAGTCTCATTGATTATTGTATAGAATTCATATATTAGCACGTTCACACTACACATTTGTTGGGTATTGCTTGTCACTTCATATCTCCAGCATCTTCCTCAAAGTTTTTACAGCGGCCCCCCAACACTCCCGTTGTCTTCACTGAATCCTTAATTCTTCACGCTGTCGTCATTGCAGACTGTCTTTTCAGACAAACCCGTACAGTTCCTCACATGAATGGGTTCTTGCGAGGTTGATTAGGCCAACCATGTCCTACTACAAAAGACAGATGCACGTGTTACATACCAATCTGGATAAATCAATCTGTTAGCTTTGCTTTTTTTTAGTTTTAAAACTGCCCCAAAATACGGAAGCACGTCTATTTTTAATGTACTTTATTCGGAAAAAGTCATTACAATTCTAAAAGACTGTGAACAAACGAAATAAAGTTGCATTTTGAAAAATGATATCAAATATAAAAGTTAAATATTCCCGCCTATAATTTATAATCACTTTATTATTATAACAGCTGAGAAGCATACATTATTTACACTATTCGGTCTGTTATCCTCATCTTCATTGCCATATTCACAACGTTTCGGCCGTTGTACGCTCCGGCCTTCTTCAGGTGATTGGAATTTCGAACGTGAACCCTTTATTTTGTTCACCGGGGTAGATTGTTCTAGTTCCACGTGTCATGTCTATTCCGGATGTCTCGGTTATTTCCCTTTAACTCACCTTTCCGAGTTTTGGTTCACCACTGCTGTGGCCTGGTGTTGAACTCACAACTAGCGAAAAGCAATGAATAACAACAAAAATTGAAAATTCTGGAAAAAAAAACACGCAATAATAATAACGGAAAAATTGCAACATGATCACTGGTAAAAAAAAATGATTGCTGAGACATTAGGTTTATAAGTTCCAGAAATTTATTCACAGATGTCCTCAAGGATAAATCGTTCACTGGATAAAGATGTTGGTTAGATCCAGTGACTAGACCCAAAGAGTTGGGAGTCCAGTACCAGGCTACAGCCAAAACTTGGAGGGAAGAAGCACGGCACGTGGAACTAGGACAATCTACCGATACGAAAATAAAGGTTTCGGCTCGAAGAAGGTCGGAGTATACAACGGCCGAAACATTGTGAATATGACAATGAAGATGAGGGTAACAGTCTGATAATGTAAATAATGTAAGTAATCATAATACCTCATCTCAGGGAAAGGTATAAATCCATATTTTCTTCCAGTTATCGGTTAATTAGTAAGAATCGTATCACTAGAACCATTATTATCTCCAAAAATAAAATAAAATTGCGTACAAAATATTTAGATTTCGACATTAAACGTAGAAGTGTTGGTCTGCCGCTAAATAAAAATAAAAAAACGACCTACCAAGTTAGCAGAGTAAAACTACAAATGATTATCAACATTTTCTGTATAGATCCTGGGAAAACTTACCTTTTTTCCCATAAGGGTTTGCAGCTGTAAACGATTTCGTGCCACCTTTTGTAATTTTCTTTAATAAGATGATAATGAACATTTCCCAAGAAGTTAATTATAAGCTGTTTCTATTTGTTTTGTTTTTTGTTGTTTTTTTAACCCCAAGCAAGGGAGTAATGCCACTAAAACACAAGGAGTTACAGGGTGTGGAAAAATTAGGAACAGAAACATTAATAATGAGCAGAAAGAGAAGAGGGTAATCAGGAGGATAGTAGATAACGATTGACATTGCATTTAAATTTTTGCAAATTAAAATTGGTGGGAAAGCATGGGGCCCGGACAGGAGTTCCACAAGCGAGAAGTACGAGAGAAGAAACTTAGCACAGAAGTTACGGCTACATTGATGAGATCTCGATGCCAGCCTAGTGCTGCACTGAGATTAAAAAAAAACTCTAGATACCATAGCGGAGAGCGATATTTATTCTGCATTATGTACAAGAATGTGGCAAAAGACGAAAATGGGGAATGGGGAAGAAAGGATGGTCTTTTTCTGCCTTGATATTAAACTTAGCCACCCACAATCACTGATGGTCTTCTTCTTCTTCGTCTGAATGTAATCATGCAAAACCTTCTGCGGTCGTCCAAGACTTCTAACACAGCGGCTGACCGACGAAGATCACTTCGATCTCAGACCTGCCCTATCCCACGTTGTGATTTAAGTTTGATCATAAGGAGGCCAGGATCGAATCATCACCGGTATCATCGTGTTGGGCTGGTCCAACCAGGGCGTCGACGAACAAAGAAAAAAAGTAACACTCGAATAAATTGAACAAAAAGTAAATGCTGTTTATATCAGTCTTTCGTACAATAATTGAATATATCAGGGTTCTCATGTAATAATTGTCAGCCCGACCCGCGTCTAAATCGGAAGTGATACTATCGTTGTTAACTTGGCAAAGTTTAGTCTGCTGCTTTGGTAAAGTTTGGCACAAGGCTGAGGTCGGAGGCTTTCGTAAGCACATAATCACGTGGGCCTCTCTCCTGTCTCTGGTCTCATCTCCGTCTGTTCTGCCTCTCTTCTCTCTTCTGTTTAATTCGCTTCGCTTATTCGTATTTATGGGCATTCGCCCAAACTGGCGAAGTAAGAGAATTCAATAATTTGGGGGAATTCCTTTCAGCTTTGCGTTAAATAGCAAGGTAGACGTGGGTCGCTGAAACGACAACTCTGGGCGCAAAACCATGGAGAAGGCAACGGAACACAACACAAGATCATTGTGGTATGTCACAGATAATAAAAACGGAATGTGTGGAGAGATAATGATCATCAACGGCCTGAAGGCATACAGCGACAAACAGGTAACATTCTAATTATTATTTAATTTTGGGTTCAACCACAGAATCAAAAACGTATAATTACGGAACAGATGTCTTCCTAGAAATAAACGAACGACAGAATTCTTTGCAGTTTCAAAATCCAGACAGTATACCTCTTCCAGACAAGGAGATTGATTTCTGGAAACAAAGAATATGTTTAATCAAATTTCAAAACTTGCTGATTTGGTAGAACACAGCATAAAGATAAAAGAAGTTGAAAAATTGAAAACGACCAGGATTTCGCCTGAGATGAGAAGAAGCTACAGAAGATGAAGTTCGATGTAGTTATGCTTCAAATATATGACAGAGATGAAATTATTCCAAAAATGAATATGGCGAAACAAATATTAGAATGCTTAAACAGTGACGATCACTGTAATCTTCAGATAGTAAACGGTGTGGTTAACAAGAAAGTGAAACAATATTAATAATTATGATGCCATCCTTACTCAATAATACAATCACCACTTTTATTGGATGCAGAAATACATAATTTTTTTAACAAAACTTTTTGAAATGTTTACACGTTAAAAAATAAAAAATTATAAAATTGCTGCTTCAAAATATTACAATCTTAAAATCAATTCTTCAAAATCTTACAATCAAAAGATCGCTTGTTCAATATATTAAAATCATAAAATTACCCCTTAATAATATTAGAATCATAAAATCACTTCTTAAAAATATTACAATCATAAATCAAGTGCTAAAGATATTAGAATAAAATCACTCCTTCAAAATATTAAAATCATTACTTCAAAATATTACAATCATAAATTCATTTCTTAAAAATACTAGAATCATAAAATCAATTCTTCAAAATATTAAAATCATAAAATTATTCCTACAAATTACTACAAACATAAAACCACTCTTTCAAAATATTAAAATCATTTCTTCAAAATATTACAATCATAAAATCACATTATTGCAATCATAAAATAAATTCTTAAAAATATTATAATCATATAATCATTTTCTTAAAAATACTACAATCATAAAATCACTTCTTAAAAATACTGCAATCCTAGAATCAATTTTTCAAAATATTACAATCGCAAAATTAATTCCTCATAATATTACAATCATAAAATCAATTCTTAAAAATATTACAATCATAAAATCACTACATGAAAATATTACAATTTTAAAATAAGTTCTTCAAAAGATTACAGTCAAAAAATCAATTTTTCAAAATATTAAAATCATAAAATCACTTTTAAAAAATATTACAATCAAAAACCAATTCTCACAAAATATTAAAATCACTTCTTAAAAATAATACAATCATAAAGAAAATTCTTCAGAATATTGCAATCATAAAATCCCTCCTTCAAGATATTAGAATCATAAATCAATTTGTTAAAATTAGTCATAAAATCTCCCCTTCAATATATTACACTCATAAATCATTCTTTCAACATACTACAATAATAAAATACTTCTTCAAATTATTACAATTTTAAAATTACTTATTAAATATTAACAATACTTGTACTCAATATATTCACATATTATTCTATATTGCCTGAGCTGAAACTTTTAATACAGAAACAATTCATTTTGACTGCTCACTTTTAATTCAACCAAAGTCTAATGAAAATGTTTTACTCACATTTATTATTTGTTTATCTGTCAATTCATTCTATAGTACACGTTCTGTCTGCTTTTAATCCAACTAAAATTTAAGCCATTGCCATGTCATAATCTGATAAAAAGGCTAATCCTTCCTGGTTCAGGAACCATGGTGGCTGAACTAGAAGTCTTATACCATTAATACTACTGATAGAGAGAAAACAGAATGCATGTTTCTCAGCTAGAGAAGCTGCCAAAGGTTTGTGTTTTGAATTCGATACATCCGAATCAAGCAGGTCCATAAATTTAATTTGCTAGTGTTTTATAACAGACAACGGAAAGTGTGACACTGTAATCTGAATGATCATCGGAATAACCAAAGGTGCCTTCCAGAAACGAAGCAAAAGAATATTTTATTCAAAACAAAGAAGACGGCTTTTAAAATATATTTTATATCTTTCTTTCTGTCTGACAGTGAATGCTGGTTAATTTTCTCACACATGGTGAAGGAACTCAAGGCGATTTGGTTTTAAGGAAGGCAGTGAAGAATTCAATGGACAGAACATGTAACAAGGAAACCTTAAGAAAAATAGAAACAAACTTCTACACAGAATCAGAAAGAGTATAACTGTCAGGGATTCATTCGTAGAAGGCCCAGTTTTGACAACCTAACACCCACAGGAATTATTAAAGGAAGGAGGGTTTAGAAGAAACACTGAGTATCTTTGCTAACAAGTTTCTGTGAATGGATGGCGAAACAGGGACAAGGAGAGATAGAATCAAGTCACACATTACTTACAACGTCAAGGGAGAAGTTCTGTAGAGCCAAAACTGCCCACATTAATAATTATGATCGCTATACTAAAATTAAAAATAGAAGATAACTTGACTTAAGTATTTCAGCCACGTAACTTAAGTATTTCAGCCACGTGACTTAAGTATTTCAGCCATTGCGCGTTTTTACGGGAAGGTTGCCCGGTGTTTTTATTGAGTCACTATGTTTAGACATTGTCAACTAAGGATGAAGAGCTTCTATATAACCATTAGCCCAAAGGCCGGTTTTGGATTCAGATTTTACCTTCTAGACTGTTAACCAACACTAGAACACTACAGAAGCCAATGGTATTTGACTGACAAGTGGTAAGGGTAAGAAGGTATGTTTTGATACCTTTCCCAAGGGCATTTATACGAAAGTGGACGTAACGAACATGGTTGGAATTTGAACTCAACTTGACGATTTCTTCGTTAGAGTCGCTAGCATTTAGACTTCCAGCACATCCACATATTACAATTAGCAATGCAGATATAACCACATTAAGAGTTGTTCTTGGCTTTGGTGCTCCAATTGTTGTAATTATTCATAAAGAGTTGGAGCGATATTGGCTTATACTTTAGACTTCCAGCAAAATAGTGCCCCCGGCGTTGTACACAACTCTATGCCAGCAGATAACTTTAATAAATAATCAAAAGTATAATTTAATTGATGTTGCCAGTTCTTTTTTCTCCCTTGGCAAATAACAAGTTTTTTTTAAATTTTTTATTGAGGTTGTCTGAATTGCTACAGGCACTTTGAAGGTCATCGAAACTACGTTTTAGATGCTGATTTCATTTTTAGATCAATCTTTAAAATCTTTTGGAGATGGTGGGAATTATGTGCCTATCAGTTAATGTTTGGCGCTGTAAGATGTATATTTCTAAGATGAAGTATTGTAATTATTTACACTATTTACATTGTTCGAACTGTTGTTCTCATCTTTTTTGTTTATATTCACGATGTTTTGAACATTGTACACTCTGGCCTTCTTCTCGATTGTTCGAGTTCCACGTGCCACGCCTCTTAATAGACAGAGAACATCACTGGAAAGTACGAAACTTAAAGTTAAAGTATTGAAACGCATACTAGGCCACAAAAATCTCCTAAGCCAGCCAAGCATAGAAATGAATACAATATGGAAACCAGTTAATACGGAGTGCTAGAGAAAAGTAATAATAACACCAAATTGTATTATGAGCTCTGGTAAAATGTTGACTAGGTTTATAAGTACAAAAATTTCATACACAAGAGCACCCAGAGGATACAAATGTTCTTTGAATCCACTGACTTGACCCAAAGACTTGTGAGTTCAATACCTAGTTGAAAGGGAGATAACTGATAGGGAGTTATCTGAAAAGTCATGGCACGTGGAACTAGAACAATTGTGGACGAAATAAAGTTTTCGGTTTGAAATTCCAATCACCCGAAGAAGACCGTATTTCGTATTTTCTAGTGATGTCCCATGTTTTTAATTAATATATATATATATATATATATATATATATATATATATATATATATATATATATATATGTAATTGGGAAGGGAAAATGTCATTGAAATATGTTGGAAAATTTCCAAATTTTCAACTGACATCAAGAAAATACGAACTTTAAGCAACGTTAACTGGGGCAAAAGATGATCTTTAAACGGCTCCAAAGTTAAACTTCTCTCCATTAATCATCTGAGAGACCCCTCTCTACCTCTCATCAACATGGCTGATGCTAGCCTTCAGGAAAGTGGCTCGTTGTGACTTCTGGGGCGAACATTCTCAGCTAGCATGAAGTGGAAAGACTATACTGAATCCATTGCTAGGTCAGCTATATATATATATATATATATATATATATATATATATATATATATATATATTGCGGAACTCTCTTCCGGTTTCCGGTTTCTTGCTTTCCAGTCAACTTTGATCTTCAAAAATTTAAATGCAATTTCCATCGTCTATTTTTTCGTCTTCTTAATTTCTGTTCTTTCATAGACCTCTTAGTCTTTGCGCCAAGCCATTCGATTAGTAGCACTTGTACAGATTAATCGTAATTGTGGTTGCTGACAATGTATAAAACAACTATTTTTTGCTACTTTCAGTGAATTCTCTGTCAAGATCAGATCGCTCACTCTCTCTGAATCTTTATATTCTGGGGATCCATCAAAACGAGACGAGTTTGTGGGATTGGATAATTTCGAGGTTTATGGAACCGTTTTTATCTTACATAAAGATGGCCGGATGAAGAACAGATGAATGGAAATTGATTGTTTTGCTTTAGAGCTTATCAATCATTTGTGGGTTGCTGAAAGCCGAAACATTTAATAATTATTTTTTTTTTTTTGTGAATGAATATTGTATTTATTAATTTTGGGAGATGAATATAAATTATATAATTATAATTTTCCAGTTAAACCTTATATAAAATTAGATTGTAAGAAATTCATCCTTAAAAATAGGCTGTAGGATATTTCCAAGTATAAACCGTACAGAAATAGATTATAAAGTTATATTCTATTATCAGTTAAGTTTTGATAAATGAACTGCCATAGAATTTTTATAAAAAATAACTTTTACCTGAAATTCTTGACGCAACATGACATTTTTACAGCTGGTAATATGGTGATTTCTAGGCTAGTTACACACAATATTAAATGTCAAATGTTTGATGATATAATGAAAATAAATAATTTACTTTGACCAAGCAATATCTACTTTTCAATACAATTTCCTTCTTAATATATATATATATATATATATATATATATATGTATATACACACATATATATATATATATACACGCACGCAAACACACACACACACACACACACACACACACACATATATATATATATATATATATATATATATCATTGTTTTTTTAATATATAATCATCGCGTCCCGATGCACCCATCGGTTTCAATTGGTACTCATACCATTCGCCTTGCAGCCCATTGAGATTGTGCTGAAAGATCGGTCAAAATATTTTACAAGACGAATTGGATGGGTACGAAGCGAGACCCATGGCTTCAATCGGAGCGCGGTGGATATATATTTAAAAAAAGCAATTATAATATTATTCTCTACTATTGTATCGAGCACTGTTTTTTAAAAATAAAAATAAATGCTAAGAACTCTGAATTATAAACCTCATTGTACTTTCCTTGTAGTTTAATATATATATATATATATATATTAAAAAAATTTGATAAAGTCCATCAGAGGACGAAACGGGTTAGTAAAGAAAAGAATCCCATTTGTCTTTATTCATATTGTCTTTTGACATATATATATTTATCTGAATTTTTACACACACACACAAACACACACACACACACATACATATATATATATATATATATATATATGTATACATACATATATATATATATATATATATATATATATATATATATAACTTTTGTTATAACACACATACATATATATATAACTATTGTCAATATATATATATATTGTCATCCAGACTTTCGCTGTATCACAGTTCATCAGTGTGGCTAGACGTCCGGTACTTTTAGATAAACACACAGTGACTGAGAGAACTCGATTCGATTTACCGAAGAGTAAAGAAATTATGCATTTTTATTTATTAATCCGATATATATATATATATATATATATATATATATATATATATATATATATATATATATCATTGAATACGACAGAGAATGTGCTTTGATTTAGTTTTTTATACAATTTCTCATGTGATCTAATAATTTTTTTCTTTTCGGATGATAAATTATATAAAAACCGTACAATTGTTCTTTGTATCTATGTGTTTATGTATTTATATAAATATTCGTAACAACACAAATGTAATAGCATCATCTACATGCAAAAAGAAGGCTAAAAATAATGGAAGCTTTATTAATAAAAACAAATAAAACAACACTCAATATCAAATATGAACATGGACACAATATCTTGAGCGTGTTTTGAAAATGAAAACGTTATATAAATACATACATACAGCGATCTATTTCTTGTTAACAATTAATATATTCCCACCTTGAAAATGGCTAAATGCATAGCCGAAATCGCTCGGATTTTATTTCGTCTACATAATCGAGAAATCTTATCGAAGAAAAAAGTTTAAATAAACTAAACTAACGTTTAAAGAGATAAAAAAAAATTTAAGATCTACAACTTAGCAGGAAGGCCAAGACCGACTTTGCATTTCCCAACTCCCATCGATAGTGGAAATAATCGATTTTTTCATGCTTCTACGGCAGTTTTCATGTAGTTTGCGGCCATTTTCTACTGGCCAGAATGAGAGCCTATAGCTGGCTGCCACGAATAGGCAGGAAGATTCTATTGGCCATCGTGAGAGCCAACAGCTAACTGACACGAATGCTAACTAGCATGCAACACAAATCGATAGCTGCATTCGTCACAAGTGGGAACAATTTAAATCTGCAGGGAACTTTACTGAAATTGGCTCATTCGCTTGCTTAAACTCAACGTTGATTCTGATTCCGCAAAACTGGGTTGGGTGTGAAAAAATATTTGTTCTTAACATTCTTTTTTCATTCGGTTTTTCCAGTTACGAGTCCTTTTTTAAAGCTGATCGTTTTGTGTTCATTTTGTTTAGTTCTTTTTTCGGAACAGATTTAATGTTTAGTATAGAGCTTAGAGAAAATTCGCAGTGTGAGATAGGCAAGAAGTAAGACATGTAGCAACATCAGCACGGCAAAGGGCACTCCTTTAAAGGCAAGGAAGGGCAAAAATATTTTAAGTCAAGTGATAGCGATTGCGTACGATTTTTTAATCAAGCACGAGCAACGTCGGGCCATGCTGCTAGTACATATATATATATTCAGGGTGTCCATAAAGTTCGTGTGCACTTTAAAACATTTATAACTTTAAAGTGCACACGAACTTTATGGACACCCTGTATATATATATATATATATATATATATATATATATATATATATATATGTGGTTATTTTTTTTTATTTACTGCAAAACGTACTTGTGTTTAGTTCTTTAAATCTTTTTTTTTTTTTGTTTACCATTAAAAGATTTCTTTTTTGGATAGTGTATGTTGTCTTATTTCTGTAGCTAATGCTATTAATATCCTGCATTTTTTTCTCTGTTTACATTTGCCACACCGGATTTTTCAGATATTTTCCTGCTTGTCAATTCACTTTTCTTACTTATGACACATTTGATTTTCCTCAAATCTCTTCTTTTTCTATTTTTTTTTTTTGACATTCTAAAAATATCTATGGAGGTTGCAGATATATCAGTATATCGTATGTTCTAAGCACCAATTTTTCTAACATATTGATTGATTAACTGATTTGCTTTTTTACGGTTTATCAGCACCTTGTGGGTTATTTAAAACGAAAACTTTTTTGTTTCGGATCAATATTGCATTAACAATTTTTGCGAATAATAATGATTTTTCCACATACAACTTCGACTATTTAACCCAAAACTGGACTACGTGATGGATACATTCTTTTTCGAAGAAAGTAAGTGTATTAACGAACTGACTGAAATAAGTGTAAGTGTAAGTGTATTAACTGACTGAAATAAGTGTAAGTGTATTAACGAACTGACTGAAATTCGAACTTTACTCATTCTAAGCCACTATCCATTACACCACCTGCACATCTCCCCTCCTAATACAGTATATGTGTTAAAAGAAACATCATCTAATATTTTCATTATATCTGGTGTGCATTGTTGAAGAAAGAAGGCCGATTTTTTACCCTTAAATATCATTTTATCAATATTCTAAGCTGATTCTTCGTTCTCAAAATTATTAAATATTTATTCCGGAACTGAGGTCCTAGGAAAATGCTATATGGAGATTTTTGGTAGCTTCTTTATTGAGATCACTCACCTTTTGTTTATTAACTTAATTTTAAACCATCGGCACAGATCCATTGAAATCCCGCCACCTACGGAATCCCACAACCTTCATTCTTAGATAATTTCCTTTGAAGAAAGTCATTAGCCATTGAAGAAAGCAAAATTCCCCATATTTGGAAGTATATATAGATTTGTAATAACCATGATTAATAGTGCGAAAATTATTTCTACTTCGGACACATTATTTTATAAAGAATTAAATAACATACAACAAACACTTAACAATAATTTCCCAAGCGATGTTGTTGATGAAGAAATGAGATTGGTTTTAAAGAAATTTAGAAAGAATAACATCAGCAGCCAACTTGATATAAACAAAAATAAATGCAATTATTTTATTGTAACCAGATGCATTTTAATTATAAACATGATGAAAAGGCCATTAAAAATATAATTCTCCGGTATATATCAATTGGTCCTAACACTATTACTTTAGGAATCTCATTTTATATAAAAAAAAATTCAAAACTTTTTTTTTTCACCCCAAGCAAGGCGGGAGTGCCACTAAATCGCAAGGGGTTACAGATAGTGGGAGCAAGATTAAAGAGGCGTGAAAGAAGAAAGGATGAAGAGAAGGGCGGGGAATAGATCAAGGCATCTGGAGATGTCGATTGACATTGCATTTGAATAGCTATCAGGGAAGCGAGTAAGAGGAAGAGAGTTCTACAGACGGGAAGTGGGAGATGTGAAGCTATTGGAGTAGAAGAGTCGGCTACATTTAACCGTTTCGACAGTGAAAGGGTGGGACTGAGATGCTCGTTTAAATTCATGCAGTCTGGGAACTAGCGAAATAGCTACTCGGAGCAGTTACCATGAAAGTATTTGTAGAAAAGACAAAGGGAGGCGACGGCACATCTGTGAGAGAGCGACTTTAAATGATATTTCAGATCGGGGCCAACCACAATGCATATCCGTCTCTGGATTTTGTCGAGGACCCTAAGACGAACAGACAGGTCACCAAACCATATATGACAGCAATATTCCATGCAAGGGCGAATGGTTGATTTATAGATTTGAAGGATGGACTCGGGCGAAAAAAAACTTTCTGGCGTGACACAGAGAACCAACTTTCCTTGCGGTAGATGAAGCTATTGATTCAATCTTTCATTATTAACAATAATTCATCATCTCAGAAATCCACCCTATATAAAAAAAATAATTGTTTATGAATTCTCATGTTCTTTTGGGGGATTGTACTTTCGATAAAATTAATCAACAAACAACATTAAATATTGAGGGCTGCAAATTCTGAGTGATCTTAAATAGAATCCAAAGATCATTTCAGATTTTATTGTGTTGTTATGATGGGGATAGACACACACACACATACACACACACACACATATATATATATATATATATATATATATATATATATATATATATATATATATATGTATTGAATGTATTTTCAATATATTTCCCTTCTTCGTGTAAATATTGAGGGCTGCACATTGTGAGTGCTCTTAAATAGAACCGATGATTATGCCGGATCCCGCGTCACACGAAAACTTTTTCTACTTTGTCATACATCTTTCCACCAATACTGCTCCTGATATATAAGAATTTATATATCGTTATCCCATATATATATATATATATATATATATATATATATATATATATATATATATATGAGTGTGTGTGCGTGTGTAAAATGTGTATGCATATAAATATAAACATATATATATATATATATATATATATATATAGAGAGAGAGAGAGAGAGAGAGAGAGAGATACAATTTACATATATATTATTTATATATTATATATGCGCAGTACTTATTGGAAAGCGCTCAATATCAGTGATAGAGGTAACATATTTAGTTGGAGTTATGTGAGTTTGTGAGTTTCACTCTATTTGCGATCGTCAGAATATATATATATATATATATATATATATATATATATATATATATATATATATATATATACCTTCGTTTACAGTACAACTCACAATTTCA
Source organism: Acanthosepion esculentum (assembly GCA_964036315.1). Taxonomy (NCBI): domain Eukaryota; kingdom Metazoa; phylum Mollusca; class Cephalopoda; order Sepiida; family Sepiidae; genus Acanthosepion; species Acanthosepion esculentum. Next base: position 36,017,611 of record OZ038501.1, read on the forward strand.
TGGCTTTGACAATCATCCGGTCAACCCTAGCTGAGAACCAGGACGCCTGGCGTCTCAACAACAACCATGCTGTCTTCTTCTTTAAAATATCTGCAGAACAATTTGAGAGCGCCTAATTTGCTTACCATCAGCATGATCGATACTCATCTCCAGGAGAGTGATTCATTGCGACTTTTCGAGCAAACGTTTTCCGTTAACATGTTGCTAGGTCTGCTGCTAGGAATGTCGTGTTAGATCATTTTTCTTGACATAATATATCTTACCCATTTATAAGTGCACCATTTGACTATTAATTAAATATTGCTGTGACATCTTGCCTGGTGCTTCTACTATGTATTCAGAGATGCTTGATGAAAGAAGAATCTGCAATGTTATCAGCCCTGACCTAGCAATGCGTCTTCAGTTACATTTCTACCTTTCATTCATTAACCGATTGGCTTCGCAAGAAGAAAATAACAAGAAGGAGTCTGTACATGTCGCTTACGGGGATGTTTGTGACTGATAAGTTCAATGCCGGACAGGTTTATACGCCCCAGCAGTTGCAGCTGAAAGTCCGGTCTGGGCTCGATGTCGTAACGTACTTCCTCCACTGCCTCTTGTCCCTGAGAGCGAGCCTGCAGGTATTTTCAAAGAAGAAGACATCGTGATTGGTGTAGAGACTCCAGGCGTCACGGTTCTCAGCTAGAGTTGACAATTGGCAATGGTTGATGTGACAGGCACCAAAGGATTTTTTTCAGCCAATAGCCAGTGAATAGCTCGCCGTACAATAACATTTTAGGCATTTCCACCAACTTAACATAGTTTCCCTGTGTCGTTTCTATGAATATTTACATGGTAATCTTGATTTTGTGAATTTAAGCCCTGTAGTAGATTACTAGGTCTTATAATTTTACAGTTGAAATGACTAGATGTCACCGTAAATGATGTTAACAGGTTCTTCTCTCGTCACTTCACTTAGAGAGAAAGGGAGAAAAGTTTTTTTTATTATTCACTTTTATTCCTTCCTATTCCTCTCGAATATTTTCTGTTTTTATAGATATCTTTGTTTAATATCTTCCTTCCTGCCTTCCTTCCAAATGTCGTATTTATCTAAATGAATTTTCTTTTTTTTTCCCATATCTATAACCTTGCTCTTCCGGAATCTTTTTTCAGCAGCCGTAGCCAAGAATCGACCGTACGTTCGCCAATATCGCCAACATTGACGTCATTTCAATCTTACCTTTCGTGTTAAGTAAAGTCAGCTCAGGCCCATGTGCTTCTCTTTTAGAAGATGAGACTTGGCTGGGTAGAGGTGAATATCTGTGTTTAAGATCTGGGGAGAAGGAAGTACAATTGTCTATTTTTACGGTACGAAACATGTTTCTCTTCTGGCAAATAGGTCTGTCAACGAGGAAGCCATAAATAAAAAAAACAAACGGAAAACTTTTAAGAGATGCAGAAAGAAAAGCATTAGAATTAATTGCACGCCAAAAGAATGTTTTTGTTTAAAAAAACAGAATATTCTTATTGTATATAATAATAGGATGGACGGATGGATGTGTTCTGACTAGAGTTGAAACAAAAGTATCATTTCAGGCCAAAAACCCAAATTCATAACCTGGCGATGGAGAGGCTTAAACATAAGAGTAAATCACTCGAAACGATTTCTCCATCGGAAACGCAAGTTTAATTTAACATATTACGGGTTTTTCCCTCCATATTTTTGTTGACCCTCGGATACTAAGCTGTAGAAATAGATCATTTTTATAGAACATTTATAGAATAAAAACCGATATAATAATCTAAAAAGAGTAATGAGATTTATACAATAATGAAAAAAAAAGGATGTTCAGAAAGTAATTCCGTATATCACCACTAAGAATGTTGCATATATATATATATATATATATATATATATATATATATATATATATATATATATATATATTATATAAATATATATATATGTATATATATATTTATATAAATATATATATATGTATATATATATATATATTTATATAAATATATATATATATATGCATATATATATTTATATAAATATATATATATATGTATATATATATGTATATATATATATACATATATATATACATATATATATATATACATATATATATATATATATATGTATATATATATGCAACATTCATAGCGTTGCATATATATATATATATATATATATATATATATATATATATATATATATATATATATATATGCAACATTCTTAGCGATGAAATACGGAATTACTTTCTGAAACCGCTAAGAATGTTGTGTGTGTATATATATATATATATATATATATATATATATATATATATATATATACTGTATTTATGTTATAATTTTTCGAATAAATTATATATATATATATATATATATATATATATATATATATATATATATATGCAACATTCTTAGCGATGAAATACGGAATTACTTTCTGAAACCGCTAAGAATGTTGTATATATATATATATATATATATATATATATATATATATATATAATTTATTCGAAAAATTATAACATAAATACAGTGGGGTTGAATAAGTGATCGTACACAAACAAATGATTGTTATTTTCACTTATAGCGAATGAAAACCTCGAATAACAATGTTATATATGTATTTGGGGCATAGAATCAGAATCTGCAATTTAAAATTAGAAATTCATCGATAAGTGATAGTTATGCAAATTTTTATATTTCGAATAGTGGAAAAAGTGTCCGTACAGTGTCAATTTGTGCATTATATTACGGTAGATTTTGGTTGTACTTCAAAGTAGAAGATTCTAAACTGTTCTAGAATATTCTAAGTAACTCTGTTGCAACATTCAGTTCAGAATTGGTTCATTCTGTAGTCACTGTTCACTGATAACGTTTATAATAATGGCTAGACGTAAGGAAATTATTAAGCTATGGAACAATGGAAAAAGTTACAGAAACATCTCCAGTGATACGAACATACCTTTTTCAACAATTGCTTCATTTATTGCAAGATTTAAAAGACGTAATACTATTGAGAACAAAGGCAGACCCGGTTCTCCCAGGATATCTCTCCCAGATTACAAAGAAAGTTGATGCGACAAGTCCAGTAACCCAATAGCTATCAGACAAGACCTTCAGAATGATCTGAGTTTGTCAGTTGTTAACGTAACTAAGCAAACGATTAGTAATGAATTATGCAGAGACGGTATAAAGTCCCCCCCAAAGAAAGACACCACTCCTTCTGAAACGGCATAGAAATGCCAGGTTGAAATTTGCGACAGAGCATAAAGATAAGGAAAATTCTTATTGGGAAAGAGTTCTTTGGACAGATGAGAGTAAAATTGAGTTGTTCGGTCGCAATTCCCTGAATCGTGTATGGAGGAAAGACAGCGGAGCATACGCACCCAAATTTGGTGTGGGTAGTATCATGGTTTGGGGCTGCTTTTCGATGCGAGGTGTTGGCAAACTAGCCGGCAGAATGAATGCAAAAAAATATCAACAAATCCTAAGCGAAAATTTATCGCTTTCCGTAGAGAATCTTGGGCTTCCTCCTGATTGGAACTTCCAGCAGGACAATGATCCCAAGCATACTGCTAAGAGTACGAAGAATTGACTTGCTAATAACAACGTTAACATCTTACAATGGCCCAGTCAGTTGCCGGATTTGAATCCAATAGAGAATTTATGGCAATTTTTGAAAAATAAGATCCGTGATAGAGGTCCAACACACATCAAAAATCTGAAGACAATTACTCGGGAAGAATGGGACAAAATACCTACTAAAGCATACGAATCGTTAATTAAAGACTACAGGAAGACATTGGTTGCTGTTGAACTTAATAAAGGCTTTGCTACAAAATATTAAATGGAGAAAACATGTTTTTGTCCTGCTGTACGATCATTTTTAAACATCTAAAAATTTAAATATTGCTGTATTTTCTTAATCATGGAATATTATTTAGTTTTATATGCATACATTTTCAGTATGCAATCAGAGACAGTAGATATATTCCCGTTTTGTTTATTTAATATGTTACAAATAAAAATATGAAATATTTTCATGTGTACGATCACTTATTCAATCCCATTGTATGTTATAAAATCATTACAAAAATAGCCATTTATATTTACGTTATAATTTTCGAATAAATTATATATATATATATATATATATATATATATATATATATATACATATATATATATATATATATGCAACATTCTTAGCGGTTTCAGAAAGTAATTCCGTATTCCGAATCTTGCATATATATATATATATATATATATATATATATATATATATGATACATTCTTAGCGGAGAAATATGGAATTACTTTCTGAACATGCTCGTTTTTTCACTATTGTATAAATCTCATTTTATGTAGAAATGTCAAATATATATATATATATATATATATATTATAAATTAATAGATTTAAAATATGGTTTTACCGCTACACAGTGATGACCATGTTTCAGAAATGGAAGCTAAAGCCCCTGAATTTAATTATTAAACCAAAGACATTAGTTCCATTTCCTCATCAAGCGAATTTTGGAGTAACTTACTTTTTAAAATTTACGGTTGTTAACGGCACAGGAAAGATTCATAGTTTGAGGGTTTCCAAGGTTACCGATAAATCCATTCATCTAGACAAGGGGTGGTAGAGGGTTCAATTTTTAATTTTCGTTGTCTCAGTTAATAGTTACATTTGAAAGCGGGGTTATGTTTAGGGATGGGTAGGGATGTATCTTTTAACAAATTCTGACATCCGCTAAATTCATGTCATCTGGGTTTATTTCTAACGGCAAAAATTCTTATGGTATTATTTCTATTTGTATATTTAAAGATTTTGAGGGACTGTTTAGGTTAGAATATGTTTTATCCACCTTTCTAAAAAGTTATTTTTAATATTTGATATACTATACTCCTAGTTAAAAACCAAGTAAATGTATTAGGATTACTTACAGTATTTAAAATTATTTATTCTTATCGAGTATAAGTAAATATTATTTTATTTTATTTTATTTTATGTAAACTTTATGACAATGACGGCAAAGGTGGTTAAATTATTTCACTAATTCAATAAACTTAGTATTATAAATGTATATATGTATGTATAAAGGACATTTAATGTTCAATATTATATTCTAACTTATTAATTTCACATGACTTTCGGTGTTCACTTGGATTCTTTCCAGTGTTTGAATTGCTTTGAGAGAGGTGTTATGGTTAGAGTACGTTTTATTTAATTACAATTTTAAAAGATATTTAGGTTAGAATCTGTTTTATTTAATTTCAATTTTAAAACATTTTTAAAAATTCTACTTTCAAATTTAACTTTTTAATTTTAATCGGCTATATTTCTTTATAAACCAAGTAAATGTAATATAATTATCTACATTATTTAAAATTATTTATACCCATCAAATATGAGTATGTATAATAATCAGGTAATTTTTTTTTTTTTTTTTTTTTTTTTTTTTTTTATAGATTATTTAAAGATTATTTAAAGAAAACTTTTGGCAATGACGACAAAAAATAGCTATTTCATTTCTCTGATTCAGTAAATTTTTATTTTTTATTTTTTATTTTTTATTTTTTATAAACTTAGTAATATATAGTTTCTATATAGAACTATATATTACTAAGTTTATAAAAAATAAAAATTTACTGAATCAGAGAAATGAAATAGCTATTTTTTGTCGTCATTGCCAAAAGTTTTCTTTAAATAATCTTTAAATAATCTATAAAAAAAAAAAAAAAAAAAAAAAAAAAAAAAAATTACCTGATTATTATACATACTCATATTTGATGGGTATAAATAATTTTAAATAATGTAGATAATTATATTACATTTACTTGGTTTATAAAGAAATATAGCCGATTAAAATTAAAAAGTTAAATTTGAAAGTAGAATTTTTAAAAATGTTTTAAAATTGAAATTAAATAAAACAGATTCTAACCTAAATATCTTTTAAAATTGTAATTAAATAAAACGTACTCTAACCATAACACCTCTCTCAAAGCAATTCAAACACTGGAAAGAATCCAAGTGAACACCGAAAGTCATGTGAAATTAATAAGTTAGAATATAATATTGAACATTAAATGTCCTTTATACATACATATATACATTTATAATACTAAGTTTATTGAATTAGTGAAATAATTTAACCACCTTTGCCGTCATTGTCATAAAGTTTACATAAAATAAAATAAAATAAAATAATATTTACTTATACTCGATAAGAATAAATAATTTTAAATACTGTAAGTAATCCTAATACATTTACTTGGTTTTTAACTAGGAGTATAGTATATCAAATATTAAAAATAACTTTTTAGAAAGGTGGATAAAACATATTCTAACCTAAACAGTCCCTCAAAATCTTTAAATATACAAATAGAAATAATACCATAAGAATTTTTGCCGTTAGAAATAAACCCAGATGACATGAATTTAGCGGATGTCAGAATTTGTTAAAAGATACATCCCTACCCATCCCTAAACATAACCCCGCTTTCAAATGTAACTATTAACTGAGACAACGAAAATTAAAAATTGAACCCTCTACCACCCCTTGTCTAGATGAATGGATTTATCGGTAACCTTGGAAACCCTCAAACTATGAATCTTTCCTGTGCCGTTAACAACCGTAAATTTTAAAAAGTAAGTTACTCCAAAATTCGCTTGATGAGGAAATGGAACTAATGTCTTTGGTTTAATAATTAAATTCAGGGGCTTTAGCTTCCATTTCTGAAACATGGTCATCACTGTGTAGCGGTAAAACCATATTTTAAATCTATTAATTTATAATATTAATGCTCTGTAAATTTAAATTTACATAGAGCACTATTGTGTAAAAATAAAAATATCTATAAGAACACCGGATTTTATATCTTACTGTTCTTTCCTTTTTATTTATATATACATATATATATATATATATATATATATATATATATATATATATATATATATATATATATATCATTATTATCTTAGGGGTACTGAATTTTATTATGCAAATAGAAAACGGTAAGACGAGGTTTACCGTTGATGATTAAAAAAAAGAAATTAACCAGCCGATCTGTTTCGCCTCACTCGATAGAGCTGAAATCGATGGAAGACTAAATGTTACAATATAAAATTAGGTATCACAGATGAAAATTTCAAACAGGTACTAGGTGTTATCTGATTACATATTCTTCATCTACCTGATTAAAGAAACTTAGCAGTTTTTATTTCATCAAAATATCTCAAACTGTTTAATTTGGGCAGATTTATATTTATTTTTACACATATGGTCATTTTTTGTCTATTAGGAATTAGGACAAAATACCATATTCGGACTCCTATATTTTAAAAAGAAATTAAGAACAACAGTTAAAATTATACTACCTTGTCAGGTACATAACAAGGAAATTAATAATAAAATTACAGATAGTATCACTGCATATTTCTTAAATAAATTCAGTCTGAATATGCAAATTTTATAAATCAAAAATTCTGCAACGACGTGCAAACAACTCATAACCTGAGGTTTGACATTTCATAAAACTGGAAATAAGACCCACATTCATCCCAAATTTCAAATATCACATTATGACTATACCAGTAATATGTCTATTTTTTTAGTTTAGTTAATATTGCTTCATTTCACTATCCCAAAAAGTTTCTCAAAATGGCGAAAAAGTGTTGTTTGAGTAACTATAACGAACATAATAAGGTTCGTGTATTTTGTCTTCCCTAATTTCAGAATGAGAAAGAATGATCGTTAATGACGATGCCTCAAGACAACACCCCTGACAAACCAAACACTGTTGTTTGTGAACGGTATTTTCCGTCTGGCTATGAAACGGGTGTGATTAGAGGAAGTGTATGACCTCCAACAGCCACCATCAGTATTTGATCAGTTGCCATCAAGTGTATTACCTAGTCTTCAACCAAAATCCATAACTCCAAATAAAATTTCTGCTTCTGCGCAAAATGGGAAAAATGATGAGTTGGCATAATTTCTGGAAATTATCAGTTTTTCTCCGCGTCTCGATATTGATCAACAGGATTTTGTGTCTGCCATTACATGCTATAAATCGAACAATCAGCAGTTCACCCTGTCTATTGATTCTTCCACTGGAAGTATTCCAATATTTTAATTAACATTTTTGAAAACTTTATTCTTAAATGTTACCATAAAGTGATATATAATTTCCATTATATATATACACACACATATATATATATATATATATATATATATATATATATATATATATATATATATATATATATATATATATAGGTAGTAATCCGTTGGTATAATCCAGGCGAGTCCTATTAACACAACATAGAATTTGAAATATGTTACAGAGCAAATTTTCTTTACAATTGGAATTGAGTGAATGACCATTTTCACCTACGAATTTTAATTTAAAAATTCGCGGGATTTTTCAAACTGTTTATGGTATCAGTTTGTAGTGATATACTCTTTAGTGGCGTATACCAATACAAACTGATACCATAAACAGTCTGAAAATCCTGCGAATTTTAAACTTAAAATTCGTAGGTGAAAATGGTCCTTCATTAAAAGTATCTTAATTCCAATTGTAAAGTGTGTATATATATATATATATATATATATATATATATATATATATATATATATATATATATATATATATATATATATATGTATATGTATATATATATATATATATATATATATATATATATATATATATATATATTATACGTATGTATATTTAGGCAGTATATCTTCATTCAAACATGTTTCATTGAATAATATAGGCATATTGTTTATTTTTATATTGATCCTTTACAGATGTCCGATCAGTTTCTTGATATTAAGATAAAATGCATATTAATCTTGGTTATTATATAACTAATTGATTTTAAATTACCATATATATATATATATATATATATGGTAATTTAATATATGGTAATGTATATATGTATATATAAGGCACACACACACACACATACGTGTGTGTGTGTGTGTGTGTGTGTGTGTGTGTGTGGCACGGTGGAGTAGTGAATAGCGGCTCTGATTGAGGAATCGGAGGGCCGAGTTGGAATTCCAGTCGAATCCATTACATTCACTTACGAAAGGTATTAATCCTCTTCTTCTCCCTCCAACTATGGGTAAAGAGTAAGACATACTGCCAACTGATCTAGAAGGACAACTCTGAATTCAAAACTTACGGAGGGTCGTTTGCACGTAATGTGGTTGGTTTAGCACAAAGCCTTCGCCGCTATTATTACTGGGCCGTCGATTCCTCGGAACTGATCTGCTTCACCCTCATACGTCGAATACGTATATAAATATGTGTGTTCTCATGTGATTAACCCCTTCTTTTTTCCCAGAATTTCTTAATTATATATATTCATTGTAAAATGCTTAAATGGTACACCAGATATATATATATATATATATATATATATATATATATATATATATATATATATATATATATATATATATATATATATATATATATATATATATATATTAAATGCTGAATCGCAATACCTTACCTCATCATCAGTCGTCTTTAACAGGACACACACACACACACACACACATATATATATATATTCCCGGTTAGTTCCCTTATGTTGAAACGCTTGTTTTGCAAAAAATTTCATAACTACAACGGATAAATTAAAATTCTAAAATAATTATAACAGAATGCGTTCACGCGTTTGTTTGTTTTTTTAAATCTCCATCACAGCGGAATGCAGATTTTATCGCAGTTACAATAAATTATATATATGACATAACGATATATATTTCTGTATCACAAGAACAATATTCATTTTGTTTTTCATTCAGTACATCAAATACGTTGGTTGCCCAAAGGAACGAGACTGGCCACAATTGTGAGATAAAAATGCTACTCTGATCAAAGCATGAAATAATTCATTACGGCGTAAATGTCTAGAGAGTGCCTTGATCGTAAGGTCATCTACAGAAAAATTTGCGCTCTGGCTCTTACTACATTTCACCATTCCTAGCATAACTTCTATTATCACAGTGTGGGATATCGCCCAACAAAAATAACTGAAAGGAAAAGAAAAAACTCAAAAACTAATTTTAATATTCCCAGCATCCCTCGTTCGTGCGCATGTGTAGTCGCATCAACGTAACAAATTTAGTCCGATGAAGTCCTAAGGGACGAAACGCGTCACAAGAAAACTTTTTTTTAACTTTGTCATACATGTTTCCCCATATATATATATATATATATATATATATATATATATATATATATATATATATATATATATATATATATATATATTAAAGACATTTATGATATGTTTAACGTTCTTTTTATAGATACAAGTATTTAAGTAAATGCTCTGTTTATGATAAACAGTATTAAATAACATTTACCGGCCTGAATGTCCGAGAAATTTTCATAGAAAATTTTCGTTCTATGAAAATTTCTCGGACATTCAGACCGGTAAATGTTATTTAATACTGTTTATTATAAACAGAGCATTTACTCAAATACTTGTATCTATAAAAAGAACGTTAAATCATAAATGTCTTTAAATAAATTGTCGGACTTTGTCCAATTAAAAAAAATATATATATATATATGTGTGTATGTATGTATGAGACCCCTCTCTGCTTTCCATCAACATGGCTGATGCTATCCTCCAGGAACGTTCTCAGCTGATATGAAATGGAAAGACTATATCGAATCCATTGTTAAGTCAGCTGCTAAGAAAGTCGGGTCACTGTGTCGGGCGAGACAATTCATCTCTCCCGAACCTATCTTGCATATATCTACCATTCGTCCATGCTTATAATATTGTTACCATATATGGTCCGATGCCCCCTGTGATTTACCTGGAGCCCCTTGATAAGATTCAAAGAAGAATCAGCAAAATTATTGGTGCTGATCTGACGACTCGGCTTCAGTGACATGGCCACCACCGTAAGGTTGCCTCGCTGTGTCTTTCTTTATAAGTACTTTCATGGTAACTGTTTGGATGAGCTCATTGCTATGGTACCCAGACTGTATGAATAAGCGCAGTACTAGACTGGCAGTAATATTGTATCAATTTACAACTGAACTAGCTACATGCAGCTGTAACTTCGACGCTAACAGTTTCTTTTCTCGAAGCTCTCGCTTGTGGAACTCCCTTCCGGTTCCATACTTTCCAGTCAACTTTAATCTGTAAAAATTTAAATGCAATGTCAATCGCTATCTACTGTTCTCCTGAATGACTATGTTTCTTTTTCTACTCATTACCAATGTTTCTGCTCCAAATTCCTCCATACTTGTACTGCCTTACTTGGGGTGACACCTGATTTATATATATATATATATATATATATATATATATATATATATATATATATATATATATATATATATATATATATATATATATTTATATATAAGAAAGAACGGTAAGATTTATAATCCGGTGTTCAAACATTATTAACACTTAAATTTCATTAATTAAATTTTATTCTAAATATTTTAATAACTTCTAATAGACTATACAGTATATATATATAATCTTTATGTTTAACATTCTTTTTATAGATACAAGTATCTAAGTAAATGGTTTGTTATATAATAAACAGTATTAAATAACATTTACCGACCTGAATGTCAGAGAAATTTTCATAGAAAATATTCGTCCTCCGGCAGGATTCAAACCTGTATCCTATACGGAACCGTCATATAGCCTGACGTGCCTTAACCGTTTCGGACACAAAAGATCGTTCGGTTGGTAAGGTCGAATTTACTGCTTATAAACTTCAATCTTCCATGAATCTCTCACGTACATTCATAACTGCTCATGGCGTATCAAATGTAAACAAATGACGTCACACATTATGAAATTGACAAAGTCCGACAATTATTTGAAGACATTTTTATGTTTAACATTCTTTTTATATATACAAGTATTTTTGAATTGGACATAGTCCGACAATTTATTAAAGACATTTTTGATATGTTTAACGTTCTTTTTATAAACAGAGCATTTGCTTAAATACTTGTATCTATAAAAAGAACGTTAAACATATCAAAAATGTCTTTAATATAAGTATTTAAGTAAATGCTCTTTTTATAATAAACAGTATTAAATAACATTTACTGTTACATTTGCATAACAAGTATGACGGTTCCGTATAGGATACAGGTTCGAATATATATATATATATATATATATATATATATATATATATATATATATATATATATATATATATATATATATAAAGGCCTATAAGGTTAGAAAACTCTGCAGAGTCCTCTGGCCTTATAGGTCTTTTTATATTATATAATCTTACTGCATATCGGGAAATTAGTATAAATGACATTGGATTGTACAGAGATGATGGACTTATGGTTGTAAGAAATTCTAGAACTTTAAAATTGATAAAGTTAGAAAACTATTACATAGAGAATTTAAATGCCTAAATTTAAAATTACTGTAAATACTAAAATGAAAAAAGTTAACTCCCTTCATGTAACATTAGATTTAATGAATAATATATACCTACCTTACAAAAAGCCCAATACTAATCCTTTATATATCTATAATTAAGCCTACCTTCATCTATTAAAAAAAGATTAAGTACAAATTCAGCAAATGAGAAAATATTCTATGAACAAAGTAATTTCTGTAATATAGCTCTAATGAATAGTGGCTACAAAACTCAATTATATAAAAAATGAAAATAGACACCATAAAAAAATAAAAATAGCAAAAAATCATTTTGTATACACCCCCACACAATCAAATGGCAAGAAATAAGTTTGGACAAAAATTCCTTGCATTAATCGATAAATATTTTCCTAGAGATAATAAACTCAGTACAATTTTTAATAAAATACCCTAAAATTAAGTTACAGTAGCACTGAAAACTTAGAAATGATTATTAAGAAACATAATGCTGATATCTTAAATAAACACTTATACCAAAATCAAAAATATAGATCCTAAAATAAAAAAGAAATGAAGATAAAGAACAATTATGTATATGTAGAAATCCTCAAAACTGTCCTCTTAATAATAAATGCCTTATTGAATCAATAATTTATCAATGCAATATCTCACATATGACCCATGTCCTTTGTGCGTACAAGAACAATTATACATTATTAAGTTTCCGAAAAATAAATAATACTGAATCAAAGAAATGAAATAGCTTTTTTTTGTAGGCACGTTCAAATATTTTCCTTAAGTAATAATTAATTTTGAAAAAATAAAATAATAAAGAATACAGATGAAACATATATTTTTATATTTGATCTTAAATTAGTAATTAAATTCTGATATATGTATTTGTAAAAATACCGTATAGTTTATTAGAAGGTCGAATGGTACTTTAAAACTATAAGAATAAAATTTAATTAATAAAATTTAAGTATTAATAATATGTCTTGCACATATTTAAATGACCCTTTTAGAAAATCTTTGTGTATAAAAATATGAATTAAGCGTATGAATAAAAATGCCAAAAATAGTTTTTATCATTGAAACCCAGACGACTCACTGAATAACGCAAATATACGTTTGTTAGCAGACACCCCCACCCACCTAAATTTATCCTGTCTTAGTAAGTAAGATATATTGGATACATAAGCTGTCTAGGGAAAATAAAACCCAGCCACACCTAAATTAAAATAGATTTTCCTTAACCTTAACAACTCATAATATCAATATTGTCTGCGCTTATAAATTAAGTAAATTTCTTTGAAAGTTTATTCCTAACATCGCTTGACAATGGAACGAGACTATGGATTTTAAGTTTAATATTTAGAATTAGATTTATAAATTTAGTTTCAATTTTGAAACATGGAAATTTTCTGTGTCGCGATGGAATCATATTTTTAAAAAGAAAAAAAAATATATATATATATATAAGTGTGAGGGTGGGGTCATTTTTTCTTAGAAAGTTTTCTTAGTGTCGGATAGAAAACATTTGGGAATCCCGTCGTATGCGCTGATTATAATTTAATCTTGTAATTTTAATATATTTTTCAAAAAACGCAGACAGATTGACAGATAAACAAAGTGTCCCAAAATGTATAGACATTTCGGTTGTCAGTCATTAGAGAATTTTTCTCCTTAATCATGTAATGTTTGAGGGAGACATCTTGACAATAATGCGAGCAACATTTTGCTTTGCTATTCGTGGTTCGTCGTTAGTCAGAGTTCTGGCCGTAATTGGTTCGTTAAAAGAAGAAAACTTTTTTCCACATAAAACACGATAATTTCGCGTCAATTACTCTCTGGAATGAAACCACCTCTGCCAAATTCATATTTTTCTATTGAGCGTGCGCACACACACACATACACACACACACACACACACACGCACACACATATATATATAGATAGATACACACACAGACACAGGCACACACACACACACATACATATATATATATGTGTGTGTATATACACACAAACACAGACACACACCTATATATACATATAAATATTTATGTATATATATATATATATATATATATATATATATATATATATATATATATATTTACACACGCTCTATCTCTTATATTGAGCACTTTATCCCATAAATATAGCACACTTTAAGACTATATTTCTTCATATATATATATATATATATATATATATATATATATATATATATATATATATATGATGGACTCTCCCGTCGTTGTCGACGTATAAGTGTCTATCAGTTCAATGTTTATGTTTATGTTTCGTATGAGACAATCCTACATGGGATTTGCAACGAGGGACATGCTGAAGGGTTGATCATCATGTGGGCTGATGTATTGGCCCGAGATTTCGTGCCGGTTCTTATTTCTCTCAGATGGTTGAGACGATTCTTTTCAAAGTTAGTTATACCTCGGTAGTAGGTGTTTCCCCAGTTTCCTCGATTTTCAACAGCAAACATCTATAGGGGATGTTTGCAGCAATTAAATTATATTTAAGTTTGTCCTTGAAGCGTAACCAAGGACGGCCAACATTGCGCTTACCATGAAAAAGTTGGTTATACAGGAGGATTTTCGGCATCCGATCATCACTCATTCTGATGATATGACCAGCCCATCTGAACTTTGATTGCATTAGAAAGGATACGATATCACCATCGCCACATTTGATGAAAAGATCAGGATTATAGATTTTGTCCTGCTGTGTATAACCGCATATTGAACGAAGACAGCGTTTATGAAAAACATCAAGTTGATTGATGTGCATCCTGTATATATATATATATATATATATATATATATATATATATATATATATATATATATATATATTCTTATGCAGCCGTTGAAGCAGCAAGTAGCTGTTGTTGTCAGACAAACAGTAAGTGACGAAATATTACGGTAGGCCGTATAGACAAAATATTTGCGAGTGCATACCCTAGATCCAAGGA
Source organism: Acanthosepion esculentum (assembly GCA_964036315.1). Lineage (NCBI taxonomy): Eukaryota > Metazoa > Mollusca > Cephalopoda > Sepiida > Sepiidae > Acanthosepion > Acanthosepion esculentum. Next base: position 36,033,041 of record OZ038501.1, read on the forward strand.
CTCACACACACACACACACACACACACACACACACACACATATATATATATATATATATATATATATATATATATATATATATTAAGCTTATCACCCCAAGCAAGGCTGGAAGCCACTAGCACGCAAGGGGTTACAGAAGGTTTGGAGGAAGAGCAGATAGGAGTGGTAAAGGAGAGGATGTGGATCGATCAAGGCAAGGGAGTTACAGAAGATTTGGGGCGAGAGCAGATAGGAATGAAAGGTGAAGGGATGTGGAGAAGGGAAGTGGATAGATCAAGGCAACTGGAGATGTCGATTGACGTTACACTTAAATAGTTGGAGATTATATTTGCCAGGGAACCACGAATAAGGAAGGGAGTTCCACAGGCGAGATGTGCGAGACATGAAGCTTTTGGAGCAGAAGAGACGTCTACATCTAACAGTTTCAACGGTGAAGCGGTGGGAACGGGATGCCAGCCTCGTAGGACGTTTAAATTCATGAGGCCTAGGAACCAGCGAAAGCAGCTCATCGGAGCAATTACCGTGAAAGTATTTGTAAAAAAGACGGAGCGAGGCAACGTCGCGTCTGTGAGAGAGCGACTGCAGACGAGATGACAGATCAGGGCCAATAACATTGCATATGCGTCTCTGGATCTTATCAAGAACCCTGAGGCAAACATCAGGGGCTCCAGACCATATATGGCAGCAATATATATATATATATATATATATATATATATATATATATATATATATATATATATATATATATATATATATGATAAAATATAGTTTTGTTGTGTGCTATATTTATGGTGCTTAATATCAGGGAGAGAGCGCACATAAATATAAAAATGGACATTGAAGTCAACACCCAGAGGCCACAGACTGTTTGATGCTAAACATAATTGTTAGGTCATGTGCGCTGTTAAAGATTATAAGAACACAAGAGAGACATTTTACAAAATAATATGTCAAATGAGTTGCTCGCCCAAAGGAACGAATCAGACCATAATTTTGACGTAAAGTTCTACCCTGATCAAAGCATACACTAATTCACTACGACGTAAATATCTAGAGAGTATCTCGATCGCAAGGTCATCTACAGTAAATCTGCGTTCTGGTTCTTATATTTCATCATTCCTGGCATATCTTCTTTTATCACAGTGTGGAATATCTACTACCAAAAGCGATGGAAATAAAAAGAAAAAGACTCTAAATTAATTCCGCTAGATAAAAAAAAAATTCTAAAATTTCCAGTACTCCCACCCCATATTGGTGCGTATGTGTAGTTGTATGAACATAACAAATTTAGCCCGACGAAGTCCTGAAGGACGAAACTGGTCAGAAGTAAACTTTTTTCGTGTGTTACAAATTCCCTAATATATATATATATATATATATATATATATATATATATATATATATATATATATATATATATATATATGTTCGCATAAGTTTTTTTTTTAATCGGTATCACCTCATGCAAGGCAGTAAAGCCACTAAGATAGAAGGGGTTACAGGGTGTTGCACAGTTAGAAACAAAAACATTTATAATAAGCGGGAAGAGAAAAGAGTAAACAAGAGGACAATAGATAGCGATTGACACTGCATTTTTAAATCTTTGAATTTAGCTGGAAATCTTGGAGCCGGAAGGGAGTTCCACAAGCGAGCAGTGCGAGAAAAGAAACTGTTAGCATAGAATTTACGGTTACAATTCGACTGTCAATTGATGACATCTCGACGCCAGTTTCGTACTCTGCTTAAATTCATAAAGTTTAGGTACCATAGCGAAGAGCTCATCCGAACAATTACCATGAAAATATTAATAGAAAAGACACAGAACGGCAACCTTCCGGCCGTGGGAAAGTGACTGAAGCCGAGCTGTCAGACCAGGACAAATAATATTGATGATTCTTCACTGGATTTTATCAAGGAGCTCAAAGTAAATCGCAGGGGCGCCGGACCATATGTAGCAGCAATATTCTAAACATGGAGGAAAGGTAGACATATAGATGTTGAATCAAAATTAAGTTTTGTTGAGCATATCAAAGTAACCAACGTATGAATATCAATAATAGACTAATATTCATTGTAATGAAACACAAAATATATGAGGCTATCATTGCTAAAAAGAAAGAAACCACATTGCACGCAGTACCATTCATCATACTGGGCACTGTCATGTTTTGTTACCCCTAACGCACTATTATTTTGTGTGTTTCATAACGTATTATTTTTCGTGACTCCTAACGAATTAATTTCTGTGACTCATAGCGGACTAATTTTTGTGAGCCCTAACGGACTATTTTTGTGTGTGTGTGTGTGTGTGTCTCATAATACACTATTTTTTGTGACTCCTAACGAATTAATTCTTATGACTCATAACGCACTATTTTTTTTTGTGATCACTAACGGACGATTTTTTTGTCACTCATAACGGATTAATGTTTTGTGACACTATCAGACTAATAAATTTTAACGAACTCATTTTGTGACCCCCCAGGCAAAAAAAAGAATTTTGTGACTCCTAACGGACTAATGTTTTAAAAAAAAAACATTTTTATATCCTTTAAATATAGTTAAAACCTGAATCTCTACCGGACATCACTTATATTAGATGTACATATTCTTAAAGGAGTATTATAACGTTACTAAGCGTTACTAATTATAGCGTTACTGGGGCTAATAAACTTTTAGTTATTGTTACGGAAAACCTTGTTACTGATAGTTACTAGAAATTGGTGTAAGTTCAGGAACAAAGCTCTAGTGAACTTAAATCTGATCCGGACGTTTGACAAACTTTGAAAATGTAATAAAAAAATAAAATAGCAGACGTGTCCTCGCCAGATAAGGCGAATCTATTCGCCCCAGTCTTTGTCTCGAACTCAAGGTTAGATAATATAGAACATCCCCTTCCCGACTTCCCCGTGTCACTAAACACAATCTCAGTAGTATTTTTATTACAACCTGGGAAGTCCCAAGGTTTATCAAAAGACTTGACACTAACATAGCCACTGGTCCGCATAAAATCCGAGAATATCAACCCGGAATTATCCCCGATCTTATAACTTTTGTGGTGTGCTATATTTATTGTGCTTAATATCAGGGAGAGAGCGCTCAAAAATATAAAATCGGACATTGAAGTCAACACCCAGAGGCCACAGACTGTTTGATGCTAAACATAATTGTTAGGTCATGTGCGCTGTTAAAGATTATAAGAACACAAGAGAGACAGTTTTCAAAATAATACGTCAAATGAGTTGCTCGCCCAAAGGAACGAATCAGACCATAATTTTGACGTAAAGTGCTACCCTGATCAAAGCATACACTAATTCACTACGACGTAAATGTCTAGAGAGTATCTCGATCGCAAGGTCATCTACAGTAAATCTGCGTCCTGGTTCTTATATTTCACCATTCCTGGCATATCTTCTATTATCACAGTGTGGAATATCTACTACCAAAAGGGAAATTATTTAAACACTGCATGAAGGAGAAATCCTTCCTAAGTCGGTATTCCCGGTTTTCAAGAACGCGAGTGAGCCCTCATCCCTCTCTTGGTATAGACCCATCAGTTTCCTCAGTGCAATCTTTTTTAGGCTATAATCAACATGATGACTGTTGATCACATAAACAGGAACAATTTCTTGAGCAACAAGCAGTACGGGTTTTGATTGGCCCGATTCGCTGCTGATGTCCTAATTCTCAATCAGTGAGGCACTTGACAACAAATACATCCCAAGGACTATAGTATTAGATATTTCAAAGGCCTTTGACAAGTTCTGACATGAAGGATGCTGCAAAGGTTCTGTATGGAATCAATGGAAGAGTATTCTCAATAATAAAGTCTTTCCTAACACACAGGTGCCTGAAGATCGTTATTAACGACTTGTGCGCCGGGGTCCTAGCAATCAACGAAGGCGTTCACCCAGGGGTTGCTTCTAGGATCAACCTACTTTTTATTTTACATAAATGATTTACCTCCAATCATTTGTGAATATCTATCCTGATGATACAACGGTATATGGATAAACCTACAAAACTAGAGATGACTAAAGATTCGGCAGCACTAACATCACAGTCGGGTGTGGGCGACTGGTTGGTTACATTCGATGCCTCAAAAACCAAATTAGTTGCATTCAATCATCGCCGATCGATCTATTATTATTTATTATCAATCCCGATAAATAGACGTTCCCCCGGGGAAAACCCTGTGCCTTTTGCACCCAGACCCATACCTCAAGTGGAGCTCGTACTTACGATCCATCGTTAAAGATACTGGGAAAAGGATCAGATGCTTGTACCGCTCCAGTAAGTACCCGACACCTCCTGATATCTTCTACCTTTACAAGAGCTAGATGAGGCCAAAAATGGACTTCTTCTGCAATATACGGACAGGAGCTGTCCGGTTCTCATTTTCCAATCACGTCCAAATGCGTCTCCGCGCCCTAGTGGGTAACTAATTATTTTCTGGCCCTTTCTTACAGACTTAACGTCGCAGGCCAATCACTGCTCTATCACTATTTCTACGGAAAGTTTTCAGACGAACTAAATTCCTTAAATTACTACAGGCACGTTTATTGTCTGTTTTTCTCAAATGATTCTCTGTCCGTAGACAGAGCGCCGACTGAGTCTCCCTCTGCCCGAAGACTGAGGTCTTAACAATCAGAGCCAGGCAGCAGACCGCCTGTCTCAGACTAGTTTTTTGATAAACTCGGTATTTACCCAGTGCCCTCACTGAGAGGAGATGTGACAAAAGGTCGAGATTCTGTGAGGGAACGCCAGCATTTCAATCGGGATCATTGGTCAAAATTTACGCAGCCCCCGAATTCGCGAGATTGGGTACAATACTTGTTGTTTTTTTTCTTAGCCGTGTCTCCGTCGCTAGATAGAGCTCCGAGTCTCCCTCTGCCCGAAGACAGGGGTCTTGACAATAACGAGCCAGATCCAAAGCCACCACCAGAGCCAGTCAGTGAGCTGCCCGACTCCGACGAGGTTTTGTGAACGATATGTTTCTCCCCACAAGACGGGGAGTGGGACAAGGCCGGCTTTTAAGGTATGGCAATCCGAGTGTGTAATAACGGGGTCGGGTTTGTCTACTGCCCAAAAGCAGAGAGCTATAAGCTGAGTATTGTCAAAACCAGAGATTTGATGAACTCGGTATTTACCAAATTCCTCCCACTAGGCGGGATATGGCACAAGGCCAGTTATTTAACATGAGGCTTTCAGAGCCCGTAGGCACAGGCAAAAATTCTCCATAGACCCTGTATAAAAGGGGTCGAGTTTGTCCACCTCCCAGACGAGACTCTGCCTTTCGGCATAGCCTCGTCTGCGTTCCTCTACGTCAGGGAGGCAGAAAGGTCAACATTAGAGTGTTCGCAAATACAGACGTTTCATGAACTCGGTATTTACTAAATTCCTCCTACAAGGTGGGATATAGCACTAGGTCGGTTTTTTTAACGTAGGGCGTTACGAGTTTGTGGGATCGGACAAAAAATCTCCGTAGACGGCGTATACACGGAGTTGAACAGCTGTCTATCTCCGAAGACGAGACTCTGCCTGTAGGCATAGGCTCGTCTGAGTTTCTCCCTGCCCGAAGATGAGTACTGTCAAACTCGGAGAGTTGATGAACTGGTATTTACCCAATCATCCCCAATAGGCAGGATGTGGCACAAGGCCGGCTATTTAACATAGCGTTTTCCGAGCCCGAAGGCTCGGGCAAAATTCTCCATAAACCACGTATAAACGGGGTCAGGTAGCTGTCTACCTTCCCAGTCGAGAATCTGCCCTTCGGCATAGCCTCGTCTGGATTCCTCCCTTGCTCGAAGGCAGAGAGTTCGACAATATGATTATTGTCAAATGCAGGGGATTGGTGAACTCTGCATATCAGCAGAGTCCTCTTGGATATATGTATCCAGGACATTAATGGGAAAAATGGATCATATCACACTTTGAAGAGTCATCGCAGAGCCCATGAGCGGGCATCGAGTGGACAGCCACCAGATCGATAGATATATATGCAACTGATCTGGAAGGTATACAAAAATATAAACCAAAGTAAGAAATAATAATTCCGAAATTTTTAGATAATACCCTGAAAGCGAAGATTATTAATTTTGCACTAGAAAGGGAATTGAATAAACTTTGACGAATAAAATGATTTTTGTATTCACGATGGTATTGTTATCTTACAGCTACCTAAAGGTAGATTTTCATATTATTAAAACCTGACACTTCTACCATTGTACCTGCTCAACATAGTCTGGAATTTTAGAATATTCTGTCAAAATATTTTTTCTATATTTGCAACAGTTCAATGTCGACTTTTTCTTTACGAAAATTAGCGGCTACATGAAAAATGTCATATATTCAAAGTTAGTATGAATTTTCAATGTATTTCGACAGAGTTTAATTTAATTATCATTTTTCAATCCGATGTTTTGGAATTTTTATATCATCAGACGACCAATCCAATCAACATACATGAAAGATAAAGATAATCGGATTCTAAAAAAAAAAAGGAAAAGACTAAATTGAATTTTGTTCACGAAGAAGCGTTTATATTCAAATGGAAAATATTGAATATTTTTCTGGGAAACATTTTAAAGAATAATGAATAAAAATGAATTTATTATTTCAAAATAGGAAAGTAACTATATTTTATTTGTAGCTGATAACTATTTATATGAATAAAAATTAAGTTTCACAAGCTTTTATTCAAATTTTAGACACATCAACTTAATAAAAAATCACATCAAGTGGATAAATGAGCAATATTTCGCGCTGTATAGACAAAGGCAAACAAATGATACATATATATATATATATATATATATATATATATATATATATATATATAAGTAAGTCATCGAGTTTAGAAGAAACCCCAACAGAATGCAGAAAGCACTGGACGGCCGTTTCGTCTTATATTTAGGACTCATCATCAGCGCGCATCCACTACCGAGAAATGAACCCAAATATAAGACGAAACGGCCGTCCAGTGCTTTCTGCATTCTGTTGGGGTTTCTTCTAGATGAATTACTTAATTATGATTATCTCAAATCGTCCTAATAATTTCTATCACTTTTATATCCTTGCTTGAACGGGATTCTAAAGCTCTGGATGGAGTTGTTTGGGGATAGAAGTCATGGCTCGTGGGGACATTGTCCTATGCGTAAGGGAAACTAAAATGAGT
>OZ038501.1:36042721-36050221 GCA_964036315.1 Acanthosepion esculentum
AGGATGATGTTGGAGGAAACAGAAAGTACTTGGGTAAGAAAAAACTACGGTGCCTTCCTTGATGAATTTCATCTTAACATCAAGAAACTGGTTAGAGAACTAGAAATGTTTATTATAAAAATAGACATAATAAATCTACATTATTCAAAGTTTGAATATATATATATATATATATATATATATATATATATATATATATATATATATATATATATATATATGATGAAAATGTGGGAAAGACAAAGCAAAATCCGAATATGTGAGTTTACTGTTTTTTTATTTTGTTTTTGTTTTTGTTATTCTGTCGACGTCAGACGTTTCGGTCAAATAGACCTTCCTCAGGATATATACAGGGCTAGTCAGAAACAGAAAAACTGAAATTCTAAAGTCAGAGTATTCTTTCTTTGAGTCGGATACGCTGGCGCCGCGTGGGCGGCGCTGCGAAAACCTGCTCCCAGGGAAGAGATTTTATCCTAAGTGGAAAGGGGGGACCTATTAGTCCTGTATATATCGTCTCTTCATTTAACTTAAATCTAATATAAATATGTCTCCATTAACCATGTCCTGAGGAAGGTCTATTTGACCGAAACGTCTGACGTCGACAGAATAACAAAAACAAAAACAAAATAAAAAAACAGTAAACTCACATATTCGGATTTTGCTTTGTCTTTTCCACATTTTCATCATACCGTCGTATCTACATCCACATATTTGCTTACATGTATATATATATATATATATATATATATATATATATATATATATATATATATATATATATATATATATATATATATATATATATATATATATATATATATACACACACACACGGAACCCGTCATATGACCTGACATGCTGAACCATTCAGCTACGTATAGGAATGCTGGTTCGATTCCTGTCGGTGAATGCATATTTTTTACGAAATTTCTCAAACATTCAGGGCGGTAAGTGTAATTAATACTGCTTAATTAAAAACAGGGCATTTATTTAAATAAATTGTATCTATAAAATATAACGTATAAACCAAGAAATTATTAGATAATTGTCGGACTTAATCCATTTCATAATATATATATATATGTGTGTGTGTGTGCGTTTACTATGTTTAAAAGCACCCACGGTGTATCAAACTCATTAAAAAAAACAAGAAAAAGACATATCAGAGACGCTACTTGATTTCAGTGAGAAAATGAAAGAAAGGAATAAATAAGGGAAGATGAAAGTGTTTAACGTCTCCTTCCTATACATCATAAATAATCGTGTATTTCGTTTTGATGGCGTGGAAAGACGGGGAAGACATATCAGATACGCGACTTGGTTTCAGTGAAATTGAAAGAAAGAAAAAATGAATGAATGAACGATAGAAGTGCTTAATGGGTCCTGGAATACCTCATAAATAATGAGCATATCAAATAGGCTACTTGGTTTCAGTGAGAAAGAAAGAAAGAAAGAAAGAAAGAAAGAAAGAAAGAAATGTTTAATGTCTCCTGACAATGCCTTATAAATAATCAACTATTCCGTTTTGATCGCGTGGAAAGACGGAAAAGTCATATCGGAGGGTTAGTTGATTTCAGTGAAAAAAAGAAAAGTTTACTCTCTCCTGGCAATACCTCATAGATAATGGACTATTCCGTTTTGATCCCGTGGAAAATGAAAGAAAGAAAGAAAGAAAGAAAGAAAGATAGATAGATAGATAGATAGATAGATAGATAGATAGATAGATAGATAGATAGAACTGTTTAACGTCTGTTTCAGTGAAATAAAAGTTGTTGTCAATTTCAAATCCTTTCATTTGTAATCCCTCACTTAAAATAATGACCAGCATTCATATTTATGATTGTTATTGCAATACTTTGTTAAGATTGTTAAACTCAAATATTTAACGATGTGATAGTGGAAGTTCTACGGATGTTTTATTGCCGTAGAACTCGCCATCAGCTTCCTCAAACAGTAACTTAAGAATTAAGATAAACCAGAAATTCAAACAGGTAAACCATGAAATTTTCCCGCGTACCTCTAGTAAAGCAATATTTTCCTATCGAAATCTTCGGGTGTCAGTAGACATACTCGAATTAAAAGAATATTTATAAGTTGAAACAATTTAAATTAAGGTTTTAACAGTAAATTCGTATGACTACTTACGATCTAGTTTCTGCAATAATAATCAACTCGCCGAAAAACTGACTTGTAAACATGTTTTTTTAATAATTGTTTTTTATTTATAAGTTACGATGTACAAATGAAAAGATCTGAAATAGTCAACATTTGCCATTTCACCGAAAAAGATATTAAACATTTCTATCTTCCTGTCTTTCTTAATTTCTTTCTTTCTTTCTTTCTTTCATTCATTTTCTCATTGAAACCAAGTAGCGTCTCTGATGCGTAAGTTCCGTGTTTTCACCAGGTGGTCAAAACAGAATAGTCTATTCTTTATTAGGTACTGGCAGGGTGTAACGGTCGTGAAAACTAAGAAAATAAGTAACGAAGTGAAGGAGGGAGCTACAAACAGAATTATTACAGAGATATTTCAGTTTAATTTATCACTTAACCTAAAATTTCATTACCTAAGTTAAAATTTTCACCGATTTTTTTAATTCGTTGAAAGTTTTAACTTTTATTTTCTACAACTGCTGCCAAAAACTTCGATGCAAATTTTACCCAACAGAAATAATAAATGTCCGCAGATCTTTTAAGCAGTGCTAAATCGCTTTCAATTCTCGTTGAATTATATTCACGGCTACCACGAAAGAAATGTATGCAAACTTAGAAAACATTTTTTTAAATATTTCTCGAAGGAATATTAAAATTAATTCCTTCCTGCCGAATTCAGTCGTGAATAAGTGAATCTTTATAGGTACTTTACATTTCAAAATTCAAAATAATTACAAAAAATCCGACTAGATTTATCAAATTTTATATTATTTGCTGCTTACTGCTGAAAACATTTTAGTGAATTTTATTTTAAAATTCATTGTATTTTAAGCATATCATTAAAACTATTTCTCACTAAAATAATCTTCAGTCGCCCGAAAGTCCGAGATGAAACATTGTCTATTATTATGAAATATCTTTGATTTCTTCCTTTTGATTTTATCGCAACTCCCAGGTTGCTTTCAAATTCCACTATCGTTAAACAAGAAAGGTAAATGGAAAATAAAGAATTAGCTTTCAGTGTGAATTGAATCCTTATCTCTTATGCTTGGGAGACCCACTTATTTGTAATTATGTAAATGTATAAAAATTTCACGTAGAGTATATCTGTAAAAGGGAAATATGAATATTCATATTGTCCATTTGTTTCTGTAAAATATGAATATTCATATTATAGTTTTATATCTATAAAGGGCAATATGAATATTCATATTGTAGTTTTATATCTATAAAAGGGCAATATGAATATTCATTTTGTCCTTTTACAAATAAATTCTATCTGAAATTTTTACACATTGAAACCAAAAACAATATTCAATTATGTATGTCTATAACAACTGCTGGTGTTTAATATTTTTATTATATATACAGGCGTCCTGGGTATGACGACAAACTACATCCGCGTCCCGGGTATGACGACAAACTACATCCGCGTCCTGGGTATGACGACAAACTACATCCGCGTCCTGGGTATGACGACAAACTACATCCGCATATTTGATAAATATTATCAACAAAATAATTGCTTTTTTATAAAGATCACAAAAGACCAGAATGAAAATGAAAAAATATTATTACCAGCTCAAAAACAATATTACCAACTATACTTTTTTGAAAAACAATATTACCAACTATACTTTTTTGAAAAACAATATTACCAACTATACTTTTTTGAAAAACAATATTACAACTATACTTTTTAGAAAAACAATATTACCAACTATACTTTTTTGAGAAAAAAAAAAAAAAAAAAATTTTCAAAACCCAACAGCCTTTCAACCTTTTATACAAAATAACCAACTTAAATTCATAAATTAATAAGGCTTCGGCATAAATTGACCCAAATAGGAGTTGACATGCCGTTAAATCCAACATCCATCCTATATATACAGACCATTAACAGAAAAGAATCGTGATATAAAACTTTTTTTTTATTAAAATAAGCACTTTTGTTTAAATTGCTGTTACCAAAATTTCGTAACATTTTGAACGTTAAATTACAAAATCTCCTACAGAAGGTAGAGACGGAGAGTGAGAAGAAGGGACTAAGCATAAACTATAAGAAGACAGACTGCATGTCGTCACTAAGAGGATGAGCCCGAAATGCGATCTGAAGGTCGGGAACGCTAGAATCAAGCAGACGCGGAAGTTTATTTACCTGGGAAGAGTCTTGACAGAGGACGGTAAGTGCGACACTGAGATCCGTAGACGTATTGGGATGGCCAAGGACGCATTCCAAAAGCTGGGCAGAGTATTGCGAGACAGGAGGATTTCTTTGCTGACAAAGAATACTGAGCTGTTATGTGACATCTGTCCTTCTTTACGGCAGCAAATGTTGGACGATTTCCTCAAAGATGAAGAAGAGACTCGAGGCGTCAGAGATGTGGTTCTACAGAAGGATGTTAAGGATATCATGGACCGAGCGTGTGAGTAACGATGAGATATTAGAGAGGATGCAAACAAGGAGGAGGCTTATACTTAACATCAGGAAGAGGCAGCTGAACTTTCTGGAACACATAATGAGGAAGGAGAGTTTGGAGAATCTGATACTCACGGGTCGACCAGAGGGAAAGAGAGACCATGGAAAACAACGCGTGACATACCTGGCAGACTTTAGCAAGTGGACGACAGAACATGTCAGGCGGATGAATCAGAGGGAAGGAACTAGCTGCGTGCTGCAAGGGATAGAGGATGTGGAGAGCCATGATCGCCTACGTCCTGAAAGGACATGGCACATAAAAAGAAAAGAAAATTTGGACATTTCTGGGATGAAGAGACGAACACTAAGCAATATTTCCAATTTCGTATTTCCCCGCCATGTGTCAACCAACCGAGGTGAAATCAAGGTTGAATGGTACGCCACTGCATCGAGAATTAGTTCATCATCTTTTCTGTTAGACTGTATTGCTTTATTGTGCATTTCAGAATTTAATTCCGTCCTGGGTATAAAGAAAAACTGCATCCTCGTCGTGGGTAAGACGATAAACTACGTCCAACAGGAAGGCCTTTGATCAGGTTTTGAGGAGCGTGGAACCAGCTCGTAACTGCTGTTGTTCCAAGGTCCACACTCACACGGGGCGTTAAAACCTGTTAGGGTCCCAGCTATGGGTAAATAGTTAACCCCCTATTTAGAGTTTTGAGTCAACAGAAATGTGGTTCTACAGAAAAATGCTTTTGATTAAAAGATTAAATAACCCACTCAGGTTGATATGCAGTAAACCAAACCAAACCAAACTAAACAGACTTTGCGAAAACTTGAAAAGAAAAAATCTGAGTCCGCATGAAAGTCCAACAAAACATTTCACCATTTAATCAGGGGTTACAAAACTTACATTTTTGCATCGCATTGTTGCGGGAAATGTTTTATTTTCATGTCAACAGAAAATTTAAAAGACAGTGGTCATCACAAAATGGGAAACCAGTGCCAACAACAAAACCTGGAAACTATCCTTGCTTATTTTGTAGCGAAATATAAAAAGGAGTCATTCCTTTGTTCAAATTTAAATTTAATTTAAATTAAAGGAGAAAAAATCAGTAGGGGGCTGGTGCAAAAACCGATTGATCTGATCCCTGTATTTGATGCAATACTTGATCGAATGAATTGATGAGCAGATTTCAACATTGACATGACAGTTGAATTGTCACCACAAATATGCATTGTAAGTCACTACCCACTGATTGGTGATTTCTTGCTCAACTTGACGTCCGTATTGTCTCATTTTGATCTTGCCAATGTGACCTCCATCTTCTGATTTTCTCTTTTTATATTTTTGATAAGAGTCATTCCCTTGTTCAAATTTAAATTTAACTTATATCAAAGGGAAAAAAAATCAGTGATGGGTTTTGTGTGCCCCGGGGACCCCCTTTAGATCGAAAAGAAATATACTTGTTCAAGTACCCTGAGTAATGTAGTTTTAGAATTTATATAGTGATGGGTGTCTATCTCCAAAACTCTTGGAGGTGTTCGATAACAGACAGACAGAGGTTACAGCTTTATATATTAATAAATCTAGTTTTTTTTCTTCGGCAAGAGTTGTGTTTGTGACACCCACGTCCCTTTCCCTGGTCAGGGCACCATTTGTGACACCCGTACTGGTCGCGGCGCACTTGTGACGTCGGTCCTTTGTGACGGGCTAACCCTGGGACATCGGTTGAGGTCTGGTTGGGTTCTAGCACCAACTTGTCGTACTCGGCTCGCTTCCAACGCCTGGTCACCGAAGCAACTGCTTTGATCTCGATTCAACCTACCCACGTTGTGATTTGATCTTAGGTTGACGAGATCAATCAGACGTCGGGCCGTGGTGCCAGCCGAATCCGGGTCAAGGTGATACTGCACAATAATTGTAAACAAAAAAACAAAAGCACAAACAACAACTTCAAGGCGAGCGACTGGTTAGGAATAGTGATTAATTTTATGTCGGTTTGTTGAGTTACAGGAGTGCGTCTCTCTCTTTCTCTCCCAGCCCGAAGAAAAAAAAATGTGGATTGTAACACTTTTGCGTTCCTTAACTAGGTCTGGATATCGAGATGGCGAATATAAGTCAGACTTCTATAATTTGTTCTTGGTTAGAAGTCTAGTCGGAAACTTGTTTTGATGGGAAATCTAAAGTCGGTCTTCAACAAATCTGTTCTTGGTTAGAAGTCTAAGTCGGAAACTTGTTTTGATGGGAAATCTAAAGTCGGTCTTCAACAAATCTGTTCTTGGTTAGAAGTCTAAGTCGGAAGGCATGGAATCGTGCGGTCACCTGTGCGAGGCGCGTCTCTCCGTCTCGACTTTCCTCGACGAACTCAGCTCTACTCTGCGAACTCTCCTCGACGAACTCTCCTCGACGAACTCTCCTGAAACACCCGTAGATGTTTGCTTATATGGACGCCGATCAAAACCCGGCGTGGGGTCGGACGTGGTGTGGCCACCACGTTGATTTCAAATCCCCAATAAGGATTTTCTTTGTTTTCGGCCAAAAATAATTATCATTTTCCGTATTTGGAAATCTTATTCCACTCCCACCCTCTTCTGCTCTCATATGGGTATCTCACCATACTTTAGAGGGCGTCAACGGTTTTCCCACTTCCTCGCAGTAACATCTCATACCTATCCTCTCAATGGGCGGTGGCGGCCTCCTCTCTGCGTCACATGATCATCTCCGCCTGGCTATTCGGCCAATAGGCGTCAACTGATAATCTCAATTTTTATCCAACTTCACGGGATATGTTTTTTTTCAACCAGGTTTATCCGTCAACATTAAGTGGAAGATTCTTTTTTGGCGAAATTGGGTTAATTAAAATACCCTAACATAGCCTTCGTTATCGCAAACGAACCCAAAACAAAATGCAGATGTCCTGTCC
>OZ038501.1:36052721-36057721 GCA_964036315.1 Acanthosepion esculentum
TGTAAAATAATTATTTCCAAAAAAGTCTAAAATCTAAAAATATTTCTGGCTTTAAATAACCTGCAAAAGGTAGATAAGACATAAAAAAGTAGATGAATCAAACTTATTCTTCTTCCTATTATTATTATTATTATTATTATTATTATTATTATTAAAAGTTTAAAAGGAATATGCTGGGAAAAAGAATGAGTTAATATCTTTAAAAGGAATTTGAAAATCGGACCGCCTTCATAAAGGTGATATCAGGACCGTGAAAAAGTAATCTGGAATCAATCTTAAGTTTGCTTTCAATGTCTTTTGTTCTAGTGCCACGGTGTTTACCTTAACTCCCCATTGAGTCAAGTTGTGACACAAGGTCGGTTTTTAACGTGGGGACCCGAGTGTCTCCAGTCGGGTCACTGGCCAAAGCTGGTCATAGCTTGTCTAAGCTAGTCATAGCCGTTCATACCACCGCTACGGAACAAATCAGAGGATCTTGTCCACGCAACAGGTGGGGGGCGCAAGGGAGGAGAGGTTTCCGTCACGGAAAAGATACTACAACTGCAGTATCTACACAGACGAGGAAAAAACCCTTCTCCCCTCCTTCCCCTTCCGGAAGAAGAGCCCCCTTTTGTTCCAATAACCCATTTAAAGTTTAAAGAGAAAATGGTAAGAATATATATATATGAGAGAATAACTAAAAATCCAATCTTCTCCGATACTGCCACTTCACCTATGGACCGCTAGGCAATAATATATATATATATATATATATATATATATATATATATATATATATATATATATATATATATATATATATATATATATAAATCTGGCGATCTAGGGGGCCATGTTTAGGTATGTCTTCTCTGTTTGGTGATAATGCCACTAAGACGCAAATTTTTACTGGGAGTGAAATAAAATGCAAAGACTTTAGAAGGAACCGGAAACACAATCCTAAACAAGAGATCAACCTCTACTCCTGTTCAAATGTTTCTTATTTCGTACTACAATCTGTCTCCACTGAATCTAAGTCGATAGTATCCTGGCTATGGATTGAACCCAAAATAACTATGTCGTCAAATTCGCAAACGTTTTGATAAACAAAAAGCTATTGTAGAAGCTGTTTTTTCGCAGACGAGGCATTCTTTTTCATAAAAGTTGATAAAACTATATACGAGCGGGCACGGAAAAGTTCATGGTATGCTCCACATACTAAAATCTGACCAAATATCAAAATTTCGTGGGGTTGAGTCGAGAACAGATTTTTATTAACCCGACAGATTTGTATCCAGTTAAAAAAAAAATGCGGCCTTTAACAGGAATCGAACTCAAAACTCGAATAGCTCAAATTTTTCTTTAATAATGTTTCTCAAATATTCAGGCCGGTAAATCGAAATAAATAAATATACTGTTTAATAAATAAACGGTACGGCGCCTACAGTGATACATACATATATATACAAGGTAACCAAAAAAGTTCTAAAGGAAAAAAATAAAACGCTTCACAGTATGTGTAACTTATATTTAGTCTTCGAAGTAATCGCCATCGGCATCCAGCACCTTCTGCCAACGTGTCTCCAGCTGTTCAATGCCCTTGCGGTAGAACTCGGAGGGGGAGGGTTACGCAAAGAAGTCCGTGAGGGCTTTCCGCAAGTCTGCTTCATTGGTGAAGGATTTTCCACGAAGATGATTATCCTGGGAGTGGAAGAGGTGGTAATCGGATGGCGCAAGGTCAGGTGAATAAATTGGATGACACAAAGTCTCCCACCCAAGTTGCTGTATGGTATCCCTGACCACTCGCGCGACATGCGGCCTGGCGTTGTCAAGGAGGAAAAGCACACCTTTGCGATTCACCAGTGCTGGCTCCTGGCGCAATACCTGTTGCACACGTTTCAATTGCTGCGAGTATAGGTCTCCAGTGACCGTTTGGCCCATTGGTAGCAGTTCATAATGAACCACTTGACGACCTGTCCACCAGACACAAAGCATAATCTTGCGTGGGTGCATAGGCGGTCTTGCGGTGTGAGGGACAGCATCCTGAGGAGACAACCAATGTCTGGAACGCTTGGGACTTTCGTACAGAACCCACTTTTCATCACTGGTAAGCACTCGATTGAATAAGGATGCGGTACGGTGGCGAGAAAGCAGCGATACGCAAACTGACACTCGTTGTCCCTTGTGGACCTCCAACAGCGTTTGCGGAACCCACTTGCTCAGTTTGTACGTCTTACCTAGGCGGTGCAGATGAAGTCTAACTGTTTCATCGGAAACTTTGAACTGTCTTGCAAGTTCACCACACGTTAGACTACTGTCCTATTCAATGGCCGCCTTCAGGACTCCGTCATTCAAGACCTGTGGTCGTCCACTGCGGGGCTCATCATGGAGAGACAAATCTCCCGACTTGAATTTTCGAAACCAACGCCTTGCAGTACGTTCATCCACAGAACTATCCCCAAACGCTTGACATATGCAGCGACTTGATGCAGCTTCGGATAAGCCCACTTTGAAATTGTAAAGCAAACAGACCCGAACGGGATCTCTAGACACTTCCATCCTTCTCACAGCTGTCCGGCTCATAACTGATGGCCGGGCACGGTGCGCGTGTTTTTTATAACGTCTGATGTTCCTACTACCGGCTGTCAGAATCTGAAAACAATTCATACACGCAATTCGTATGTATTTCAACTTCATTCAATGACTAATCAAAAAACGGACAGAACTTTTTTGGTTACCTTGTACATACATATCTCACTCTCTCTCTCTCTCTCTCTCTCTCTCTCTCTCTATATATATATATATATATATATATATATATATATATATACATAGATAGATAGATAGATAGATAGATAGATAGATAGATAGATAGAAAGAAAGAATGAAAGAATAGAGAGAGATAACAATAATAATAATCACACAAATCGTTGAGGCCTGACAAAACACGTAGTTCAGTCTTTAACGCGTTAAAACAGGTTTTTGCAAGTTCTTCTTATTCGTCACTTCGGGGCGTTGTCGGTCATATTTCTTCGCAATTACCTGTTGTTTGTAGCTCTTAATAAATTTTGTCTTTTTGCTAACTCTCCTAAACCTTGTTCAACCATCCATTTACTAGAGCAAGTTAAGCAGGTTACGCGTTGGTTTCCTCTGTCCCTCTTGCCTTCAATCTGACTTGTGAGCATCAAATTTTCCAAGCCCTCTACAATTTCATGTCCTTTGTAGCTCTTAATAAAATTTATCTTTTGTTCCGCCATCCATTTACTCAAGCTCGCTAGGTAGATTATGCGTTGGTTTCCTCTGTCCCTCTTGCCTTCAATCTGTCCTGTGAGTATCAAATTTTCCAAGCCCTCTACAATTTCATATCCTCTGACGGTGCAGAGACATGCGAAATCGTAGGTATTTATTTACTACACGAAATAAGCAAAATAATAGATAGAAATGACACAGGGCTCTACAGAGATGACGGTCTCATAATCTTAAGAAACTGCAACAAACAAAAGACAGATAAAACTAGAAAAGCAATAATTAAAATCTTCAAAAATAACGGATTCGAGATAGATATAAAAACTAACCTAAACGAAGTAGATTTTCTAGATGTCAACCTCAACCTAAGAAAAGGCACACACAAACCATACAGAAAACCGAATGATAAACCACAGTACATACATATATACTCCAACCACCCGCCTTCTATAATCAAACAGATACCTAAATCGATTAACCGCAGGCTTTCCGACAATTCTTCCGATGAATCTATATTTAACAAAGCCAAGAAAGACTACGAAACAGCCCTAAAAGATAGCGGATTCCCAGCAACACTCACATACTCACCACAGAACACAAAAAAGACCAACAGAAAAAGAAATATCATATGGTTCAACCCACCGTACAGCAAAAACGTAAAAACAAACATAGGAAAAATATTCTTCAAGCTTTTACACAAACACTTCCCGGAATCAAGCACACTACACAAAATATTCAACAAAAACACAGTAAAAATCAGCTACAGTTGCACCGAGAACATGGCACAAATAATAAAAAAGCACAACAGAAAAATTATTAACAAACCACACGAACAAATTAAACCCACGTGCAACTGCAGAATAAAAAACGAATGTCCCTTAAACGGTAATTGTTTACAAAACAACGTAATCTACCAAGCCACGACAAAATCAGCAGATAATGAAGAAAAAGTATACATAGGAGTAACTGAAGGACCATGGAAACAAAGAAATTATGTACACAAAATGTCTTTCACAAATAGTAAATATGCGAACAGCACAATGCTTTCTAAGTATATCTGGGAAATAAAAAACAAAACACACACCACACCAAAAATATCTTGGAAAATAAGGAAAAAATCATCAGCCTACAACAACCTATCAAAAACTTGCAAACTTTGCTTGGAGGAAAAAATAGCTATCATTACCTTCCCAGATCAAAATAAATTATTAAATAAAAGATCCGAGCTAATCTCAAAATGTAGACATGAAAACAAATTTTTACTACGTAACTTAAAATAGAAAAATAAATAAATATATAAACAAACAACAATAAAATAAGCAAAATAAACTACTCCAAACAAATCACAAAACCACACCTGTTAGAATATGTGAAATAAAATCAAAACAAAAGAACTGTTATATAAATAAAAATAAAAATAATAAGCAAAACAATTTGACCCAAATAAATAAGCGAACAAGCGATTTCCGGTAAATGGCGGCCATTATAGACTACCAACAATAAGCTATATAAACAAATTTTTTTACTACGTTAACCAAAAACACCGATCAAAAGAAAAGAATAAATAAATAAATATATAAGATAAAAAATAAAAATAAAAATAAAAAAACAAACAAAAAAACAAGCAAAATAATTTGGCATAAATAAATAAACAAATAAGCGACTTCCGGTAAAAGTACCCGCCAAAATATACTACCCATAATGCACCACTGACCCTTATATAAACAGCCGAGAAAAATAACAGCACTAGTCGCCTGACGATTGCACTAGCATGA
>OZ038501.1:36062721-36067721 GCA_964036315.1 Acanthosepion esculentum
TTTTATGTACACCATCATTTTCATGGCACAAAATGATGCGGCGCCATGTCCTGTGTGATATTTTACGAAGCTGTGCTTTGTTGATTGTTGCAAAGGCTCTCCGAACCCCGTCCTTCAGCTGATGGGCATTCTGGTATCATCTGAAACTCTCTCCTTGATAATACCCCACAGAGCGTTGAAATAGAAAATTATATTATGAAGTGGTGACAGGAGTTTCGGGCCAACCTTTAAAATGACAGGCGTTAATTACTCTCGTAAACATTTTTAACATTATATTGTATATATATATATATATATATATATATATATATATATATATATATATATATATATATATATATATATATATATATATATATATACATATACACATCGAGATTCAGCCTTTACAAGGCCCGGGAGACACTCGAATTATAGGGTTACGATTGGGGGCCATTTGTGTGTATATGAGTGGAAGATGCCGGTTAACCCTGGCCTTGAATAGGTTAAGATTGTAGTGATCGGGGAAACATCCTCTTGCGAGTCTGTTCCACAGGGCATTGGTTCGCGGGAAAAATCTGATCGAGTGAACTTATTTCTCACCGATGGAATACGGAGGGTATGTGTGAGGTTTGCTCATATGTAAATGGCATGGGGTGTTCTTGTTGTGATGGTTTGACTCGGTGGGGGGGATGTATTTTGTCCGAGCACCTTCCGTGGTAGTAGCGGTAGAAAAGAGAGAGGATTGCCACATCCCGCCTGTTGGAGAGATCTTAAAGGTTGGAGAATAATTCGTCAGCCGCAAGGGCTCGGAAACGCTTTTGAACAATTTTGGAGGCTGGAGAATGAGGTCTGGACAGCACCCACCCAAATATGAGGACAGTACTCTATTTTGGGCCTAATCTGTCTATTGTAAAGGTAGAGGATAGTAGGAGGAATCAGGTACTTACTGGAGCGGTACAGAGAGCAGACCGTTTTACCTACATCCTTAGCAATGGATCGTATGTACGAGTTCAACTTTAGATCGAGAGTGAGTTTGAAACCCAACAGTCTTTCAAGGCACAGTGATTCCCCGAGAGGACCTCTGTTCATCCCGATTGGTGGTAGATGGGGTCAGATCGGCGATGATGGAATGTGATTAGGTTGGACTGAATGTAAACAGCCAGTTTTTACTCCAGTGGTTTATTTTGTGCAAGATCGGAATAGGGATCAGTCAACAAACTCTGATCATCGAGAGTTTCTGAGGTGGGGCCGTATATAGTGGTGCCATCGGCATAGATGTTTACAAGTAACATAAAAGTACATTCTTAGGCATCTAAAGATCAAAAAGGGGGTTGGTCCGAGGAGTGAGCACTGGGGGACTGACCATTGATAACTGGAGACATTGTGTAGTAAGCCTTTGTGCCACAGCTTGTTGAAGGCCTTTGGATGCTACGGTCCTCCAGGTGCGTATGTCGTCAAGAGCCTCACTGATTCAGTGAGTGATGATAGTTACGACGCCGGCAGTGGATCGGTCCGACCAAAACCCAAACTGTACGTCGCTGAAGAGGTTGTTCTTTTCTAGGTTCTCGATGACTCTTATTGATTATGGCCACAAAGAGTTATATATATATAATTGTGTGTGCGTGTAAGTATATGTATGTATGTTATTTTTAAGACGACATTTTTTATTATTATTTCAAAGGTTATTTTAGTGGATACCTATGTTTGAGTAGACATCTCGTTTTCTAAGCTGGGTAAATTACCTACCGGCTTGCGCATTCGGGAGACTTAACGTGTGCTCTCCGGCAAGGTTCGAACATCCACTACGCTTTGTACGAGAAAGCTACTTCATGATCCAACAGAAGGGAGACACAGGTTTGATAAAATAATATTCGGAGTAAAAGGACATATATATATATATATATATATATATATATATATATATATATATATATATATAAAAGTTTCTCGGCAAATCGAATTCCGATCGAGTTCTTGGCATTTCATTTTATTTTGAGAAAGATATACATCAATCTATTATCCTCCACCTAACTATGGGTTAAACAGTAAGACAAATTATGCTCTGTAGCATTGTTTTGGCGACCAGTCTAGGAGAAGGAGAGTTCTGAATGTAAGACCTGACGAGAGCTGTTTCAAGATTCTGTGCACTTTTCTCTTAGAAGTTCTCCGAAAAAGTTCCTCGCAAAGACTTCTCACCACCATAATCAAATCATATGTGTAGGTAATATGGCGGACCTTGGAAAATGTCAGTGGAAAGTGAAAATGGCTGATTATAATAATAATACCACCACCTTCAAAGGCGGTAAACTAACGAAAACTACAGATTTAGACTTTGATATCAACAACAAAGAACTAGGCAAAGATGGTACCGCCAAATACTTAGGAATTAATGATAAGACGGAATACAACATTCAAGTATGAAGAAAAAGATCCGAGAAAAATATTATAGTAAAGTGTGTTTGATAATAGAAAGCGAACTTAATGGGGCCAATAAAATGAAGGCTATCAAAAACTTAGCTATACCCGTAATAACATATATTATTAAATGAAAGTAGAATGACATTAAAAGATTGGACGCCAAGACCAGACAAATGCTTACCCATATGAGGATGCGCCAACTTAAATCAGATGTTGATAGGCCGTACATACCAAGGGATTTTGGAGGCCGAGGTTTAATCCAACTTGAACTAACTCTAAAACTACAACAATCAGATTGGAAGTATGAATCACAAAAAAAACAATGACCCTCTCGTGCAAATAGTAAAACAGAAAGAAACTGCACTCTTCAAGAAACAGCTTAATATACCTGAAATCCTACCAGCAAAAACGAAGCGAATAGCATCCCCGCCAAGCGTGTAAAACAAAAAGCATAACAATTTGGCCAAATGAAATTACAAAAATCTAGGAGGACAAGGTGCTGCAGAGAAAAAACCTAAAAAGAACGAAAGTAGCAGATGTGGACCAACAGAAATCACACCAGTGTCTGAGGAGCACCGGGTTGAAAACTGAGATAAAAAGCCTAATTATTGCAGCTCAGGACCAAAGCCTCGTAACCAGATCCTATCACTATCACATATTCAAGGATGGAACTAGCCCGAAATGCAGGATCTGCGGAAAATATGATGAAATTGTCGACCATATTATCTCGGGATGTCCGGAACTAGTAAAGAAAATTAATATACCCACAGGCATTACAAGGTAGCGACATATGTGCACTGGAAGATATGCAAGAAGCACAAAATCGAAACCACTGAGAGATGGTATGAGCACCAACCAGACACAGTTACGCAAAATAACGATTTAACTATCCCCTAGGACATGCCAATTCAAACTGACAGGGAAATAAAAACCAACAGACCTGATATTATCATAATAAACAAGAAAATCAGGAAGTGTATGCTTACTGACATAGCAGTACCGTCTGAGAGAAACACCTCCATAGAAATTATCGAGGAATTGTCCAAATACATGGAGCTGGAGATCGAGATTAATAGGATGTGGGGAATGAATAATAACCGGATCTCTGGGCCTTGTGAGAAAAGGAAGAAAGACCTGCAAGAAATTGGTATGAACACTACCCAGAATCGGTTACAGACATAGGACCTGTAATAATTTTATACGACTTTACAATACACACAGACAGAACAATCAAAGCTAATCGCCCAGACATCGTGATCAAAGACCACAAAAACGGAATGTGCATTCTTATTGACATGGCAATCCCCACAGACTGTAATGAATATTCGAAGATCTTCAAAAAACTATCAAAGTACAAGGACCCTGAAATCGAAATCTCAAAAATGTGACACGTGAGTACATCAACAATTCCAGTTATATTTGCAGCCTTCGATTTGTTTAGGAAATTTTCCGATAGACTCATTGAAGGGATCGCTAAAAGCCCAAGCCTTAAAGAAATACAACAAATTGTACTCAAAAGTACAGCTCACATCTTACGAAGGGCATTATCTATGTAAAATGTGTGATCTTAGGGGTTTTTTTCCTTTTTGTATTTTTTCTGTTTGCAAAAACTGCCGTGGAAGTCTCTGGTTGGAACCAAGAAAGAAATGAATATACAACAGAAATCAAAGGAAATATAATAATAATAATAATAATAATAATAATAATAATAATAATAATAATAATAATAATAATAATAATAGTGTTGATAAAATGCAAGTAAAGCATAATACACTGACTGCAACGGCAAAATACTTAAAAGAGAAAGGAGAGACAAATGCAACTGACCAGATACAGAAAAGATGGCAAGATAAAACGCTTCACGGTCAATACTCTGCCCGTACCAAAGATGATGTAAACAAACTCCGTACCCAGCAGCGTCTACGTAGTGCAGAGTTAAAAGCTGAAACCGATGTTTTTATTCTTGTTGCACAGGACCAATGCTTACTAGCTAGAAATTACCAAGCACATATACTGAAAAACTATGTAAGCCCAAAATGCAGATTCTGTGATAAGTATCTGGAAACAATTGACCATATTGCATCAGGTTGTATGGTATTGGCACCCACTGAATATAAAACTCGGCATGACAGAGTGGGTTAATATCTGCATTGGAAAATCTGCAACTTTAACAGAATGGAAACTGCAAGAAATTGGTATGAACACTATCCAGAATCGGTTACAGAGATAATAATAATTTTATGGGTCTTTACAATACACACAGACAGAACAACCAAAGCTAATTCCCCAGACATCGTGATTAGAAACAACAAAGACAAAATATGCCTTCTTATTGATATGAAAGCGCCTGCAGACTGGAATGTATCGTTGAAGATCTTCAAAAAACTATCAATGTACAAGGACCTTGAAATCGAAGTCTCAAAAATGTAGCACGTGAGGACATCAACAATTCAAGTTGTATATGAAACCCTCGGTTTGATTGGGATATATTCCGATAGACTCCTTGAAGGGATTCATGGTAACCCATGCCTTAAAGAAATACAAAAAAAATGTACTCACAAGTATAGCTCACACCTTACGAAGTGCATTATCCATGTAAA
>OZ038501.1:36075221-36077721 GCA_964036315.1 Acanthosepion esculentum
AATATAGAGATTGTCGAATTCACTTAAAAAGAAATCAAACCACTTGATTGTGAAGTTTTCGTAAGCTTTTTTTTTGCGCAGGTTCTAACTTACCATTTAAATATTTTCCGTTTTGCTGTCTATTTCATTGTTCTGAAGATAATTTTTTTTTTCAATTTTCACTTTTTTCTTGTTTTTTTTCTGGTGTGTTTTTAATTTTCTCCTTCAATTTCAATTTCATTCATAATTTTCATTTTCGTTTCTCTGTTTCCATGTTCAATTTTCAATTCTTTCTTTTTCCCGCCTTTTTCAAATTTAAAAAGTCCTTGATTTTGTTTTGTTGCTTTTATTTATCCTTTTCGCTTTTTTTTTCTTTCTTTATCCTTATTTTCTTTCACTTTTCTTTTTAATTTTCATTAATTTTTCTTCTTCTTCATGTTTTATTTGCCATCTGATCACTAACTGTTTCCACTTTCTTTTCTACCCTTCGTCGTGAAATAAAAAAAAAATTACTGGTCCGTTTTCAGCTAACCACGTTGTCGTTAAAATGTCTCTTGTAGAATGAAGATTAATCAAGAATTATAAAACAAATCTATATTAATACTTAATAGACGAAGAAAGTTACTTTTACAGAAAGAAAATTAAAAAAAAAAACCACCTAAAACTTGAAATGGTAGAACGAAGTGAACTGACTGCAGAAATACTTCACCACCAACAAGCCTAACAACACCACTAATATCAGCGACTGCTTGCTTTTCTATAATAAGTAGATAAGTAATAAGTAGATAGATATATATATATGTACGCGTGCATCAAGCAGGTATTAAGATATGATGGATCTAGTGTGGCGTACTGCCTGGGACATAAAAATAGCAGCTGTGTCACCTACTGGCCACAGCGTGAGGATTCTGGTATATAAATCCATTCGGTTGGGGGAAATTCGGAAAGCACGATTCTTGCTGACACTCCTTCCTCCACTCTTTCCCCACACTGTCTTCGTCGATTTTCTCTTGTTCTCCTTTTCCTTAATCAAAGTCTGTAATCTCGTCTCTCTATCTTAAGCTTTACTTTTTTTCTCTTCTTTTTCCTTTACTTTCGTTATTCTTTTTTTTTTGTACTTCTTTTTTTAAATGTTTTTTTTCTTTTTTTTCTGTTTGTTCTTGCTCTTTCTTTTCTTTCGTGTTTTTCTTTCTTAGGTTCGTTTTACTTTCTTTTTATTTTCATTTATTTGTTCAATATCGTTCTGTTTCTATTCTTTTTTTTTCTTTTCCTTTTTCGTTCTATTTATTTTTCTATTTTGTTTTCTTTTATGTACTTTTCTTTCTTTTTCTCTTTTTCTTCCTTTTTCTTTTATTTAATTACATTTTTTTTTACACTCTTCCTCCCTTTTTCACTTTGTTTTTTCTTTACTTTCGTTATTCTTCTGTTTCTTGTATTCACTCATTTTTTTACTTTTTTCATTCATTCTTCTGTTCTGTTTTAGTTTATTTATTTTCACCTTTTTGCCATTCTCTCTTTTTCTTTCTTTTCTTTTTTTACTTTACTTTTTGCTTTTCATATACTTTTCCCCTTTTCTTGATTTCTCTCTGTTTGCGTTATTCTTTTCTTTCTTTTTTTGCGCACTTATTTCATTCTATGTTCTTCTTTCGCTTTTCAATTACTATTCATTTCTTTCTTTATTCTTTTCTTTCGTTTATATCTCGCATACTTTCTTTTTTCTTTCTGTCTTTCTTTCCTTCCTTCTTTCTTTCTTTCTATGTTCTTTTCTTTATTTCATCTCTCCTTTTTGACATTTCCCTTTCGCTTTCTTTTCTGTTTTTATTCTTTTCTTTTGCATGTACTTTTCCATTTTTCCTTCTTTCTTCTTTTTGTTCCCTTCCTTTTTCTCTACTTTCTTTCTTTTATTTCAAGTTTCCCTTTTTCTTCTTTTTTCCCTTATTCTTTTTATTTAGATTTTTCTTATTTCTTTTCTTTTTTTTTCTTTCTTGGTTCGTTCTTTCTCTTTCATTGCTTTTCCAATTTCTTCCTTCCTTTTTCACTTTCTTTCTTTTTTCAATGCTCGTTCCTTTTATCACCTAGCATATCTCTTTTTTCCTTCTTTTGATTTTTAGGCTTCTTCACGACTTTTTCTTTCTCTCGCTTTTCAACATGTTTCCTCTCCCTTTCTTTTTTATTTCCTTCCTTTATTCATTCATTGCCCTTCTTTCTTACTTTTCCCTTCCTATTACATTGACTATTCATATTTCCTTTTCCTGATCACGTTTAAAATGATGTACCTGGAAGGTTACACTCGTTACAATATTTTACACGGCCATTTTCTCCACCTTTTCCACAGTATTTCTACAAATATTAAAAAGTATCAAAATAATGTCTAATAAAATATTTCTTTTCCTAATCATATAACTACAAATACGGTCGGTTCATTTTTCAGCAAGCGTTCTTTTCCTTAATTGAAATTTAATTTTTATTTTTAAATGTTAAATAATCCCAAATAGTACGAATACTTATTTCTTTCCGATTC
>OZ038501.1:36082721-36122721 GCA_964036315.1 Acanthosepion esculentum
TAACGATACTTTTATCATTCTCTTTTAATTTTTCTACTTATTTAACTAGAAGATGGGATAAAGAGATAAAGGAAAAGAGGTTAGTCTATTGTAATTTGGTCTCTCAAAAAAGGAACTCGCATGATACACGAAATACATGATGAAGTGAAAATTTGGGGGTTCGCACGATACGGGCGTTACACAAGTAGAAGTTTATCTCTTCAGTTTCAGAGTGGCCGGTCGTGAGCATGTTAGTGGGTGACAAAAGTCAATTCACTTCCACCGGTTTTATTGCATATATAGCAAACGAAAGACATATGTGCCATTCGATCATATCCAGTCCTTATGCAATATTACGTGACACTTCAGACGTCGCTGACACAGTCTTATCACAAACCTGACATAAATCTCGTGTAAGTCGTTATGGATAGCTGTCAACCTTGTGACTGCTTAGTGCCATGAGATCTTAGACGACTAACAAGTCCTGCTCTTTGCATAAGATGACCATATCGTAGATGTTTGTAAGTATGCTCAGGTTGAAGATTATTTGAGATTGAGGTTATGTCCTGCTTTCTAATAGACTGTTTGAATAGGACACGATCAAGGCTCTTTACCTTGAACGACTTACCGTTATCTTTTGCCATTTTCTACCACGGAGATCGATTTTCTGTCTACGTTTTCCAGCCCTCAGCATCAAAACCATGATAATTAAGATTGATTTTAACAATACCCTTAAAATGTTTTATTATCATTATTATTCATTTTGTCTCGGACATTTGCCACAGTGGTAACTTTCTATAAAATACCTTAGATAATCTGTTATATATTTCATTCGCACAGAGTGTCCCACCCATCTCATTTGGTTACAAATGAGGATCTTTTCGATACTAGGTGTATTTGATTGCTGAAGAAAGGTTTCGGGTGGAAAGGACTGTAATTGTTTTTGCTCAAGATTCTACAATACACTTTTGATGGAATCTCTGCAAGAGACGGGACGACAATACGTGTTTCACTTTTAAAAGGAGCAGAAAAGTGTGGATAACACAATCGTTTCGGACAAGCTGAGCTGAGGGTTCTTCTTCTATCTGAACAGGGATTGTTTTTTATAGTTTTCCAGAGTCTTTGCTATCTTTTCAAGATACTTGGTTGTATTTCGAGGTCAAGGGAACCACACCTGTAGAGTTGGCTTTTGTTTTTCTTTTTTTTTTTATTAATGTTTATCCAATGTAAGGACTGAGACAGTATGATTACTGCGAGGAGTTGTATTAGCGTAGGGAAGTGTTGGGAGTATAGAACTGAAAGGGGCTTTTAGAAGGAACCGGAAACCCAAGGAATAGACATCTACTCCGGTTCAAAAGACCGGGAAGAAGTATGAACGAACGATAGGCCAACCTATTTAATCCTATTTTTTTACAGTAAAGCTCACCCAGTACAAGACTCGGAGACTACTCGAGGTAGAGGGTTACGTTAAGGGGTAGATTATATGGATAAGAAGGGAAGATAACAGTTAACTCTAGACTTGAACAGGCCAAAATCGCAGTGATCGGGGAAACATCCTTTTGGTAGTCCGTTCCAGTGGTTCGAGGGGAGAAACTGTTTGAGTTGCTACCAAGATAGCCCAACTGTACCCAATATTATTCGGCGAAAGTATTGGATTCTATGATTGTTTGAATGCTTTTTTACGGTTTATCAATCTTTTGCAGGTTATTTAAAGCCAGAAAATACTTTTCGATTTTATCATTTCGGGGGGATAATAATGATTTACTGATACAAATAATACTAATTAACCCATAACTAGGGGAGAGAAGAAGTGAATTCATACCTTTCCCAAGGGTATTTGTGTGTAGGTGAATATAACGAATTCGACTATAATCGGAAATTGGTTCTACGATTTCCGATATTGGATTCAATTTCCTAAAGTCTGGACACATAGGAAATCTCATTAGCAATATTTTTTACCTCCACAGATTAAATATGGTTCTGTCGAAAGAATTGACTTCTTTTTCTGGGATATGAAAAAGAAGGTGTCCTCAATAAAATCCGCAGACGCCGCAATGCACTCGATTGGATGCATAAAGAGTGAATGTGCTGAAATTGACTGCAATGTGCAGTTATTTGCACCACAAATGATGGAAATCATATTTAAGATGTTATTGGTCAATATTCCAATTCAATAAAATGTTGAAAGTTTCATTTCTTGAAAATATGCATTTAGAGAAGACCTAGATGGGACGTATATATGATGTTGGTTTTCGTGAGAATCATGGTACGTTCCAAGCAAAAAGGCAGACTCCAGGGAATAGATTCATAATTCCTCAGTGTGAGTAACGAGATTCTTGTTGTTGGTATAGGGAAGCTCCTGAACGAGGAGTATAAAAGGTCTTCTGATTTCGAGACAAAACGTCCTGGATTAAAAACTTTCAGTGTTTTTAAAGTGTAGATATATACCTATGTCACAGTCTGGAAAAGAGGGGAAAGAGTTACAGCAATCTTCATAGAAAATAAGATTGGGGCTCGACTGTTGCCTTGCTTAATTCAGTTATTGGTGATTATTGCCTCAGAAATGAACTGTTGAAATTAAGATGATCTTTCATGCAGATATTGTCTTATCATGCTGATGAATTCTAGAGGACATCCAAATTAACTGAGAATGGTCCACAAAGCGGCCTTCTTCACGATATCAAATGCTTTAGATCGGCAAAAACATAGTAAAAATTACAACGCATTTATCCTGAAGTTAACTAGCGGAAGAAAAATCATTATACCAAGAACAGATCTAAATTCACATAGGCTCTCTGAGAATAGAGAATAGAGATAGGAGATATGAGAGGGCCAACCATTAGGCAAGAGAGGAGAAGGCAACCTGCCATCCATTAGACAAGAGAGATAGGGGACGGCAGCGGGCCAACCATTGGACAAGAGATATAACAGAAGGCCACGGGCCATCCATTAGACAAGAGAGATAGGGGAAGACAGCGGGATATCCATTGGACAAAAGAGATAGGGGAAGGCAAATTACGATATATTAGACAAGAGAGATAAGCGAAGGCAGTGGGCCATGCGTTGGGCATGGGTGATAGGAGAAAGCACCGGGACAACCATTATACAAGTGTGACAGGAAGTCAGTGGGCCGTCCATTGAACAAGTGAAATTATGAGAAGGCAACGACCCATACATTAAACAAGAGAGATATGGGAAGTCAGCGGGACATCCATTGGACTAGAGAGAAAGGTGAAGGTAATGCGTCATCCATTAGACAAGAGAGATATTTAAAGGCAGCTGGCCATCCATTAGACAAGAGAGATAGGGGGAAAAACAGCGGGACATCCATTGGACAAGAGAGAAAGGTGAAGGTAATGGGTCATCCATTAGACAAGAGAGATAGAGAAAGGCAGCTGGCCATCCATTAGACAAGAGAGATAGGGGAAGACAGCGGGACATCCATTGGACAAGAGAGAAAGGTGAAGGTAATGGGTCATCCATTAGACAAGAGAGATAGAGAAAGGCAGCTGGAAATCCATTAGACAAGAGAGATAGGGGAAGACAGCGGGACATCCATTGGACAAGAGAGAAAGGTGATGGTAATGGGTCATCCATTAGACAAGAGAGATAGAGAAAGGCAGCTGGCCATCCATTAGACAAGAGAGATAGGGGAAGACAGCGGGACATCCATTAGACAAGAAAATATGGAAATTCAGCTGCCCATTCATTAGTCAAGAGAGATAGTCGAAGGTAGTGGCTATCCATTGAACAAGAAACGCAGCTGAACATTAATTAAACATGCCACTGGATACAGTTGACGTCATAGATAGATAGATAGATAGATAGATAGATAGATAGATAGATAGATAGATAGATAAACTCGTGCATAGATGCACTCATATATAATTATGGCTGTATCGAGCAATGCATGTATTTGAAATTTTTTAAAGTGAAGAAAGACGTCCCACTGGGTCAGATCCCTTCTCTAAGCAAGAACAGCAATTATCCAGTAGAACCAGTCAATATATTTGGACGTTGTGAGCTCACCGTTGCCTGGACACTGACTCGAGTATTTCTACACCCACGCGCCTTTGATAGATGGTCGTTGATCCCATCAAAGCATTCATCAACCCTTTGACAGTTTTTGCTTTTAATCCTAGTCGGAACCATCGTCCTCACACGAACAAGCGCTGGTGGGGATACCGGTTTAGTTGCCTAGAACCTGATCATGCAAAAGATAGTTGATTGATTGATTTGCTTGTTTAACGGCATATCACCTCTTTATAGGTTATTTAATGCCGAAATTTAATTTTCTTGGGAGCTTTGAAGTAATAAAAAATAATATGTTATTCTGCTTTCACAATTGAATACATGGTAGATAATACTCAGCTTTCGTACATATACATGTGTGGACATAATTACGAGAGGCGGTGATGTGTGTGTTTTATGTTGTAGTTTTGTTGTAGTTATATTTTGGAATACAGTTTGATTTCTTTTAGAAATTGTAGGATATTATATAAATTAATATCATGGAAGAGTTTTTTCATGTTTGATTTGTTGATTTCGATTCGCGATATATCAACATCTCTATGGGTTATTTAATGCCGAAATCTAAATAATACCGAAATATTAAACCATTTCATGGCTTCAACTAAATAAATTTTGAACGCAATTGTATGTCTTCAATTACCGTTAAAATGTATTGTTGGTCATTTTGCTATACAATGTATTGTTGGTCATTTGCAATAAAATGTATTGTCGGTCATTTTGCTATAAATATATTGTTGCTAATTCTACTATAAAATGTATTGTCGGTCATTTTGCTATAAATATATTGTTGCTAATTCTACTATAAAATGTATTGTTGGTCATTTTGCTATAAATATATTGTTGCTAATTCTACTATAAAATGTATTGTCGGTCATTTTGCTATAAATATATTGTTGCTAATTCTACTATAAAATGTATTGTCGGTCATTTTGCTATAAATATATTGTTGCTAATTCTACTATAAAATATATTGTTGGTCATTTTGCTATAAATATATTGCTGCTAATTCTACTATAAAATATATTGTTGGTCATTTTGCTATAAATATATTGTTGCTAATTCTACTATAAAATGTATTGTTGGTCATTTTGCTATAAATATATTGTTGCTAATTCTACTATAAAATGTATTGTTGGTCATTTTGCTATAAATATATTGTTGCTAATTCTACTATAAAATATATTGTTGGTCATTTTGCTATAAATATATTGCTGTTAATTCTACTATAAAATATATTGTTGGTCATTTTGCTATAAATATATTGCTGCTAATTCTACTATAAAATGTATTGTTGGTCATTTTGCTATAAATATATTGTTGCTAATTCTACTATAAAATGTATTGTTGGTCATTTTGCTATAAATATATTGTTGCTAATTCTACTATAAAATATATTGTTGGTCATTTTGCTATAAATATATTGCTGCTAATTCTACTATAAAATGTATTGTTGGTCATTTTGCTATAAATATATTGTTGCTAATTCTACTATAAAATGTATTGTTGTTCATTTTGCTATAAATATATTGTTGCTAATTCTACTATAAAATGTATTGTTGGTCATTTTGCTATAAATATATTGTTGCTTATTTTACTATAAAATATATTGTTGGTCATTTTGCTATAAATATATTGCTGCTAATTCTACTATAAAATGTATTGTTGGTCATTTTGCTATAAATATATTGTTGATAATTCTACTATAAAATGTATTGTTGTTCATTTTTCTTAGAAATATATTGCTGCTAATTCTACTATAAAATATATTGTTGGTCATTTTGCTATAAATATATTGCTGCTAA
This sequence comes from Acanthosepion esculentum, assembly GCA_964036315.1. Classification (NCBI taxonomy): domain Eukaryota; kingdom Metazoa; phylum Mollusca; class Cephalopoda; order Sepiida; family Sepiidae; genus Acanthosepion; species Acanthosepion esculentum. The sequence goes on from OZ038501.1 coordinate 36,088,535, forward strand.
TTCTACTATTTAATGTATTGTTGGTCATTTTGCTATAAATATATTGTTGCTAATTCTACTATAAAATGTATTGTTGGTCATTTTGCTATAAATATATTGTTGCTAATTCTACTATAAAATGTATTGTTGGTCATTTTGCTATAAATATATTGTTGCTAATTCTACTATAAAATCTATTGTTGGTCATTTTGCTATAAATATATTGCTGCTAATTCTACTATAAAATGTATTGTTGGTCATTTTGCTATAAATATATTGTTGCTAATTCTACTATAAAATGTATTGTTGGTCATTTTGCTATAAATATATTGCTGCTAATTCTACTATAAAATATATTGTTGGTCATTTTTCTATAAATATATTGCTGCTAATTCTACTATAAAATGTATTGTTGGTCATTTTGCTATAAATATATTGTTGCTAATTCTACTATAAAATGTATTGTTGGTCATTTTGCTATAAATATATTGCTGCTAATTCTACTATAAAATGTATTGTTGGTCATTTTGCTATAAATATATTGTTGCTAATTCTACTATAAAATGTATTGTCGGTCATTTTGCTATAAATATATTGTTGCTAATTCTACTATAAAATGTATTGTTGGTCATTTTGCTACCACTCAAGGTGGACCTAGGAAGAACAGTAATTAATAGGTGGTTCCACGCTCCACAAAACTTTCAATCTTCCGATCAGAGGCCCTGGTGCTGGAAGTAGTTTATGTTATACCCAGTACTAGCGGCAGGTAGTATTGGGTTACATACTATCCTACATGTTTGTAGCCTAATGTCTTCTTTTCACCTGTGAGGAAATTGTCTAGCATTCGCTGTCATGTTGGAGAATTGATATTGTATAGCAGTGCAGCACCCTTTTCTTTGTTTCTTCATATAAAAAATTCCGACATAAATTACCCATCAATGCATTTCAGTTGAATATATCTAAATATATATGCGTGTGTCTGGCTTTCTAGACCATAAATATTTACCCCGCCTCCCCAGTAATGTAGGGTGTGTCACAAGATCGACTTTTTATGTACGGAATCTATGGCATATTGGCAAAAGAAAATAATTGCCTAGTCACCACGACCAGTTTCATGCTGGCGTCAACATTACACCGACTCCAATTCTCTTAGTGTAATAGGGAAGGTGCTGCCGCAAGGATGGAATCCCCAGGACCGAGCGCCTTCTCCCATCTAAAATGAGGAAAGCAGAATACTCCACTTCTGTCCAAAAGCGAACTCCTGTAGCAGATCTCTCAGACTACGTAAGCTACGGCCAGCGAACCGCATGTGCGCTCTTCCGGATGTTTTAATGAGACAAACAAAAGCACAATTTTATGGCTTCAAGTACATATATTTTGTACATATTTTTATACTTTCGGGATAAACGTATGCTTTATAGATATGTGAAGTTTGTAGATCATCCTCTGTAGGTGTAATATGTTTTTACCCATTTCTTTGGTTTGGTTGTTTTTTTTTTAGCGGCACATCAACACCTCTATGGGTTATTTAATGCTGAAATCTAAATATAAAAATTCAAACTTTATAATTATCTCAAGAGAATGACATTATTTCATGATTAAATTTGAATTACTTAGCTGCATTTTTTTTTTATCAAATAAGATTACAAAATCAAACGATGAGTAAAAACTTACTTCACTTTACAAAAAATGAGATTAGTCGTAGCAATTTATTTATTTTGACAATGTATGCCATATCGTCAATTTGGCTATAAAAATTTATTTTAATACTTTCCTATTATTTCAAGTTTAGTTTTTTCAATAGTTGGAACCCCCCCCCCCCCCGCCAACAAGTGCTTCGGGAACAACATCAGTTAAGAGGTGGTTCCACGCTCCTCAAAACTTTCAATATCCCGATCAGAGAAGAGCACTACAATCATTATTCTTTTTATTTAAATATCCTTTAATAGATTGCGGTATACTCAGTTATCGGCAGATTTAAACTGGCGTAGGGATCTAGGTGCCCGTGTGTCCATGTGATGTCATTTCTGCGCTTTGCTATAAATAACCCGTGAGATCTATCGAGTATTTCTTCTTATTGTAAAAAGAAATCATCAAATCTAATTAATACACTATTTACATTGTTCGGACTGTTGTTCTCATCTTTGCTGCCATATTCACGACGTTTCGGTCTTTGTACGCTCCGGCCTTCTTCAGGTGATTGAAATTTCGTACTGAATCCTTTATTTCGTTCACTGAATTAGATTGATCTAGTTCTACATGCCATGCCTCTTCTGGATATCTCAGTTTCAATTTCAGTTATTTCTCTTTAAAACAACTCTCCAAAAATCACTACAAAATCTCCTAAGCCGGCAAAGCATAGATATGAATACAATATGGGAACCTGCAATGTGAATTATAAGAGAAAAACAATAATAACAATAATTGTAATATGAGCTCTGGTAAAAAAAAATGATACTGAGACATTAGGTTTATAAATCTCCCAAAAATTCATACACTGATGTCCTCAAGCTGAGATCCAGTGGATAATATAGTTAGTTGAAATAATCCAGTGACTTGATCCAGAGTTGTGAGTTCAATACCTGGCTTGGAGAGTTGAGTCAGAGGGAAATAAATGAAACTGAGATATCCAGAAGAGGCGTGACACGTAGAACTAGAACAATTTATCCCGGTGGGTGAAATAAAGTGTTCGGTTCGAAATTCCAAACATCTGACAAAGTCGTACAATGGCCGAAACGTCGTGAATACGGTAATAAAGTTGAGGACAGTAGTCCGAACAATGTAAATATTATATATAATTACTATACCTCATCTCAGAAATATATACAGCTATCTAAACACTACTAGCAAATGTATTAAATAATAAACTAATTTATCCTCCATTTGTGAAGAATGTCTCCCAAAACGCGTTTAATGTACAAATAACAAATGCGTGTAGGATTGTTATTCATATTGTCGCTGCGAAACTCGAGTTGTTATTGTAATACATCCCACTTTACACAGGGTGAACAATGATACGACCCCCCATGAAAAAATCTGGCACATTCCTGTCTTAGACAATGTAATTGTACACTTGTTAGATGATTAAACCTAATGTTGCTATTCAGGTTGTAGAAATTTTCACTCCAGGAGGGTTGATGATCACCCTTTTCTCTCTGTATAGGATCAGCTGTGTTCCTCTGACCTTCCCGATAAAACGCGTTTTGTTTCGCTTTCGCATTCCTTGCTATAATTGCAGAGGATGGAGTAGACGCACGCGCGTGCGCGCGCGCACACACACACACACACACACACATCTTTGTCTTTCTTTATTGAGGCGAGGTACAGAGTTCATTCAAGATATCTCTTCTACGTCATTGAGCCAATACATTTCCATCACTCTAGCCGACATAGATAGATATAAGCAGGCTGAAATGTATAGATAGTAAGAGAGACAGATATAGAAAGAGAGACAGAGATTTATGAACAGATAGATAGATAGATAGATAGATAGATAGATAGATAGATAGATAGATAGATAGATAGATAGATACATGTGTGGACATAATTACTAGAGGCGGTGATGTGTGTGTTTTATGTTGTAGTTTTGTTGAAGTTACATTTTGGAATACGGTTTGATTTCTTTTACAAATTGTAGGATATTATATAAATTAATATCATGGAAGAGTTTTTTCATGTTTGATTTGTTGATTTCGATTCGCGATATATCAACATCTCTATGGGTTATTTAATGCCGAAATCTAAATAATACCGAAATATTAAACCATTTCATGGCTTCAACTAAATAAATTTTGAACGCAATTGTATGTCTTCAATTACCGTTAAAATGTATTGTTGGTCATTTTGCTATACAATGTATTGTTGGTCATTTGCAATAAAATGTATTGTCGGTCATTTTGTTATAAATATAGATAGATAGATAGATAAAGAATTGACAGATAGGCAGAGATGAACAGGCTGAGATATAAAGACATATATATAGAGAGAATGAACAGGCTTATACACGGAGACGATCATAAGATTGATAGATAGACAGAAATGAATAGACTTAGATAGATAGATAAATGTGTGTTGAAATTTTGCTTAGTTTCTCCTTGTGTCGAATAAGTCGTTTGATGTCAGGTGAAAGCCCGCATAGAAAGTTGCTGAAAAGATGTTATATTTCGAGTACTTTCGACCATCGTTTTATGCTTTCAATGAAATAATGTAGAAAGTCGAGAGATAGCAACTGTAGCGTAAATGTTATTAACGGTCCGAAGATCGCAATTTTGGTGCTTTCATGCGCTACGTCGACGAAACGCATCTTTAGCGTAAACCTCGCTAAGACGACCTTAGAGTTCAAAGACATCTTAACGCGCGTACGCCCAGTTTGAAACGAATTTTACTGATGGCGGGTTGCCGTCTTTTGATATGAATGTCTTCCTGAATATTTTAATCGTTTTTTTTTTCAGTTGGATTGGCAGAGTGCTGTTTTATTGTGAACTAAAACCTGACAGAAATTAACTAACATCAAACGACTTATTCAACGCCAGGAAATTCACTAAAGATTTAACATATTCCTATCTTGAAACATTTATAAACAAAAGACTGCAAACTATATCTGCACACCTCATTATATATATATATATATATATATATATATATATATATATATATATATATATATATATTATGAAATTGAGTAAGTACGACAATTATTTGAATATATTTTCTGCTTATATTTTATTTTTATAGATACAAATATTTAAATAAATGCTCTGTTTATAATAAACAATATTAACTAGATTTAATGGCCTGAATGTCGGAGAAATTTCACAGTAAAGATTTGTCCTCCAACATTTATTTACTTAAATATTTGTATCTATAAAAATAGCCTAGAAACAGAAAATATGCTTAAATAATTGTCAGACTTAGTCCATTTCATAATATATGATGTCATTTGTTTACGTTAAGATATGCTTTGAGAAGATATGAGCGCTAGAGTGAAATCATGGGAAATTTGTTGTTTAAGACAATAACTTGACTTTGCTAACCGGACGCTTCTTCTGTAGCTAAATGGTATACCACGTCAGCCTATACGACGGTTCCGTGTAGGATATAGGTTCGATTCCTATGGAATTTCTCAAACATTCAGGCCGGTAAATGTAGTTAATACTGTTTATTATAAACAGTGCATTTACTTAAATATTTGTGTCTATAAAAATAACGTAAAAACAGAATATATATATATATATATATATATGTTTGTGTGTGCATATATGAGAGAGATAACGATATATAATTTTTTATATATCAAGAACAGTTTTGGGGGAAAGATGTAGGTTAAAGTGGAAAAGTTTTGTGTGACGCGATGAAGCCCTAAAGGACGAAATGCGTATATATACAGAATTACGAATACACATTTCTACCGATTCCAGCTTAGACATAGAAGAATCTTCACGAACATACATATATACATATAGAATTATCTACCATTTTAATGCACGTGACACGTGTCTCACCTATGAGAATTGACCCAAACAAAATTAAAAATACCGGGGTTTTTGTCTTTTTATCTGTATTCTCTCAATCTCTGATGAAGCTTTCTGTTGTGGTAGGATCCACCTAATTTGCATAGTGGAGTACCGACGATATAAATATGGTTGGTACCGGGAAGACATGAGAGGCGAATCAAGAGATTCAACTAGAGACTCTGCCCGACTGCGACTTAGTCAACACATTCTCCAGGAACGGTCTTCCCAGGAATATACAAAAGACTATATGTAAATATTGTGTACACTTTCTTGTTTCAATACATTTTGTTCTAAGTACATTTTGTGTTGCATTATTATTCCATGCATTAGTCAAGTTTCAACACTTTCATAAAAAGTGAAACATGTTAGATTAATATACGTTTCCTATTTGTTCTTTATTTTATCATCTGAACCATATTGATCTGCATTTGATCTTTAACTCATATATATATATATATATATATATATATATATATATATATATATATATATATATAGCGTGAAAGCCAGGGTGACAAACTCAGATCAATCCAACTAAATATGTTAGCTCTATCACTGATATTGAGTGCTTTCCAATAAGTACCGCGCATATATAATATATAAATAATATATATATATAATTGCATATATATATATATATATAATTGCATATATATATATATATATATATATATATATACATATATATATAGAGATATATAATTGCATATATATATATATATATATATATATATATATATATATATATATATACATACATACATACATACACATTTTATATATATATGTATATATGTAGAGAGAGAGGTTACCGAAAGCGATGCATATTTTTAATTCTCGAATAGTGCCAGTGAAAGATGACTGTGTTCATTGTTGATGTTGCTAAGATTTTATTTTTATTTTTATTTTTTTTTATTCAATTATTTCATCACTATTTAAAACCCCACAACCAAAATCCTTGAAGAATTTGGAGCGAACAGTCATTTGCGCAATTTCTAAACACACTAAGACCTGAAAAGAAACCTCTTGATCGCATACACGAAAAAAATAACAGAAGTACCTTGGTTATTTTAATTTAACCCGTATTATATAGAGTGTGTGTGTGTGTGTGTGTGTGTGTGTGTGTGTGTGTGTGTGTGAGGTGTTAGATCTATTTAGAATTGAGTCCTGTGTATGACAAAAAATACACCTGTCCGGTTCTCATTTTCCAGTCACGTCCAAAAGCGTCTCCGCGTCCTTGTGGGTAACTAATTATTTTCCACCCTACAACCTCTTTCCTCAGAGAAAAAAAAAACGTTGCAAGCCTCTCGCTGCTCTGTCGCTATTTCCATGTAAAGTACGGACGAACTACATTCCTTAGTTCCACCAGTTCTAACCTTCACGGCTAAGGCCCGCCATGCTAAGCAACATTGTAGCGAACCACAATCATTCCCTTCATATTCCACTGGTGATATGTAAATGGCACTCGCCCAGCTTTTTCCTGCGAACTGCAGCTTCGTGAAACCGACTCCCAAGTGGACGCTTCCTCGATCAATAAAATCTTAACCTGTACAAGCCTCGGGTTAACCTTTATCTTCTCCTCATAAATGAGTTATTTGCATCGATCATAGTATTTAATTATTCTGTTTTTTGTTTCTCTAAACATAACCTGCATCTATCTCTAAAGCTATTAGGGGTATGGGTGAAACCTACAATTTTCCAATCTGTCTGTGGATTTAGACCGTTTTCCTTCAATTCCCAAAATATCTTTGAAAGGGATGTTTGGAATTTAATTTAGCATTGGTAATGAGTGTGTATGGGTATAAATTCTCTGTTTCAATTCTCCCGCGGAAATTCGAAAGTAAACATTATAATTTGTCATATTTTCTGTGGAGGGGGTTATTATTCCTTAAATCCTGTAAAAGTAAATTTATTTGTTGATCAATGATATGGCTTGGAAAACTTAATGAATCTTTGCTTTACGATGTACTATTCTTTATAAAATAATATAACAGTTATTTTGCTTCTCTCCATTTGAGTTTGATAAAATCCCAACGAGGAATTTTTTAACTTACTATTAAATATATATACAACTTTCATATAAATCAACTGCCCAAATTTCGTAATTTTTTTGGTTCATCCTTGCATGTTTGAGAAACTTTAGAATCTACTAAAATATCAATGAAGGGATTCTATTAAGATTCTGTTGTGGTAGGATCCACCTAATCTGCATAGGTGACTACCGACTATATAAATAATGGTTGGTACCGGAAGACTCGAGGGAGCGAATACAGAGATCCAGCTAGAGACTCTGCCCGACTGCGACTTAGTCAACACATTCTCCAGGAACGTCTTCCCAGAAATATACAGAAATACTATATGTAAATATTGTGTACATCTTCTTGTTATAATACATTCCTGTTCTAAGTACATTTTGTGTTGCATTATTATTCCATGCATTAGTCGAGATTCAACAATGAGTCAAGACTCAACAGATTCAGATTTATTTCAAACAAGAACGACGTCGAAACGTAAAGAACAAACGACAAAGACAAGAAGGTTTGAATCGGGCCCCAATGATCAGGTTTGATTCTTGATGTTCTTTATAACGATTATTTTGTATCTGAAATGGCTAAATGTAACCGTAAGTTTTATGCTAACAGTTTCTTCTCTTGCACTTCTCGCTCGTGGAACTCCCTCCTGGCTCCATGCTTTCCAGGGAAATTTGATCTTCAAAAATTTAAATACAATGTCAATTATTATCTTTTGTCTTCTTAATTCCTGTTCTTTTATTGTTCTCTCACCTTTATAGTCTTTTTTTTCTTATAATATTTAACACTCAATAACCTTTTGTGTCTTTATTGACTTTGCTTGGAGTGAAATGTTTTAAAAAATTGAAAACATTTATTTTGATGAGTAAAAAGACAATGAGTTTAAGTTTGTGGGGTTTTATAAGGTGAAGTAGTAAAAATATCACCATTAGACTCTACTAAAACATCTATGAAGGGGCTTCAATTACCTTCAGATTAATATATATATATATATATATATATATATATATATATATATATATAATTACAGATCATACAGAAGGGATATACATTTATTTTAGATCTGAAAATAATATAATCCCCATCCTTGTTGTTTTAGTAAACTTTAATACTTACAAACCAAACATGTAAAAAATGGTCAACTCCGGCATCAAAATACTTTGACCACTTAAGTTATTTTTTCAGCACACAAATGCACACGTGTGTGTGTCTACGATGGAATATTTTGGGGTAGAAAAATATGCCGATAAATAAGGTTAGGATCTAAGTTGAAACTATGGAAATTTCATATCTAAAAATTAAATATCATCTTTACTAGTATTTTTGGTTTTGTAGTTAAACGGGATTTATAAGTTTTCCATAGTTAAAAAAAAAAAAAAACTAATATTGCTTGGAAAGTTTGATAAATCTTTTCTATGTTGCTTGAATAATGTGTGAAGAATGAATTACTTTAGTTTGATTCATGATGTTTTTATAATGATTATTTTGTATCTGAAACGGCTAGATGTAACCGTAAATTCTATGCTAACAGTTTCTTCTCTTGCACTTCTCACATGTGGAACTCACTTCTGGCTCCATGCTTTCCAGTCAACTTTAATCTCAAAAAATTTAAATGCAATGTCAATCGCTTTCTACTGTCCTCCTGATTACCCTTCTTGTTCTTGATCCTTAGTAATGTTTCTGTTTTCTAAATCTTTCACTTGTGTCTTAGTGGCTTTACTGCTTTGCTTGGGGTGAAATAAATTAATATATATATATATATATATATATACATATATATATATATATATATATATATATATATATATATATATATATATATTATAATTTTATCATACAGACAAAACCATTTTACTCACAACAAAGATGCAACTTGGTTTCAGTGCATTTTAACTGCACATCTACGGGTGAGGGTCGGAAATGGTTATGAACGATCCTGTTTTTAGGCAAGCCCGGATGTAAAACGTTACTTCCTTTTTCCATTTTTTGAGAAGAAAAAATGTACTTAACAAAAGTATCTGTGAAACGATAGTTGTTGTTGACAGCAGTTTGGTGTTGGGTGGGTCGGGTAGTTGATGTTGAATGGAGTGTGGACATTCTTCCGATGATAAGCATCGGTCAAAGTTTGGGTAGGTCAACCACATAGCGTCCTAAGTTTGAGAGGTAGGGGAGGGAAGATAGCGATAGGGGATAATATTACACTTTTGTAGGTAAAAAGAATTTCGAGTTAACATTTATAATTATTAGGAGTAGTTATATTTAGGTTTCTCGGTAAGAATTCTAAAAGTTGGATTGCATTTCTTTATGTTTGGGTTATCACTATTTATTTTTTAATCGAAAGAGCGTTTTTTGTGTATATATAATTATAAAAGATTCCTAGTTATGGAATTTAGCAAGATTGTAATGTTAAATCCTTAGTATGTCTACAGAAAACGGTAGTTTCATGCCTCTGGTTTAGTAATTGCTTATTATTTAAAAGTTCGATAATACATATTTTCTCCTGTAAACATAGGAAGCAAGGTATATGATAAAATTATAATAAATAAATAATTACCGCTCTACTACATGTATTGAGCTCTTTTTTGAATGAATGCTGCGTACGTTAGAATTTGTATATTTTATAGATTACTTTCGTTCCCACCGCATCGGATATATATATATATATATATATATATATATATATATATATATATATATATATAGAGAGAGAGAGAGAGAGAGAGAGAGAGAGAGAGAAAGAGGGAGAGAGTGTGTGTCTGTGAGAAGACATTGAAAAGTTCTGATCCTGAAAAAGAAGCCCTTAAAAACATTTGGTCTGATATTTGTAAGTGGAATAATGTGTGAAGAATGAATTAGTTTAGTTTGATTCGTGATGTTTTTTATAATGATTATTTTGTCTATGAAATGGGTAGATGAAGTGCTAATTTCTATGCTAACAGTTTCTTCTCTTGCACTTCTCTCACTTGTCGAACTCTCTTCTGGCTTCTTGCTTCTCAGTCAACTTTAATCGCAAAAAATGTAATTGTTATTTTCTGTCTCTCTCCTTAATAGTGTTTTTTCTTTTCTCATATTCTCTCAAACACACTAACTAGCGTCTCAATGACTTTTATTACTATTTAAGGATTTCCCGGTTGAACCGAGAACTTTTCAACGCCAACTTGTATATAATGCCATATCTAAAATATAATTGTCAAAGTAAGATTTCTTTCGAGAACATTTTAACTATGAAGAACAAGTACGAAATCCATTTCTGAAACTAAATTTATTCATTGAATTTAACTTTGCGGAGAATTCATTGTAACAAATGAAGCAAAATAAATTCGACGGGTTGTTTTTCTAAAGATTGCAAATGCTTGAAACATGAATGAAATTGAGACAACGATCTTCCATTATGTCATCAAGTCGCGCGGACGAACAGATGTCAGATACATTCAAATTTAATATTTCACAATACCTGATATTCATTTATTCAAACAAGACATACATCGCGAAATTTCTATCATGGGCTAAAAGAAAACTGCAATTTTTTAAAAACCGATTTTTAAAATATTCTGTTGGATATAAAAAAATATATGATGGCGGAATTAGTAGAACCTAACGTAAGTACAGATATTTTTCCTAACATTTATAATAAAAAAATAATGAAGATGAATAGGAAGAAGTGAGAAGGGTGTAAATAAAGATTTCATTTTCTAGAAGTGGAATATGCTAATAAAATTAAAAAATGTTTGACCTGCCTTCTCTCCCACTCTGAAAAGGGAAGCTAGGAATCGTCCAAAAGTTATATTTACTTGCAAATACAGAACGTCATGTTGCTAGTTCCTGTGTTCTACCCAAGCGCCATGAAAGCATCTTCTCTTCACAGAGTCTACATCCAAAACTGTGTTCTGTATAGACATGGCTTCATCGATTGGCTCTCAATTGTCATATGACCGACCCAGCGTGGAAAGGGAGAGAGTTAGCCCAACAATTTCTTTTTTCTAATTTTTTTATATTAATATTCTCCCAATACAAAGCCCAAGAGCCACTCAAGATCGAGGGTTACTGTGTGGTGTTGTATGAGCGTAAGAAAGAGAAAAAGTGAAGTTTATAGATATAAGCAGGAAAAAAAACGGTTAACATTAGACTTGAAGAGGTATTGATTGTATTAACTGGGGAATTCAAAATATTTAAATTTGGCCTGTATAATTTAATACTTTTATAATTTTTGTTTCTTTAAAATTGTTTTATTCAAAGAACCTATTTAATCCTGATCGTCCTGGGTATTACGATAAACTACATTCGACAATAACATCATATGCTCACACAGGCACCTAGATCCCTAAACCAGTTTATAGTGGGCCGATGATTGAGTATGCCACAATCTATTAAAGGATATTTAAAAAAAATAATAATACTTGCTGTGCTTTTCTCTGAGAGATTAGATGTTTTGAAGAGCGTGGTACCACCTCTTAACTGCTGTTGTTTCCAGGTCCACTCCCGGGATGATATCACTTGTTAGGCTCCCAGCTATGTGAAAACAGTGAACACACAAATAAAAAAAATCAACAGTACATATTATATTCTACAAACTATATATCTAAAAAAAAAACATATTTTTGCCCTGAATGTATAAAATTATGTACAAAAGATCTGTAGTCGAAATCATAAATACGAAATATTTAAATTTCAGCATTAAATAACCCCGTAGATGTTCATACGCCGCCAATCCAAATCAACCAACCAACTAAAATATAATCATGAAGATCTCTATACTGTTACTAATGATTGAATAAAAACGTTACCGGTATATATCCGTCGGATAGATGTTACGTGATTAGTAAAAAATTCAATAGAGTCTCCATCTTCAAATGAGTTAATTTTAGTACCACTATTTTCGCTGTAGAAGAGCTGGCGTAATAATGTAGCATAATTATCCGTTCACAAAAGCAAGTGCCATTTGCCCAAGTTTTCAACATAAAATAATCTACATATCTCTCTGCATTACATAATGTATCAAAGCATTCCTGCTACGGTAAAATGTTACCATAACCTTCCAGAAATAATAAGCTAGTTTCTGTTGATGCTTAGGCTACTCTTCGGTATCCAGCCACTGTGTAAACAATCCTAGTTATTATATAAAATAGATGACTTAAGTCAAGTGGTAATGTAATACAAAAACAATTCATATTGTATAATATAGAATATAATTAATGTATACTTATATTTGTTCCAACGTAGTAAGTAATTTGTTCAATGAAACAGCACCAATATCTAGTAGCAGCTGTTCAGTAATTCTTAAGGTCTTCCATATCAGAGGTTGGCAGTGGATATTCGGAGAGAGTAAGAAAGCGTAGTTCTTCATCTAACAGGTTAGCAGTGGATATTCCGAGAAAACAAAATGGCTGCCTTTATATACATCGGATGGAATATTCCAAGTTTTCTGATTGATTAACCTTCTATTGGTAGACTATAAAATGAGTCAGCTCATGTTGGTTGGCTCACTAGTATACCAGGGCACACAAAAATTGTAACAATATTCTCGTGATCTATTTTTAGTTTATTCTTAGAGAAGTTCTTGAAAATAAGATATTAATTGATTCAACTTAATTAGCGCTAAATGAAGGGTTCGATTCTAAATTCCAAACACCTGAAGACGGACGGAGCATGCAACAGCCGAGATGTCGTAAATATGGCATCAAAGTTGAGGATAACAGTCCGAACAATAGAAATAGTGTAAACAATTAGTTCTATTTAATAAGATCTAGTTTTTCTTAGATTAGAATGTCATTATTTTTATCTCCACTAAACTGGGCGCTGTTTGATTTTTCACACCTTCTTTCGACTTGGTTTTCATAGGTGTACGCATTAATTGTTTGGCTCTTTGAGAATACATTATGATTTACTAAACCACTTCTATTCTACCAAATATTAGGCATAAACTTTTAGAAATGATAACATGCCTCTGTTGATGTTTCAGCTTCTTATCCGTATCCAGCTAGTTTATCTTTATCTTATTATGCATTATTATTATACAGAATTCATTTTACATCACAATAGAAAATATGATCCCAAACCGTTGAATATGATTACTTCAAATCCTCAAAGGTCTTACCTTTGTTGGTATTTCATTTTAATTGGAGCCCAGATCGTGGGACAAACTATTTTATTTAATAACATCAATGACCTAAACGTAATTGTTGTTTACTTTTAGTTAAAAAACCGAACGAACGTTTTGGTCATCATGTAGTTAAATAGATAATAGTCGAGCAGATAGATAGATAGATAGATAGATAGATAGATAATTTTTAACCATCGTGCCTGCAAAAAAACGTTGTGTCAAAAGAAAGGATCTTCCTTTGACACTGCTATTATTTTAACTACCTTCACTCCTCTGCAATGTTGTTATAAAAAGGGAGGATAAGAATTATTATAAAACCTAAACATATGATGAAAGTAATTTCATACATTTTTATTCTTGAGAATTTACAACAGAAATATTAAACATCATTTATTAGATTGTAATGCGTTTTTTGCAGCAACAATTTTATATTTACAACATATTAAAAATAATACAATTAAACTAATGCAATGTAATATTTATTATTATTTAAAGAATAAATAATAGAATTAAATATAAAAAGGTTTTAGTTTTGTATTTATAAACATGTAATATTAAAATGTGTAACACCTTGTTATTTACCATTTTATAATTTTGAATTGATTGGCAATTAGCCGATGTGTTTCCAAACATTAGACAATAAACAATATAATAAATAAATAGGGAATGCATGAATTTAAGCTCAGTACAATCTAGACAGCAAGGTCTCATCATTTTACAATTGAAATGGCAAGATATAATCATAATTTCTATGCCAAGTTACTTCTTTCGCACATCTCGCTTGTTGAACTTTCTACCGCCTTTCAACTTTGATCTTCAAAAATAAATGCAAAGTCAGTCGTTATCGTCTGTATACTTAAGTCCTGTTTTATTGTTCTCTCTCTCTCTTTCTCTCTCTCTATTTCTCTCTCTCTTTCTCTTTCTCTCTTTCTCTCTTTCTTTCTCTATCTCGCCTTCTCTCTCTCTCTTCTCTCTCTTTCTCTCTCTTTCTCTCTCTCTCTTTTTCTCTCTCTTTCTCTCTTTCTCTCTCTATCTCTCCTTCTCTCTCTCTCTTTCTCTCTCTCTTTCTCTCTCTATCTCTCCTTCTCTCTCTCTTTCTCTCTCTCTCCTTCTCTCTCTCTATTTCTCTCTCTTTCTCTCTCTCTCTTTCTCTCTCTTTCTCTCTTTCTCTCTCTATCTCTCCTTCTCTCTTTCTCTCTCTCTCTTTCTCTCTCTCCTTCTCTCTCTCTTTCTCTCTCTCTCTTTCTCTCTCTCTTTCTCTCTCTATCTCTCTCTCTCTCTCTCTCTCTCTCTCTCTCTCTCTCTCTCTCTCTCTCTTTCTCCTTAATAATGTTTCTTTTTCTCATAATTTTTCACACTCAGTAACTCCTTGCGTCTTATTGGATTTTTGCCTTGCTTTAGGTAAAGTGATAAAAAAATGTTCTGGTTAGGCTAATTTAGTAAGTAGCATCCCGTTTTCGCATACCTACAGACTATGATGAGTATGTCCCCATTCACATAAATACAGTAGTAAATACTGTATGTTGGTGTGCAGTTGGAGATTCGTCTCCAGCTGTGCTGGTCAAACTCTCTGCCTCCGGGCAGAGAGGATCCCCAGATGAGGCTATGTCGAAGGGAAGAGTCTCGTCTCGGGAAAGAGCTATCCGACCCTATTTTATACGTGGTCTACGGGAAAATTTTGGCCGAGCCTACGGGCTTGGATACCCTTCGTTAAATTCGGCCTTGTGCCACATCTGAAATTGAAACCAAAAAAATGTCTCTAAAAATTAGAAGATGGCGGGCAGTGAGAAATATTAATGAATGAACAGTGTTGCGTAGCCCCTTTGTTCTAGAGTGCCAAATCCATAACTATAACGCTGCCTTCTTCTTTCACGGCCGGTGATCACTTGTTGGTTTGGTTCGGACATAAAAGAATTTCAACAAAAGGAATTTTATCTTTACTAATTTATTATAACGTCAACGCGTACATTTTTAAATATCCAGTGGAGTCGTTCTTCCACCCCACCGGGAATTCGCTCCCAGACACAAACGGAAATCACGTCTACCTTGGATGACGGTTTTTGACTCGACACCTTGAAAATCCTTTCTATATTTCTATCATTCCCACGCTCGTTCAGCCAATCAAAATCGACTTCCTTTATTTTGTTTCGTATCTTATCTTAAAGGTCAAACCGAGAAAGCCCGAGCAGAGATACAATTCTCTAAAAAATAATAGTCTTGTAAACTATTATTTAACACCAGGATATGAGGAACACGGATGGTTTTCTCATATCTAACGACTAAGAAAATATTGAAACAATAAGATATACTATCTGAAATACTATCTCATGCATTAAAAACTGGAGAAGATTGTTGTAAGAATTGGATAATTTGTTGCTCTCCTGACAAATGCCGTTCAGAAATTACGAAAAAAAAATTCAAGAAATGGAAAACATCACAATCGAAAAGGCTTCTAAATCTGTTTTTTGTGTGGACTTTACCTACAAATCTATTAGACATCTGATCAACAAACTATCCAACGTAACAATGCGCAGTTCCCTGCTAATCTCTTCATAAACGACAAAGGCTGTTAAATATTAAAACGTAGCGTATAGCAGTCATGGGGAAACTGCGGCCCGTGAGCTACAGGCAGCCTGCGGGCTGCATGCGGCCCGTGGGCTACAGGCAGCCTGTGGGCGGCATGCGGCATGCGGCATGAGGTCCGCGGGCTGCATATCGCCCTTTTGGTTTTTCTGAATGACACGATTCATTTCATAAGGAAATAACATTTCTTAAAACTTTGTTTTGTTTCGTTCTCGCTTGTTCACTCACACAGTCTCTCATACATAACCACATACATAAACAATGATTATGTAAAACGTTTCAATGAATGTAACGTTTTCATTATTTTAAACCATTAGCGATTTTCGCTAAGGAAGATCATACGTGCAAACATATTTTGCTTTTGAAACAAGAAATATTCATAATAATTTTTCTCTAACGAAGAAATATACTTTTTTTTTATTTTCAAATGAATAAATTAGAAATAAATCACACGCAGCGACATCTGTTAATGACAGTGACAGTGAAAATTTCCAAGAAAAATAATTTTTTGTTTCCAAAAAACAAAAATACCTTATTTACGCATATGGTCTTCTTTAGTGAAAATAACTGAGGTATCGGTACTGATAAATCATCAGCCCCCCCCCACTTAAGATCTAGGAGGTTTAAAAAGAACCCTGTTTAATCCGTCCGAGTAGTCAGAGTAAAGTGCAATAAAGCTTTGGTATAAGTTTATTCATTGGTTCTGTTTTTACTACAGCTCGTATGTCGACATTGCTATAAAGTAAAAGAAAGAAAAAGAGTTCTTTATTTTATAGTCCTTAAACAGCACTACCAAATGAGTGTTTTGGCAGATCAAGTGAGCGTGATCCTCACAAGATAAAGATGTCTTTCTGTTTACAGTGGAACGTCAGTTATCCGAACGAGATAGTCTGGACACCTAAGATATTTTCTCCCTGATGAATAAAAAACGTAGGGGAGAATGTACTGATAAATCATTAGTTACCTCCCCTTAAGATCTAGGAGGTATAAAAAGCACCCTCTTATATCCCTCGGTAGACAAATAGTCAGAGTAAAGTGCAATAAAGCTTTGGTATAAGTTTATTCACTGGGTCTGTTTTTACTACAGTATCTACTACGAAAAATTAGCTTAAATCTTTCTAGTAGTGTGGCCCGCCTTGTGATGAGCCAGAGTTTATGCGGCCCACTGCACGAGAAAGGTTGCCAATATCTGTTATAGTGCGTATACTAAACTGAGCCTAGTCTGACACGGGATGTAATTGGTGGGTACTTAGTAGATAACGAACTGTTGTACCGAATGGATTGCGGACTTCGGTAACCAGGAGAGTCACACCCGGAAATGGGACTCCATCGTGAATGAAAATTAAATTATTTTCCTTTCGATTTATTAATCGATTCCGCGTTGCGACCGGGAACTGACATGATGGTACTCGAATTGGCCTTCATGAAAAGACGACAGCCATCTCGAAAACAAATGTGTCGACACCGAGCAAATTGTCTCATCGAAATAAAATACCGTAATATGGCTTCTTGCACGTCATTCTAAACATCATCTCTCATACCCACTTCGTCTCTTTCTCTTTCCCTTTTCTTTCCACACTACCAAACGTCATCTCTCGCTTATACACCCTTTGTCTCGTTTCGTCTCTGCCTCTTCTTCCCACTCGTATCCAATCAGCAGGCTCTATCTTTCTTTCTTTCTCGCTTTCCCTTCGATTTACTTTCTCCACATCTTCCATCGAGTTGCTCTGCCGTGCTTATAACTCCGTCCAATTAAAGTTAATTAAGAGTCGCAACGCGATCGAAACCATTTCGTCTTTTGGGTGAGGAAGATTATCCTCGGTTGGTACAATTCTCATTAGTGGCGGTCGCACTTATTTACTCAACTGCCTTTCTTAAAATTACATTTGAACCACTACATATCAATTTTGAACTAACACACGCATACAAACAGACATACACATATATAGGATGCGACAGGAATACATGCCATACATACCTCCCAGAAATACCCCCCACATAATGGTAAGACATTACTGACAATGGTGTTTTCATCAAGCTAATCATTATGTTGGAGGTATTTCTGAGGGATATATGATGGTGATTTTTTAAGCGTAGCTTAAATGTGGCAGAAGGCCGAAAGTATGGGGCACCCAGTAAGAATCCAACTCAGTACTCAGTCGTAATTGTTCTAGCGAGACAAGCTTGTTAACCATTTCAACCACGTCAAGATGCCCGGATTTTTCTAAGCGTAACGGTAAGTTTCGGGAACACGGTGAGGATCTAACTCACTACTCAGTTGTAATTGTTCTAGCGAGACAAGTTTGCTGATCATTACAACCACGTGGAGATGCCTGGATTTTCTAAACGTGGCATAGATATGGCACATGGCCGTAAGTGTGGAGCACCCAGTGAAGATCGAACTCGCTGCTCAGTCGTAGTGGTCCTATCGAGACAAGCTTGCAACCACGTCTAGATGTCCCGATTTTCTCAGCGTAGGTTAGATTTTGCCTCTTGGCCGTAAGTGTTGGGCATCCATTGAGAATCGAACTCACTACTCAGTCATAATGGATGTAGTGAGAAAGCTTGCTAACCATTGAACCACGTCGAAATGTCCAGAGATGGTATATGTCGGAGGTATTTCTGCCGCATCTCCTGTGTGTGTATGTGTTTGTGTGTGTGTCTGTGTGTGTATAATTATGTGTTATGTTTGCATATTTGGACATATTCACATACATAGGTAAACAATCAAATATATACTTCTATTAAATTTTAAACATTAATTTTATTGAACATATGTGGTTTGGACAAAAATTCGTACCGTTGAAAATTCGATTTCCTTTCACATGTGACCGGACTTTATGACATATACAGGTTACGACAGAAATACCTCCTACATAATGATAAGTCATTAGTGTCTATGGTGTCGCCATCGAGCTAATGTCTTACAGTTATGTGGGAGATATTTATGGGAGGTCCATTCTTCCCATCTAGAAATCTACCATTCGTCCTTGCATTGAATACTATGGACATATATGGTCTGGTGTCTCCGCTATTTATCTGGACGTTCTCGACAAAATCTAAAGACGGATATGCAATGTGATTGGTCCTGACCAGGCATCTCGACTCCAGTCACTTTCCCACAGTCGTCATGTGGCTTCCCTTTGTCTTTTCTACGAATATTTTCATGATAACTGTTCTGACGAGCTATTTTCACTGGTAGCCCGACTGCATGAATTTAAGCGTGCTACTAGGCTGGCAGCTCGGTCCCACACTTTCACTGTCGAAACGGTTAATTGTAACCGCCTCTTCTACTCCAACAGCCTCTTCTCTCGCACTTCCCGACAGTGGAGCTCCCTTCCTCTTACTTGCTTCCCTGATAACTATAATCTTCAAAAATTTAAATGTAATGTCAATCGACATCTTTTGATGCCTTGATCTTGATCCTCGTCCTTCTCTTCATCCTTTCTTCAAATACAAATTGTTTCTCTTACCTCCACACTCTGTAACCACTTGCGTGCTAATGGCACTCGTAGTGGGCGAAATGCTTAAAAATATAAGAAGGTATATGTGAAGTATTTCTGCCGCAAGAATACTCATATGTTTTAGAGGCCTAAAAGTCTCATGTGGAACATTAGATCTTAATGCAGTTTCCTCAAAATCGTCAGGCGGTGACAATGCCCATAGCCGGAGGGAGAAGAAGAGGATTAATACCTTTCCAACGACTATTGACACGTAAGTGAATGTAATAGATTCGAATGGAATTCGAACTCGGCTCTCCAATTCCTCAACCCGAGCCGCTATCCACTACTCCACCGTGCCTATATATATACACATGTATGCATGTATGTATGTGAGTGTGTAAATTATTTTCAGATACAGTGTATCTGTGCAAGAAAAAAGGAAAGAGGAAAAACTATTCTTTAGCCGATGTATTTCATCCTCTGAGGCTTTTTATCATGATAACCACAAAGTGTGTACAAAAATGTCTACAAAACGCGATAGCACATGCTCAACACACACACACACACACACACACACACACACACACACACACACACACACACACACACACACACAACAAATAGTTATTATTTATCATGATAAAGTCCGTCAGAGGACGAAACACGTCGGTTAAGAATATTTTTTCCTTTTATCTTTTTTATCATCTATACAAGTGGGATGTAGGTGTATAAATAGAAGAAGAAAAAACATTTGATTTAAACGCCCCACCACCACCACTTCTGCAAATTGGCAAATGTCAACATAGGACAGCACATTCTAAAATTAATAAATAAACACTTCCACAAAAACAACCCTCTAAGTAAGATCTTCAATAGGAAGTCAATCAAAATTAGCTACTCCTGCACTAATAACATGTACCAAATTATAAACTCCCATAATAATTATTTCTTAAGTAAATTCTATGGGGGAAAAAAAACTAAATCTAGTGCAGAACCCCTTGTAACTGTAGAGATATAGAAAACTGCCTAGTCGAGGGCAAATGCAGATACAATACGATAATTTACTAGGCAACCAATGCCCCCAAAGAAAATATGACAAATTATAATGTTTACACTGAAATTTCTGCGTGAGAATTGAAACAAGGAATTTATACCCATAGGCACTCATTTACCAATTCTAAATTAAAATTCCAAACAGCCCTTTCAAAGAAATTTTGAGAATTGAAGGAAAAGTGTCTAAACCCGCAGATAGATTGGGAAATTATAGGTTTCGCACAAACCCTTAATAGCTTTAGAGATAGATGCAGGCTATGTTTAGAGGAAAAAATTAGAATAATAAAATACTATGATCAATGCAAACTATTAAATCAAAGGAGAGAGCTAGTATTAAAATGTAGGCATAGAAGCAGGTTCAAGCTTACATAAGAATATGGATCTTAACTTATCACTAACTACCAAAAAAAAACAACAGCCCCCCACCCACTAATAGATGCAACCCCCTCAAAATAAATTTTTACTTTAATATCTTCCTCTTACAGAATTTCGGGTACAGCTCGGTATTCTTAATAATATAACCGAACTTTAATAATGTAAATGGATGGGATATATATATATATATATATATATATATATATATATATATATATATATGGGGGGGGTAAATATATGTATGCGTATGTAGGTAAATGTGTAAGTGGGTATGTAGGTATGTATGTTGTACGACATGATTTATACCAATGGGTGTCTCGGTTTTACTTACAGATTTTTGGAATCATTTATTTAGATAATTTATTCTAACTTTAAATCCGACAGCACTTAATAATATAATCCACTAGCAGGAACCTAAATTCATTTACATACAACTAAAGGCTTTGGCCATAAATAATCTCCAATAACGGCCCATCTCCTCTCCACCAACCCAGACTCAAAACGAGGCGTCCTCTTAAGTAACCCTGTACATACATTTTCACCGACTGCTACCTAAACTAAACTCAAAAACCCCCATTCCGAGACAGTCAGTATAGGGCTGAGGAAGACCGGCATAATGCAATGCTGGTCTGAAATAGTCTATACCCACATGAGGTAATTTGGGATTTTTTACTGTATATAATTTATATATATATATATATATATATATATATATATATATATATATATATATATATATATATATATATATATATTACAGTTATTCGATCCGTGGGTATATAATCCGGGTGGATCCTCGTAATATTAATTATTAAAACTGATCCATAGAAGGCTCGATATATTTATTATAACAGAGCATATGTATTTTTTACAGCAAAAAAATACGTGGAGGTAATTTTTTTTCTGTATATATATATATATATATATATATATATATATATATATATATATATATATATATATATATATAGGGATCATGGATTGAAATCCGACAGAATTATATGATAAGGAACATATCGGAAACATTCGTAAATCTAACTTGTTTTGCTTTTATTAAAACGTCATCAAAGATTGAATTATGGAAGAAAAAAAAAGAAAATTCAGCTATTTTTAATTTTTGCGTATTTTGTTTTTAATCGGTTAAACATCGTTCGAGGGTAGAATTCATTTGTACATCATAATTCTAGTTTGTTTCTGTGGTGATTCGGATGATAATGAATATTTGCTTGTTTAGCAAAATATTTATCAGAACTCTCTAGATGGAAAAAATGATATCTGGTAAACTATCTAGATACAATCGTAGCAGGTAGAATCTCGCTGCAGGTATTTTATTTAGCGCCTCAAATGAACATCAAATAAATGCTGACAAATGTCTTAAATACTTTGACGAGAGTCAATTATATCCCGCATATCCTACTAATCAACTTATCATCTGATAAGCTTATTGGTAGGGTATGTCTATTTCTTCTCTCAGCAAGGTAAACTGGAATCGCTAGCCTCGGTTATCATCCAGTCTTGGAGAAGAGCTCTTCTCTTTGATTTTGATTTTAACGACTGGTGGGTTATTTAAAGCCGAAATATATTTTAGATTGTAAGAATTATCCCCCCTTATTTTTTTATGTTTTATTTGGCGAGTGAATTTTGCATTAACAATTTTGTAGAGATAGCAATGATTTTCCAGATACAAGTATTACTATTTAACCTATACTTTGGGGAGAAGAGACGTATTCGTACATTTCCCAAGAGTATTTCTCGGCTCTCAGATTTCTCATTCCGAGCCGCTTCGAAAACGGTGAAGGAGTCAAAAGTCCTTCGAAAATGAATAAATCTGTCTCTTCTCCCCACGCTTATCGATTAAATGACAGCGTAGACAAATCTCCCGGACCGTGGAGGACAACACTGAATTCAAAATTGTGGAGAAAGCAAACGTAAACCACTCCACTATCGTTCCAAAGAACTCATGGCAATCCAGAAGTAACAAGAGACGGAATCTGTGGAGAGTCCTGATTCCCTATGTCCTGAAGGGGCATGGCATTAATTAAAAAATTCTTAATTACACACAAGAATTCTTTTTTCCTTCCAGTCTTTAGACAGTTATATTGATCAAGGTTTTCAAACGTGGTTGTTTATTATTTATTTATTTAAAACTAGCTTAAAAGTCGCACTCCGTGCGGATTTTTAAGCTACCCACTGCAAAGGGCTAATTGGACCTCCAGTCTAAAACTAAAGGGACCTCTGGTTCAGCTTAGAAAACAGCAATGATAATGTTGAAGAAATAACTTTGAATTCCTCAAATCACTCACTGAAATATCAAAACGTCACTTTAACTGGGCCGAAACTCCGAATGGGTCGAAATTCCAATTCACGTCAAAAATTGAGTTTTTCAAATTAGAACCTCCGTGGAAATTCAATTGAGTTCTTCAAATCACAAACTCTGCAGAACTTCAAAACCCCACGTCACGAAACCTTCCACTTTAACTCTGAATCCTTGGCATTTTTGAAGAAATAAAATTGATTTCCTCAATTCACAAAGTTTGGAAAATTGTTTTTGTGTTACTTTAAATTCAATATAAATTTTATTTAAAAAGTCACTCATTTTTTTTGGTGGGTGGGTATTTTAAAATTAGAATTTTTAACAGTTCCCTCCTCATCCGGACACAAATGCCAGTGCAAGATGCTTATGCACCAGATAAAGGGCAGATTTTCAATCCCGGCATCATCCTGATTCCAAAAAGTTATAATATGTTCATATAGAGAAAGTGTGGCCTGAGTTAGAGGAGTTTCGGGTCACACGGACAGACAGACAGAATTTGCCGTTTATTTATATTTTTACTCGATATTGTGTTTTGTATCAAAATATAAGAAGATGATACACACTTCGCCTTCAATAGGAAAAAATATGAAATCGCTTCCTAGACATCGGAATCCCGTGTTTCGTGGATGTCGACTTATCCACTTTGGCTACGTTACATTTAATGAATAAATGGCAGATATGTAGTTATTGTGCCACTCATTTCTCTCCGGTTATCCACGTTATCCGTTTTTTACTACTTCATAAGAAGATTTAGTAGATTTTATTTTTATTTTGAAATATTAACCCTTGGTACCAATAAAAGATCGATTAAATACCACAGCCTATTTAGATAATTGCGGCTGACCACGTGCCTCAGTTTATGACTACGGCGAACTCATCCTCTGCTGGTCACTTCCAACAGGACAATAAATCCTGCCACAAGTCAAAACTAGTTGCAGAATAATTCATGCAACACAGCAATGATTTTTTTTTGTGTGTTAATGTCTCAATATCTCAATCCCAGTGAGCACCATCGTCATGCGTTGTAAAGGAAGATTCGAATCCTAGATGTGCAGACAACCAATTAAGAATACTTGCGAGATGTGATAATAATAGTGTAGTATAATATGACTCAGTTTACTTCCTGTTCTCCCCTACTACTGTGACAATGGACGGCTTCTCCTTTTAAATATGGCAAGTAGCCACATTAGAGTAGGATTTGAGTATTATTTGATTTATTAAATGTATTCCGTTCTATGTATAAGTATTTAATAAACTGTTTCTATGTTTTCCTGTATCTAGTCTTCTGTTCCTTCGATATTCTCTCTAAGTTCGACCTTCCTAATTCTCAGCTATTTTGAAAAAAGACAACATTACGACAGATAGCATGGACCTAAATTTCAAAGAGTATTTCCAAAACATCGTCGAAACCATACCAGAATCAATAAAGTGGTTTTAAAGGCAAAAGGGGTCTGTACCGATACTAGAAGTGTGAATCTAATGATGGATGTATATTATCTGGTTTTGAACACGCTCACGGGGTGGTAGCACCTGTTATGGTCCCAGCTATGGGCAAATAGTGAACAACCAAACAAAGTGAAAAGACAATGAAAGTATAAAATACATTTTCTATAAAAAAAAAATACCAAAAATAAATATGCATAGTATATATTTAGTAAATTTACTTGAAGCCATAAAACTGTGTTCAAAATATTTAGATTTCTGCATAGAGGTTAATATACCGCTAAACAAATTTAACCGAACCAATATTGAACTTGATCAGAAATTTAGTCGAATCTCTGAAAAACAAATACCAAAATAAATCATATTTATTATGATGAGTTAGAGGCGTAGAGGTCCTATGGAAGCAGTGTGTGCGTCTAGGTCAAGTTATCCTCATGAAACTCATCTCCCTAGCAATTTGCTTTTGAATTCAGATTTTGTTTTCTTTTCTAAACTGGCTGAGACCTCAAGGCAAATGGGTTTCGTCATTTCGTCAGCCCAGATAGGTAACCCATAGCCGACCGTGGAGGAGAGATGGTGCCTCTTCGTTCTTGTTATTTTATATGTTTTCCATTTTATTTCAACATTTTCCATGAGCATAATCTTGTATAGATATACATACATGAACATATATATGTGTATATATAATATATAGTTATATACGTATATGTAAAGTACATCTCCGAATAAGTAGCTCGCTCGCTAGATAATATCTATGATTTTGTAGGAATAATATAATAAAAATTGGCAATAATATTTGTGCTACATAGATATATTCAAATTGATAGATAGATATATGCCTATATATATATATATATATATATATATATATATATATATATATATATATATATATATATATATATAGTTGGATTGATGTGAGTTTGTGACCTTGGGTTTTACACTATTTGCAATCGTCAGATATTGAGCGCTCTCCAATAAGTACCGCGTATATAATATATAAATAATATATATAAAAAATTGCACACACACGCACATATATATATACATATATTTATATACATACACATTTCATACACACACACACACACACACACACACACACACATATATATATATATATATATATATATATATATATATATATATATATATATATATATATATATACACACACACACACAGTGGGCTATGATAAGTTTTTAGTCACCGTTGATTACGGCAATTTTGGATTATGTAATAAGGTCCCTTCTTTTTTTTCAGACAATACCTTATTAGTATCAAGCTACTCTCATCTATGAACGATAGTTGACATATTTTACAATGAAAGTTCACAGAAGTAAGTAAATTGGTGAATTTCAATAAGAGAAAATTATAGAATAACATCAGTGTGGCAAGTCAAATAGAGAAATTGCTAGGTTTTTCTAAGTTAATTATCAAACGGTTAATAATATTGTCAAGAAATTTAATGAAGAAGGCCATTGTTGTGAGGAAAAATGTTCAGGAAGATCAAGCGTGTCTGAGTGAATGAAAAGGATGTTGAAGAGGGAAGTGATCAGAAATCGTCGTCAGAGCGTCAAAGATGTCGCCAACAGCATGTAAATGTCGCCATATGCGGTGAGAAAGTCTCTGAAAGAGCTAGGCTATCAAAGAAGAGTTACAAGAAAGAAGCCCTTGATTTCAGAGGTTAACAGGAACCGGTATATGGACTGGGCGAGAGAATTCAAGAGCAAAGATTATGAATTTTGTCAGTCTGTAATTTGGTCAGATGAAAGTAAATTCTGCCAATATTCGAATTCGAAACAGGTTTATGTTTGGAGAAATCAGATTTGGAACACTGAATGTCTGCAGGCGACCGTGAAACACGGAAGGATTAGAATAATGGTGTGGAGCTCTGGCTGGTTTGGAGGAGAATCTGGGCTGCTTCTTGTTGACGAGCGCTTGAATGGTCTAAAATACTATCAAATATTAGATAAAGGACTACTCCCACTAATTGAAAATAATCAAATTGACAAAAATATTTACCTTTTTCAAGAAGATGGAGCGCCATGTCATACGAGCAAGTAACGGACTGAAAGGAATCGTAAGGAATTAAGTCACTGCCATGAGTACGTTCAAAAGCACCTTGATTGAAACGTGCAACCAAAATCACGTCAGAGGCAACCCTTAAAGAAACATTGCTAAAGGAGTGGCAAAATATGGATCAGACGATTGTTGATAACTTGATCAAATCCATTAAAAATCGAATACAAGCACTGAAACTAGCAAATGGAGGACCTACTCCATACTAGTTCCAAATACTGTTTATCTATGTTGAATTGGGATTACGGAATTAAATTTTGAAATTGGATGTAATTTATTTCTTCTGGCTCAAAACTTTTCTT
This sequence comes from Acanthosepion esculentum, assembly GCA_964036315.1. NCBI lineage: Eukaryota > Metazoa > Mollusca > Cephalopoda > Sepiida > Sepiidae > Acanthosepion > Acanthosepion esculentum. Next base: position 36,115,752 of record OZ038501.1, read on the forward strand.
AGGCTACTCTATCTATCTAGCTATCTATCTATCTAGCTAGCTATATATATATATATATATATATATATATATATATATATATATATATATATATATATATTGATAATAATAGTGGTTAAAATATATAAATATATATGCATACATACATACATACACATACATATATATATATAAATATATAAAAAAATTCCAAGAGGATACGATTCCAATGTAATAAGCTATAACCATGGAATATTAGTGTTTAAGTCTTTTTATTATATATGATATATATTGAACACTTTATCCCATAAATATAACATACCTTAAAACTATATTTAATATATATATATATGAAGAAATGTACAGATAAATAGAGATATAGAGAGATAGATAGAGAGATAGATGTTAAGATTATTAATATATTAAATGAATAATTTTGTGACAGGCTTTACACATTTTGTTATTTTAATTATTGATACCACAGAGTCTTCTATAAAAAAAATATTATCCATGCATTGTCATGTGATAAATCACTTTCAAAACTGGCTTGCATCAGTGGCAAATATTAAAAAAAAGGATGAATGAATAAACTGATCCACGAAAAGGATCTGAGAAGATATCGGCTGACTCAATTGCCAAAATCTGAGCAACTGACCAAAAATGGACTGTGTCTGCCTTTGAAAAAAATAGATAGATGTAAAGATAAACTCTATTCAAGCAGTAGCATTTCAATTCTAAATTGGTCGAAAGATCGCACTGAAACGTAAAACTAACAATTGCTACAAACTGATGATTCTTACGATTGCAATCGTGTCTCTCTCTTCCGCTTATCTCTCTCCACTATCTCCTTTATATATATATCTATGTTGGTCACACCTCAAACTCGCTTTCACGACGCTTGACACTACATTTGAATGATAACTCTAACATTTTTAGGCATTTAAAACAACATGCCTGGCCGCATACACAATTCCGGAAAATCCTCGTCGAAAACACAATTATACTTAAACATGAAAACAATAAACAAAAACTAAAAATTCTTGAAGCTATATACATAAAACAGTTGAAACCTAACCTGAACAAAATAAACTATGAAATCTCCACAAATATCCTTAAATGCCTATAATTAGTAACAGAAGCCATTGGTTCATACCAACGGCTTTCCATACTCAATACTCATCGGATTCACTCTCTCGTGATCATGTGTGACGTCATGAGCTGTTGCGCGATTTTCGCTTTCAGCGTCTTATATGCGCGTGTTTATCGTTGCTTGGAAATCATTCATGTAAACAAAAACAGACTATCATCAATTTCTTGTCCGTGTATTGCTTAATATATTGTGTAATTGTCATCTTTCATACTGGCTTATGTAAGCCGAAAGCTTAGATTGGATTAAAAAATATGTATCAATATTGTGATTTTCTTTCATTGTTTAATGATAATGTTATTAAGCTTATCAGACGATATGAAAAGAACTTACATAAAATATATAGACAACACTTATCTATATTATTTAATGAAACATGTATGAATATATATATATATATATATATCTTTCTCTCTCTTTCTCTCTCTATATATATGCATAGATAGATAGATAGATATGAAGAGACTGAGATAGATAGATAGATATGAAGAGACTGAGATAGATAGATAGATAGATAGATATGAAGAGACTGAGATAGATAGATAGATAGATAGATAGATAGATAGATAGATAGATAGATAGATAGATAGATAGATAGATAGATAGATTTGAGGAGTCTGACAAAGAAAGAGATTTTCCTTGTCCTTGTAAATGTTATTGCTGAAAGCTCCTGTTATGAAATTGCTTCTGATTACTTTCTGAGTGGTCTTTTAAGCCATATTAAATGAGACTCCCTTCTGGTTTCTGCAAAGTAAACTGCACGTGTCTGGTAAACGAGCGGAACAATATTTCACTAATATCATTGCCGAAACAATGGACTGAAATATGAACAATTTTATTGCAGTTGAAATATGGCGCATCTCCATATGTATCATGAAATGGACAAACATTGCTTAGAGATTCAAGTTTTGGGAAGCTGTGGAAAGCCATTATTGTTAATGTATTGAAAGGATACTGTATATAAAAGGAAAATCTGTCTGCAAAGATTACATAAAAATCACAATGAGGATTTTATGAGTAAATCGAATTTAATATAATAAAATTTTGTAAACATTAATAGTTTAGTAATGATACCCGGCTTTGCACAAGCCAAGCGTTTTTCTTTTGCTCCATTCCAATATGCAATCATTTCTTTGAAAGATTTATGTCCGCCATTAAAACTCTATTAGTGAATTAGTTGTAGATACAGAAGTTTGATAAGTTTAAATATAGAGAGAGTGTTGCAATATTAAAATTAATATTCGTTAAATTTTCAAAATAAACTATTAAAAATGTCAACACGGCTTATATCCCATTATAAACGGCTTCCTTCCGATTCTGTGATGTAAAACGTTAGATGGATTCCACTTTCAGATCAGAAATGGCAATTTAATTATGGACCCCATTAACAAACATTGGCGTATTTTTAATTCTAAAAGACCAGATTTCTGATAAATAAGAAAAACACTGTTATTTAAAAAAAATTAATATTCAAAGCAGAATATGTATATTAGTTTTCTCCATTAAACAAAGAAAAAACACTACGATGTTTAAGATATAAAACATATGCTGGTCAACATATACATATTTGTCAAGATATGACACATACTGGCCGATATATATTGGCAAAGATATATGACACGTACTAGCAGATATATATATATATATATACATATTGTTACGTTGACCCAATAGTTGTACGGTCACCTCAGATTTTATAGGCATGTTTTTAGTACATTGTATATTTGCGACGAAACATATGACCCTTGATAACCTTATTTCTTGAGTACGCAGATTGTGGGTTATATATTATTTTTATGTCCAGATAAGTCAGGGCCAGTTCCCGGAAAGGAACCTTACCTCCTCCTCCCATTTCCTATCCAGTCTCTGACCGTAGACGAGACAAACGCTGTTTGGCAGATAGGGGCGAGTGACATTAGGGTCCGCGAAAGACACCCACACACCTTTTTTTTCGTGTGGGCCAACACGTGACTCAAATAATAGCAGTTTTCCTTTCGCACGGGTTGAGGTGGCAACAATCTCACTTAGTTGCTGACCCTCGGAGGAAGCGGACGTCACCAAACCCAATCTTAGCTATCCGCCGCTAGAAGAATTAGATGCCACCAAAACCAAAGGAACGACGTTAGACCCTGGATCGGACATCGCCAAACAAAAACTCATAACTTGAACTTTGTAAATCCCATCCTTTTATGAATATCATTGGTAATAGTCAATCGACGTCGATTCCAACCATATGTAAGTTTCTGCATGTTTTCCTATATCTTATGATCTGCTGTCTCTGGATTCATATGTATTTCGCCGCATTTGTATCTGTTTAGTTTAGGTAACTTAACTCCCCATTCCGTATTATCTAGTTTTCTTTTTCTTACTCTCTGTACATTTTATAAATAAAACTTTTGTATCATATATTCTCGTGTTGTCTTCTATCGTTCTATGTCTGCATATAGTTCATTTACTCTCTGCGTTTACCGACGTCCGGAATTGGAGAATTCCCTTCCCAACGTTCCTTTTTTTAATTTTTATATCGAACCTTGGGGTCTATTTATTTATTTTGTTTTATTTTCTCGTTGCGTCCCGGCTATCGTAGTCCCAACGAAACCCCGGGCGTAACAATATATATATATGCTCTCACAAACAAATGTACACAAAAACATATTAAAATCAAAAGAAAATGGTTGAATCCATCAACAAAGATTAATGAAATATTCTCCACACGTGACATTAACTGACGTCATTTTCAGTTAACAATATGAAAATAGCGTTTCCTACATTCCCGTTGCTAAGAACACTCTGTTTTTTGTTTTTATTAATTTTCTTTGTTTGATTAAATTCATTTCGTTACTTGCTTTGAAAAAGTCCGCATTGGACGAAACGCGTCAGCAATTACTGTTTTCTTATTGTCATTTATTTACAAATATATATATATATATATATATATATATATATATATATATATATATATGTCAAGATATAAGACTCATACTAATAGATATATATATTGGTCAAGATATGACACATCCTTAGGAGATAAATTATTTCTCAATATATAAGACATATCCTCGTTGATATATATTGGTGAAGATATAAGAAACATGCTTGTGGATGCGATAGATAAACTTTCAAAATTTTTTTGCTTAGTAGTAGTGAATTACAAATATGAATTACCGTATTTAACGGCATATATGTCGCACGTGTGTATAAGACGCACCCGAATTCCATCAGGGCAATCATGAAAAAATTATTAATTAGTAAAATTACTAAACCTACATATGGTATATAAGACGCAGGGGAATTTTAAAAAATATTTTTAGTAAAAAAAGTTCGCCTTATCTGCCGTTAAATATGTTACTTGATATGACGATATATTATCATCATCATCAAAACTGTTTTTGTTTGAAGTCATGAATTAAGATGTTCTCTCATCTTCAGTGACATTGTACACTGATTCGACAATATTTTGTCAGCCTTCTCTGTCCTCTGCAAGATTGCGGATTTGCTTGCGATCATCCTTGATTGTAAACTTCTCCAAAGGAAAAGTGGGATCCTTCTGCCTTGGTCTCTGAATGTCTCGATATATAATTGTATATAAATTCATATATCAACAAACAGTATTTAGAAAAATTGGAAAAGTTTCATCGGACTGGGTTTTGTTGGCATTGTCACCTCTAGACATGCGCACGAAACGAGAGACGCTAGTAGTTTCAAAATGTTTTGAAAGAATATTTTTTTCGCAATCTAGCCGAAATCATATGTATTCTTTTTCTTTTTCTTTCAAACAAATTTTTCCCTATTTCACCCTATGATAATATAAAGCCAACCAAGAATGGTAATATATTGTAAGAGTCTGGACGCAAATTTATCATGGCTGAATTAGTGATCAAGGCACTTTCCAGACATTTTCGTCTCAGTCGATTATTTCCTCTCTTAATCAATGTAGCATTCTCTATGTCAAAATGGTGGTCCGTTTTGTTGCGGTGAACAACCAATGCGTTTCGTGTGTTGTTATTTAAAATGTCCCTTTTGTGTTCAAACTTAACGAACAAAAAATATATTATTCTACCCACTAATTCTATCACAATTACAACCAGAAAATGTTGCCGGGGAACCAGGGTTTTTACCCTGGTTCCCCGACAACCAGTTGCATTAAAATATTTATAGAAAAGACAGATACTTCTGACCTTGCTCCGCACATAGTCATTTGTATTCTGCTGCCAGTAGATGTGGAGGAGCTTTCTTAAGCGTTTGTTCCCTAATGCCTGAATCCTTTTGCCTGTCTCAACCAGTAGTGTCTCGTCGGTGAGAAAGTGACTGAAGTTAAGATGTCTGGTCAGGATCGATTATATTACAGACCCTTCTTTGGATCTTGTCAAGAATCATAAGATGTATCATTTCACTGAGCGTACAACTAGCTCTCACAGTTCACGTGTTTTGACAAATTTGGTAAATATATGTCTAGCAAGTATTCCGCCCGTTGAACAAGCTAAACATGGCAAACTAAAGCTAGAAATTCAATTTCATCTGCTTGTATTCACTTAACACTAACGCCCGAGGGAAAGGTGTGACTCATACTCTTCATATATTCTATGCAATCTCATGTAAATCTTGACAAAAAAGTGTCGTTACAAGCATGCCACGATAGCTGAGACAGAATCGACTCAATGAATGAACAGCTGTACAAATTATTCTATCATAACTACTAGCTAGAGAACAGGCCTGGGATGGAACATCTACACTGAATCAATAGCTGTCTCTACCGCAAGGAAAGTTGGTTCTCTGTGTCGCGCCAGAAGGTTTTTCTCGTCTGAGTTCATCGTTCACATCTCCAAATCTACCATTCGTCTATGCACGGAATACCGTTGCCATATATGGTCTGGTGCCCCCGATGTTCATCTCAAGGATCTCGACAAAATCTAAAGACGGATATGCAATGTGATCGGCCCTAACTTGGGTCTCGACTCCAGTCACTTTCTCACTGACATAATCTGGCTTCCCTCTGTCTTTTCTACAAATATTTTCATGGCAACTGCTCTGACGAGTTATTTTCACTGGTGCCCCGACTGCATGAATCTAAGCATGCTACTTGGTTGGCATCTCAGTCCCACCTTTTTACTGTCGAAACAGTTAAATATAACCGCCTCTTCTACTCCAACTTATTCTTCTCTTGCACTTCCCGAAAGTGGAACTCCCTTCCTCTTACTTGCTTCCCTGATAACTATAATCTTCAAACATTTAAATGTAATGTCAATGACATTTTCTGTTTCCTTCATCCCCATTCTTCTTTTTATCCTTCTCCATTTTATCCTTTCCTCACCCCACCCCCTATATCCAGTCTTTTCCCTTACTTGCACTCTCTGTAGCCTCTTGCATACTAGTGACACTCCCGCCTTGCTTGGGGTGAATTGTTTAAAAAGATATATTGTTAATCTTTGGAAAAGTCATATGTTCAGGATCAGAAAAAGACAGCTGAAAGAGTCCATAATGGGGAAAGAGGACTTGGAGAATTTAACAATCCCAAGGCATGTTGAAGATAAAAAGCGCAGAAGGAAGCAGCAAATGAGCGACGTAAATAGATGACAGAACGTGGTGCGGGAGGGATAGCATGAGGACAAATATTGCTTAGAGCTACGAAATAAAAGACGTGGAGAGCCATAACCGCTCACGTCCTGGCGAAACACGACAAAGAGAAAAGAATTTTCAACCTTGACAAACGCTAATCCATTAATCATCATCATCGGTTCCATAAACGCAGTGTGGTCGAAGGGTCACTGCGTTGCGGGTCAACTGGCCAACTTACTCTAGATATCTACGAAGAAAGACAGAGATGTATTTATTCATGCTTAGCAT
>OZ038501.1:36125221-36135221 GCA_964036315.1 Acanthosepion esculentum
AGACGGTGTTTGAACGGAAGTGTTAGAAGGGATAGGTAAGCTTTATATAATCTGTAAATCGCCCAAAAGTAACGCGGGAAAATAATTTTAGGAAAAAAAATCCTACCTTCTAACTATGAGATAAATCTTTAATTCTATTTTTTCTTTTTTTATGATATAATTCGTTAGTCCTATTTTCTATTTATTTTGTAAAAATACAACATTTTGGCACAAGGCCGAAGTGGGAGTGTGGAAAGGCTGATCTTCATTAGCTATCGTAATCCTAGTTAAACTGACTCACGACCCATTCATTCAATACAATTTACTCATTCACCACAAGATCTCATCCATCACCTCTCAATCCTGCATATACCATAATACCGCATATTCACAGGAGGGGAGCTACAAAACATCTCATGACATAAAATTTAATAAAACTGAAAATGTCTTTAAAAATTCCATGAATCATGAAATGATGGGAAGCGGATGAATCCAGAAAACAAACTGAAAATGTAACTAATATAAATGCTAATAGGGACCGTCCCCACCTCAGAAGAATAAGAGTGGCCGCTGTATTCTGCCGGTATACAGAATCAAGATGCACACTCACTAATGGAGTGGGAAGGATGAAAATAAATGACGGGAAGGGAAAATCAAAGGCTGACTCAGCTGAGATGTAAAAAGTGGAGGGGGAAATAATAAAAAAAAGTAAAAACAAATAAATAAATATTTTTTCTATCAATTTTACGTTAATATTAATAAATATTTATTTATAACGTCATAAAAATTGAAGAAATTTTCGTCTGGAACGTTAAAAGTGTCAAAACATGAATACCGTTTTCTATAAACAGTGTATCTCCAAAATTCTATACTACACCTTTTTAATAGCAGCTCTCCTTCCTACTTGAAAGAAATGTTTCAGACTTATTTAAAATGATATATGCAAGCAATTATTAACAATTTCTCAGCCTTAGAACGATATTCACCTATTTTCATGTTCCTATGACTTCTGAACAAGTTATTTGCAAATGTTCTTAGCATAAATCTTCTTTTTCACTTTTTTTCCATGGCTAAATGTTTTTTATGATGTCGCCCGAGGACAAAGTCTTTGCTAAGCACATGTAGATAACTGACGAATGTAATGTTTTTCAGTTTCACAATAATTACAATCTGTGAAGCAATTCAAGTGAAATAATCAAAGCATGCTTATAAAGCGTGAAGAAATTGAAGCCTTCAGCCTCATCTTCAGTTGACTGTGATTTAATGAAAGGAGAGCGAAAGAAAATTTATCAAAAAGTGTGTTTTAAGATGAACGTAAAAGTGGACGTAAAAGGACAGTTGAGTAATTTGAAATCTCGATGACCCTTTAAAATGGTGGTAAAGATGAACACGTCTGCTTATGTATCTCAATCTTATTTTCTATTTTCAAACGCTCTCTTTTAATTTGAGTTTTCTTTCTTTTTAATTAATCTCCGGTGTTAAAAAGGAAAGTGAACAGAAAGGTCTATCTTTTAAATTCATTTTGTTCCCTATTTAGAGTAATTCTTTGTGAATGTAAAAAAAAAACATTTAAGAGAAAAATATCTGAATTTTTCTCAATATTGTGTTGACGGTAGTTTCAGTAGAGAAACCGTAAAAACTGAACAAGGTGATAAAGGAAAGAAAGAAGAAAGGACCAACTATTAACTGTAAGAAGACTGAATAAATGGTCATGAGCAAAAAGAATGCCCCAAATGGGGTCATTTCATCCAGATTCAACAAACGTCGTTCTGAAGGTCCTCAGATTCCAGTCAAATTTTCGCCATTTGTTAACATTTATCATGATATTTCATGTCAAACAGACTTTACTTTGAAGATATTAAAACCATTGAAATTTCTTGGTTTTGGAAATCTCTCACTGAAAGCAACTTTAATTGCATGTCTTTGAAACACTCATTCCTTCATCCCAACCATTACGTGGAAGATTGTTGAATCTGGATGGAATGACACCAAGGTGTGAATTACGAATAGGTACAGAATTACATTCTATTTTAGATTGTTATGTCTTTTTAATTACTCTAGGTTCCCAATTTTTAAGGCAACTCTCTCTCTCTCTCTCTCTCTCTCTCTCTCTCTCTCTATCTCTCTCTCATTTTCGTATAGATAATAATTAAAATTGCAGCAATTCCTCCCAAAACTTCAACTGAATATATCTTCTTAAATATGAAATTGCTTGCCCAAAAGTAATCTCCTTGTCCGGTATTTACTTCTCAAAACTATTTCTTTAATTCTTATATTGCTATACCAGAAAAATATAACGTTGTATGCGGCTAAATACTGGTGGTTGTAAGCGTGAAAATTGTATCCTTTTGCCTAAATTGTTTTATTCTTACCAAAACCATTGATTCGCGTGTGTGGTAACTTTTAACTGCTGAATCAAGGTTATGAACTCTTATGTATAAGTAGTCCTATATGGCAGAGGATGCTGGACAATCTCCGCACAGATGAAGAATAGACTTAAAGCAACAGAAATGTGGTTCTACAGAGAATACGATGGACCGAACATGTGAGCAATGACGAAGTTTTGCAGAAAATGGAAACAAAAAAGAAACTTCTACCTAGCATCAGAAAGAGACAGTTGAAATTTCCAGGGCACATAATGAGGAAAGAAGGTTTGGAAAATCTGACACCCAAAGGACATATTGAAGGCAATAGAAACAGAGGAAAACCTACCTAACGACCTTGTATAAACGGTTGACACAGCAGGAATTGGGAGAAACAGTAAAAAGACCAAAATTACTAAAGTCTACAAATGACAGTAAGTTGTGGAGAGACACCATCATCCACGTCCAGAAAGGATACGTCACAAAGAATAAGTTAGGAATGTATACTTTGAGAAAATCTTTTGTAAGACTAATGACAATATGACATCGCGAGATAACAGGGGGGTGCTGAAAGTTTACCAGCACTTATGTAAGATGGGAATGACGTAGAACCAAGAATCCGAGATACTATTTCATATATTCATCCCGCAGTTGAACGACCTTGGTACAATATTCTGTAATGTATCTTTAACCCTTTCAAAACCAATTTTGATGTTCGATAATTGAACTACTGCTCGACTGCTACTACCACCTCCAAATCATTCAAAAATCTCATCCATTTTGTTATGATAATTCATTATTATCCACAACTTCCTATCGTTTATAGTTTTAAGAAATTTTTGTCTTTATTATAATGCTTGTAGTTCTGGTTAATAATATTCCAAGAAAAACACTGGAATTAATAATACAATAACAACGTGTACTGTAGTTAGTGAGGCAATGTGTACGACCCACTTTTCCTGTTCGTATGATTTTAGACCTAGAGTAAAATATGCGCCATTTTCTTTTCATATAATTTAATTAGACCTGCCATCTATTGGGGTTCTTTTTTAATGTGTAGTGTCAGTTTTTGCCGCATTTTATAGTCGAAACTAAAAAATAACAAATATTGTTATCTGTATTTTGTTTTTATCTTAATATCTCCTATTAGAGTTAACTATGTAGGTAACATATTTTTTTCTGTGACTGTATGGGTAATCTGGTATATTTGGCGGGCTGTTTGTCCAGCTTCTTATACACCTATTGTTTTCTTGGTCGGATATTATCGTATGACAAGTGAAAAAAGATACTGCCTGTTACAGATCCTCCGATAGAGACTAAGTCCAACACGAGACATGAACATTTGCTTTTAATGGTTACATAAATTCTAGCAAGAGTATAGAGGTCTGGTTATATGGAGCAGGCTTTTTCTTTTGTTCTTGCTTAAAAAAAGGAGCTTGCCTGTCTGACTATCTGTCGCTACGTCAGCATCTTCTGTTGCCCACTGGTTATAATTGATTCCGTAAGAGATGCGGGCCTTTTTTAAGCGTATTTACATTTTTTCTTTCGCAGACAGGAGTGTCTTTGAAGACGCAATCATCCATCCTTGCCACATGACATAAGCTTTTTTATGGCATAGTCTCAGTATTATGCCATTGGCTGATTTGAGTACTAAGGAGTTCGTGATGAAGTACCTTATTTGCAATCGTCATAGACCCTCCGACGCCAAGGACGAACGCCAACGATCAAAATTATTTAAGAAATTCTGCTTTGCCTAAATTCTTTCTACTTTCTGAAATCTCGTAATATTTTTACAGCTATACTTTCAATTTTAGCTAGAAATGCCAGAAAACCTATGATCTAAAAAGAGTTGACCACTTATATATGAGGTTCACCCTAAGAGATACCAAAAATAATTTTTGTACTCGTTCTCACCTCAGAAAGTCACAAGACATAGGAGCTCAGAAGGTGATTTCAAAGAAAACATTGAAATGCATAATAAAATATAAGATAGTATATTTTGATTGTAAGTCGGGGAGCTTGGATAGGATTTTTTTAAAATATAGTTGATGTTCTTAAAATGTCCCTGTTTATTTATATCATCATATCACCCCAATGAAATATTTTTTAAAAGATGTAAAGTAAATTTGTTTTTTTATCAAAAAGTATAAACATGAAGATTAGGTCTCAGCACTTTTCCCTCCCTTACCAAAATGTTTTATGAGTGGTTTATTAACATGTAGATCATCTTGACCACCTGTGAACTGGATTTTATTATTTTACCCTTACAATAGGCAGACACATAAGTTTACTCTTTCTTAGACGTATAAAATACTGAGTGGTATATGTGCCCAAGGTAGAGTAGCATCAAACATAATGATAATCCGGTTCCACAATTCAGTAGTATTTTGCTATTCATTGAAATATCGAATGAAGGTCCACTAGGATATTCATCAAAACGGAGTGTTTAACTTCTGTCATTGATAAACTTCCTATGGAGTTAGCACAGGCCTAGAAAAGACCTAACCTTCGTCTTCAAGGACGCACGGCAAATTTTCGAGATTTATTTCAGGAAAAAAACTGCGACCATGATACTGGCAAATACGACAACCCCAATAAATATTGAATGTTGCATAGAAAACTCTGATCGCTAAGTGTACAAAAACACGCACACTCACATACACACACACACACAAACACAAGCACATATATATATATATATATGAATCTCTTTCCCCCCTCTCTCTCTCTCTCACTATTTATATATATATATATATATATATATATATATATATATATATATATATATAGGTAGTATAAAAAATAGTTTTAAAAACATTGGAGATGGGTTCCTCACAGCAAAATCTAACCCTAACCCTTCGGCTTACTTGTTTCCCTGCGAACCATAATCTTCAAATATTCAAGTGTAATGTCAATCGTCATCTGACACTCTGAGCTTGTTACCCGTCCTTCTCTGTATCCTTTCCTCAAACATGGCTCTTTACTCTTGTTCTCAATCCTTTGTAACACTTTGCGTACTAGTGGCACTCCCGCCTTGCTTGGAGTGAATTGCTTTAAAAAATATATATAAACATATTTCTATAAATCCTTCGTTTCTGAGTTATTAAGTTTAAAGAAAGTCTACGGCAGATGGCGCTCTGTTGCAATAAAGACTAGGTTACATTTGTCATTCGTGTACATTTGTGGCTAGTCTGTCTTCAGTGTTTAACGTGTGTAGTAGTGAGTTAACTGAGAAGTATTCCGTTTAACAATGTCAGTACATTCATATCGTGAGCAGGCAGATATGATTTTTACATACCGCCGGGCGAATGGTAATGGACGCGAGGCTACACGGTTGTATCAGATTGCGTTTTCAGACCGAAGGAAGCCGAGTCATCCAACCTTTGCTGCTGTTTATCGTCGCGTTGCTGAGACAAGATCCGTGGCACTACAAACTATGAATCATGGAAGACAGAGATCTAGTCTAACTTAATAACTCAAAAAACGAAGGATTTGCGAGCATATGTTTATATGGGCTTTTATCCTTGATTTGGCGTGAGGAATCCACCCCACAAAACTGTAAAAGTATTTTTGATACGCTACATATATATATATATATATATATATATATATATATATATATATATATATATATATATATATATATATATACCAATTATGTGGTGCAGTTTAATGTATATTACAATGAATCATTCATACAAAAAGTAAATTAGTAAAGTTAATGAGATAAAATGCCGAATTCAGTTCGCTAACTAAATTTTAAAAATGTATTAACCCACTAATCACTCGAAGAATGTTATGATCCTTGATTGTTAAAATTATAAACTGTATTAGGTCTTCCTTAAATATGCAATTACTTTCGACGTGTTCTTCCGTCATCATCAGGCATAGAAACTATTTTCTTTTTGGTAAAATCCAGGCATCATCCGAGGCGGAAAAATATAATGTAAATCGAAATGTTTTTTGAAGTGTGTTATCGATAACAGATACAAACTTGTCGGCGTGCTGTGCAACGCTAAGGTTGATTTTTTAAAAATTTAAATGAAAGTGTTTTTTACTAAAATATATATATATATATATATATATATATATATATATATATATATATATATATATATATATATATATATATATATATAAAGGAAGGGAGGTGAAAAGATAATTCTATGAACTGTTATATCAAATTAAAAATACCTGATATACTCGTGAAAATTTTACGGTTTTCCTATTTTAATTTTCTGGTGAATCTTTATCCTGATGTTAGCGATTGAATATGCTCATGGCGAGCTCTATGACAATACATACATATATATATATATATATATATATATATATATATATATATATATATATATATATATATATATATATATAATATATATAATTTCCCTATCGTATTATTAATTATTTGAGAGTCGGAACTTTGGCAAAACATTGCAATAAGTATCATAAATATGAATACTAGTCGTTATTTTAAAAAGTAAAAGGGGTACAAATGAAAAGATACAAATTGGTAACTGTTCCTTTTCAGCGAAACAGATGTTAAACACGTCTATCTTCCCTTCTTTTTTCTTTCATTTTATCACTGAAACTAAGTAGCGTCTAATATGTTGTTTTCCTTTTTCCAGGGGATCAAAACTGAATAGTCCATTATTTATTAGGTATTGGCAAGAGAATTTAGACTCTTCTATCTTCTTTCTTTCTTTCATTCATTTTCTCATTGAAATCAAATAGCGTCTCTGATATGTCTTTCACGCGATCAAAACGAAATAGTCTGTTATTTATTAGGTATTGACAGGAGGCATTAAATTCTTATATCTTCCCTTTTTTTCTTTCTTTCTTTCTTTCATTCTTTCTTTCATTTTTTTTCACTAGAACCAAGTAGCGTTTCTGATATGTCTTTTCTGTCTTTCTATGCGACCCAAACGGAATAGACCATTAATTATCAGGTACTGACAGGGAGTAACAGTCGCGCAAATCAGAATCACAATAAGATAATAATTACAAATAATAGTAATGAATATTAAGCACTTTCTGGAACAGTGCTATTCCACTTTTTTATATATTACTTTTTGTTGTTGTTGTTGTTGTTGTTGCATTGTCAGAATTGTAATACAGCTTTTGCACGAGACACGTGATCTGTTGTTATCGCTACTAACTGAATGGCGGGGGCTCTCGTTATGGAGTCTAATGATTTAAATAACTTAAAACAAAAAGCGTTACAAGAAATCAGATCCTAATTGAACAAAAAATCGAAGCAATCTACCTTCTCACAAGAATTCTTTCTACAAATTTTCACTAACATCTAGAACCGTGGTTCACAACATTTTTTTGCACAATGCTCCCTTTTCACCCTAAGTCAGAAGGTCACCCCCACTCTTTCCAAGAATGTCCAACTCAAAAAGTGCACTCCAAATAATATGCATATATTATTGAACATCTTCATTCTTTTCCATATTAGTAACATATACATTTACATGGATTATTTCTATAATCTTTTATAATCTATAATATTTACAAATTTAATTCTTTGCGACCTGACCACCGCTTCTTCAGATGATTGGAATTTCGAACCGTTTATTTCGCCCATCAGGATAGATTGTTCTAGTTCCACGTGCCATGCCGCTTCCGGATGTCTCAGTTATTTCCCTTTCATTCAACTTTCCAAGTTCTGGTTCTCCACTGCTCTAGGCTGGTATTGATCTCACAACCCTTTGGGTCTAATCACTGGATCTATCCACCGGGCCATGAATAAAGTAATTGGGCTGAGAAATAAAGATCTCTTACAACTAATGCCAGAAAATACAAACCAATTCAGTGGATACTATAAGAAATAATAATTTAGTTTCGAAATTGTCAGCGTAGAAAAATAATATAGAAAAAAAAATGGAACTTTCTCGAAACACCCCAAATTTAAACAACTGCCTTGCTAAAGGCAAAACCTTCAGAAAATGTGGTCTAACGAACCATTTTTTTATGTCGTACGTCCAAAATTAACAAGGGGTACGAAATTAAGACATAAGACAGATGTTCATTTCTTGAGAGGGTATTCGAAGAGAAAATGAAAAAGAAAACGAACCTTTGGTAGATAAAATTAAAAATATGTAAGACACCGATTTTTTTAAAAATTTTAGGTACCAAGAATTCGTTTTTTTTTTCATTTTCTCTTTGGATACCGCTCTCAAGAAATGTACACCAAAATGTAAAAATATGAAAGACACCGCTTCGGTGGAAGAATGGGTAGCGGCTCAGATTGAGGAATCGGAGAGAGCCGAGTTCGAATTCCTGTTGAATCCATTACATTCATTTACGTGCTAATAAAAAAAAATGAACCCTCTTCTTCTCCTCCTAGCTATGTGTAAATAGCAGGACAAACCGGGTTCTATAGCCTTGGATGGCAAGTGGCCTACCGCAGAAAGAAATGGCAAAAAATCTGCAGGAAAAAATCTGCCTCGTCAGTCATGTATCGAAAGATACATGATCGCCTAAGCGTGTATCACGCATGGCACATAACTGAAGACGCCGCTTACCTTTAAAATTGACACTGGTATAACGATATAAACGTTATCATCTATCAAACATTTAAAAATCTGAGTGAGAAAATCAATTTAAAAACAACCAGAGAAATCTACAAAAATTCAAACTGTAACTACGTCTGTAAAGGAAAATTTATAATAAAAATAAAATCTAATGATATATGCAACAGATATTCACATAATAGACAGCAAGAATTCTGGAAATATGACATGGGATTTATTATCGTCATAAAATGAATACAACAAAATGGAAAGAGTAATACGGAATGCATGAAAGGTGACCACATGAAAATTACTCTAAAAAACGGAATCGTGCCATACTGTATATCAATTGGTAGGATAACACTTACGATTCTGGCTAAAGTGGAAAAAAGTGCTTGAGCGCTTAGAAAAATAAGATAACATAGAAAAAGTTACTCAGAAGACTAATGTGTATCGTTCCCGTAAAAAGGCAAAACGGAAACATATGGTTGTGTGTGAACCTGAAATACTATCCAAAATGGTTGACACGTCACCTAAATTAGTTGATTCAAATGTTCTTCACTGCTACGAAGTTGAGTAACTACATTGAATCAATAGCTGCATCTACTACAAGGAAAGTTGGGTCACTGTCTCGTGCCAGAAAATCTTTCCCGACAGAATCCATCTTGTACGTTTATAAATCTACTATTCGCCCGCGCATTGAATATTGTTGCCATATCTGGTCTTGTGCTTTTGCTGTACATCTAGAGATTCTTGACAAAATCCAAAGGAGGATCTGTAATATAATCGGATCTCGACTTCAGCCATTTTCTCACCGATGTGACGTGGCTTCCTTCTCTCTTTTCTACAAATATTTGCATGGCACTGTGCTGACGAGCTTTTTTCGCTGGTGCCCAAACTACATAGATTTAATCGTGCCACTAGATTAGCATCTAGCCCCCACTGTTGGAATAGCTAAATGCAACCGCCACTTCTACTCCAGCAGTTTCTTTTCTGCACTTCCCGATAAATATAATATTCAAAATTTAAATGCAACGTCAATCGCTATCTTCTATCTTCTTGAATCCTTTTCATCTTTTGTCTTTTCCTCAATCCTCCCTATAAGTCTTCTCTCTCACTTTCATTACCTGTACCCCCCCC
>OZ038501.1:36140221-36252721 GCA_964036315.1 Acanthosepion esculentum
AAAGTTACCCTGAGTTATATATAATCAGTGTACGTAGGGGAGACGAGAGAGAAGAAGTACACTCCCGATTACTGAATGGAGTATTGTCAAGCAAACGGAAAGGTATTAGAAACGCATCATGCAGACGATACCAAGAAGAGAAACTAGCCAACCAACTGCTAAACTGTAAAGCGGGGATAATTAGATGTAGATATGCGAAAAAATACTGAGTACATATGTCGCCTTACTAATGAACTACTTAAACATCAGAGCATGCGAATTTGTAGTGGACATAAATTTTTGTAATTGGTCGAAGTGTTTGTTGATTTTAATTTAATCTATTGCCTGACGAGCTCATTGTGGTAAAGAAGCGCCATTTTCTTTTGATTTACCGTTACATATATACACTTTAAGTCCTCCCACTCTAAACACCTCAAAGAGAACCTTCTCTATTCACTACATCTCAACCCAGACCTAAAAGAATTGTTTGAGGAAGCCGGTCTTCTATCATATCTAAAAGAAATCATAGGTAGTAACCACATTTCAGGGGACAAGGTAATTCGTAATAAACCAACAACAAAAACAACAGGATTTTCCCAACCATGTAACAACACAAGAAGCTTATGCTGCAACCACATTAAACACACGAATCCATTCACTAGCTCAGTCACTAAATCTACTTTCAAAATCTACAACGACTCTAACTGTAGAAGTCATAACATAATTTACCTCCTAGAATGCACACTATGCCAGAAACAATATGTAGGAAAATCTGAATGGCCCTTTCACTACAGAATTAATAATTATCGCAATCGAATTAAGTCGACTCCGCATGAATGATTATTACCTGTAGAACAACATTTCCGCCTAGAAAAACACCATTTTAAAACCCATGCTAAATTCACTATAATTGAGAGAATAGAAAAGTCCAGAGCAGATAACATTAGAAAATAAGTGGATACAACGTTTAAAAACGCATTATCCAGCCGGGCTTAACCATAAATTTAACAACATAGATAGTATTAATATATAACCCAACAAATCAAAACCTACCCACATTTCTCACCCACACAAGATAGATATGCTTAGAAAGGTGTTGAGCCCTCACACTTATACACACACCCCACGTATATACACGCTTACACACATCATACTCACTCACTCTCTAAGAACCAAATAACACACACGCACACTTAACAGAGACACATCCCCTTTCCAGGAACCAATAAAACTGTCAAAATTACTAAGGGAATTCAAAGCAGCATGAATCCAGCCAGCTCTTATCTCAAATAACAACTTAAAGGAGACTGTTTGACCAACACAAGGACTGAAAAAAAGTCATGATAAAAATTAAAAAAATAAAAACTGAAAAAAAAAAACAAATGAAAACTACAGACAAATGTTCATTTTCTCTATCAAGACATTCATTTCTGTAGTTCACTGCTACCAGCAAGCAGAAAATTATTTTTCACCTGATGGCCGAAACAAGTCGAGGAATCTAAATAAAATAATGATAAAAACGAAGGAATATTAATATACAACCCAGTATGTCTGAAGATTTTATTTTTTTATTGTTCAATATATATATATATATATATATATATATATTAGAATTGGACATAGTCCGACAATTTATTTAAAGACATTTATATATATACAGTGTAACCCGGATATAAGATAAACCCGGATATAAGAGATATTTTCTCTGGTCCCAAATTAGAGCCTGTGTTAATGTATATATAATAGACCAAACCCGGATATAAGAGACTTCTTCTCCGGTCCCGACAACTCTCTTATATCCGGGTTACACTGTATATATAATACATATCATATTTTGGGATACAACCGCTCTATACAACAGTTTTTCTCTTTCTGAGATCAATGGTTAAAAATGGCTCCAGGTGACAAAAGTCTGAATCTTAGCAAAGATCATCCTTCTTTGAACATGTTGGACTGACAATACAGATTCACAAATAAACAGCAGAAAACACATCATTCAGGAAACAACTGCAGCAAAAACTAAAATGAATAGCACATGCAACTCTAAGAAAAAATAATGACATATGTTGACATTACACACTACTTCAAATAAAAGGCTAGGAAGGAGTCCCTACATCGATACTGAAAAAGTCGATAACAGAGGACTTGAAAAACCTATTTTGAAGAAAAATTGTTTGAAGGGAAATATTTCATAAATTTAAACCAAAATGAGCACTAGCTGCTCGATCAATAAATGCCAGATGTTTCCTTATAGGGAAACGGCTGATATTACCATTACAAAACCAGTTTATTTTATTTATTACTATTAATGTTTTATTTCCTGATAACGAGCAGTATGATTTATATATATATATATATATATATATATATATATATATATATTATTATTATTATTATTATTATTATTATTATCATCATTATTATTAGAACAAAAGTACGTTGAAAACGCTACACAATAGCTTTCGTGTTGCAGCAGTCACTTAACCTCGTCTAAAAAGGTAAAATCTGCCGAAACATGGAAGCTATTGTGCAGCGATTTCAACATGTTCTTGTTCTAATCTCTTCTAAATAAATAAATAATAATATAAAATAAAATGATACGAACAGTGGAATTTTACTCCATCTGTCCTTTCTCACATTAGAATATATATATATATATATATATATATATATATATATATATATATATATATATATATATATATATATATATACACCAAATTCAGCGTTGAAAACATTAATTTCAAACAGGGCTCAATACAAAAGTAGAGCAATAAATATTTATTTATGATTCACTACCACATTAGAACATGTACGTACCCACTACAAATCTCTACATCTTGTTTCAACGTTAAAAAAATTAACGTTTCTTCAGGTAGGAAGTCACGACGCTACCCTCGTAGCACCGTGTCTTTCCACCCGAAGAAACGTTAATTTTTTAACGTTGAAACAAGTTGTACAGTTTTGTAGTGGGTACGTACATGTACTAATGTAACAGTTCATAATAAATATATATGTGTGTGTGTGTGTGTGTGTGTGTGTGTGTGTGTGTGTGTGTGTGTGTGTGTGTGTATGTGTGTGTGTGTGTGTGTTGTGCCTCTGGTGAAAACAGTTGACGTGGTTCCTAGGCAGCCCGAGAAGCTGGTAGCGGAATCTGGTGCCTATATAAAGTTTAAATAAAAACCCCATGCTAATCGCTTTCCTCTCATACCCAATTCTTGTATAAATTACAGTTAATAAGTACATTATAAGTATTTTAAAATGGGAAGGTACTCTTCAATTACCCTGTATATATAGATATGCTGTTGGTGCTGTCGAAATCAGAAATGCTTAGAATCCAATTTGGTTCTGTGAGACAGTTCTTTCCCACTGCGAAAAATGCTTTACAATTTTTAGAATGTGTAAGTTAAGTAACCTTAAAGCCTTTCCCAATAAGATTTTTCGAATCCTTACGTACATAAAATTAGCTTTGCGAATGAAAAGCACAGAAGCATCATATTTAAATGCCTGTTCTTATCTTCAGCAGAATTTCGGGCATTATTTTTTTTTCAGGGAGAAACTTTACAAAACGGGGAATGACTCAGCAACCAAGATCGTATGATTATCTGCTAAGTTACCTGCTGGCTTTAAGCGCATCAAGAGAGAAATTTCACAGCTATTCATCTTTACCTATCTCCATTGTAAGAGAACGTTCATTATGCTGTCTACGTTTACGTAACTTCTCAACAGTTATTGAACAAACTTAGCTGATATTGAATTCTCACAAAAATTCAGACGCTTTTTTTTTAGTCTGTGGCTTTAGGAGATAAGATCTATAAATAAATAACTTAATTCACACATTCATCACAAAATCCAAGGAAGAATCTGCAGTGTTATTGAACCTGACCTGGTATCTCATGTTCAGTCACTTTCCTACCTACGTAGCTTCCTTGTGACTTTTTGTTATGGGAACTTACTAATAATAATAATGAACTATTCCGGACATTATAAATACTGCGCCTCAAGAGGGAGCAGCGAGGATTTATTGTAAAAACATTGGAATAGTGATACTTGTCGAGACAACATAGTTCACTCTAACCAAATCTGATAGTCATTGCTAATACTTCTACTTCTTTGTATATATTTCTGTTTGTAATATATCTGTGTTATCCCATACCTGTGTTCGAGTTATTCTTCATTGGTTCTAACTGGGACCATCACCGTGGTACAAGGAACTTGGACCATAACACTTTTCTATGAATATTTTATTTCTGTTCTGTTGAGCTTTCTTCTTTGTTACCTCGACTTCATAGATTTATGCGCAGTACGAAACTGTCAGCTAAGTCCCATCATTGTACTATTGAAATTGTTAAATATAACTGTAAGTTTCTTCTCTTGAACCTTTTGCCTATTGGGTCCTCCTCCAGCTGCTTGCTTTCCCTGCCAAAGATAATCTTCAAAAATTTAAATACAATGCCAATTGTCATCTTCTCTCTCTCTCTCTCTCCTTGAAACCTGTCCTTATACTGTCCCTCTCCTCAACAGAGGACTAAATTTATATTTTGGTTTCACCTTTTCTATAAATATTTTCATGTATAGTTGGCCACTAGTATTCGAGGATACCCGTCTACTCAGGCGCATTTTTGTTTATTCAACACCCACAGAGCCCACTGCAACCATGCTGAACAGGCCTTAGTTACAGTTTCTCGGAAAGAGCGTGTTATCTAGCGTGAGCCACAATTTGAACAAGGCCAGCACGCTCAAACCATCGGCCACGACGACTTGTGATTTCGTGCTAGTACAGCTATCGACCCTCAAGGGTACCGTCTACCCAATTTCACTCACAAGGCTTGGGTCAAACCGTGGTATAGTTTTCAGGTACTTTCCATAGGTGCCGCACTCTGAGATCGACCCTTCCAGTCAGATAACATCAGGAAGTCTCCTTCCTGACAAATCGACAATGGTGAGATTCGAACCCGGGTCTCATGTTCAGAATGCGAACGTTCATGAATATATATTTTTTTCATGACAACTAATAAGTTTTCCTCTTTGGTACTCCGACTTCACGAATTTAAGCCTGTAACTAAATTGGCAGCTCGGTTTTATCATTTTATTATTGAAATTGCTAGATGTACCCGTAAATTCTAGGCTATTATTTTCTTCTCTTGCATATCTCACCTACGTCTTCTTGTTCTCCTATCTAGTAGGATCTTTAAAAATTTAAATTCAACATCGATCGTTATCTTCTGTTTTCTTTAAAAGCTATTCTTTTATTATTTTTTCTACTCAATAGCGGTATTTTTTCGGTTTCTTATAGTCTCAGTAACGACTTGCATCTTAGCGGCTTTATCGTCTTGCTTGGGATTAAATAAATAAAATTAAAAAAATGTGCGAGTAACAAAAAGGTTATCAAAGCTAAAAATGGAATCAGCGACTCGGATTCAATTCCTGGTCGATTCTCTTACATTCACTCATGACCTTTGGAAAAGGCATGAATCCATCTGTATGCTATGAGTTAAACAGCAGGAAAGACTGGGTGGCAACATGTCTAGGAAAAGAGCCACTCCAAGCGTAAAACTATGGAGAAGGCAACGGGAAACCACTCTACTGTTTTTCCCACAACGTCATGGCAATTCAGATATTAAATAAAACGAAAACTTTGGATAGCTATGAATGCCTACTTCCTCAAGGGATATGACTTCATCAGACCATATCTGGATTTGTGAAACTGGCCATCACTATGGAGTGTTGATCTCTATGTCCACATAACTCGCTATAATTCATTCAAAATCATCAAATTTGATATAGGTCATAACAGCGTCCTTAATATATAGACCAGAAAATGGTATATTGATTAACACAGTATCCTATATGATCGAATAAATTATTATTTTATTAATTTACGTCTTTTAAGACGGGATTTGTTTCATTACGAAATGTTAATCTGCCTTCCTTTTTATTTATATCCGACAGCAAAGTCTCTGATCGGAAGATTAGAGGTTTTAAAGAGCGTGGAACCATCTCTTAATTTCTGTTGTTCCCACGTCCATCCTAACCTAGGGAATCACCTATTACTGTCCCAGCTATGGATAAATAGTGAACCCCCAAACAAATTTAATAGTAAAATTACCAACAATACATCAACAAATATGAAAGAACTCTTTCATGAAATGAATCCATATAATATCCTACAAGTTCTTAAAGAAATCAAACTGTATTCCAAAATATAACTTCAGCAAAACTACAATATAAAATACATATATCCCTGCCTCTAGTAATTATGTCCGCACAGACATGTTTTTACACAAAAGCTATCATCTACTATGTATTCAATTGTGATATATATATATATATATATATATATATATATATATATATATATATATAAAGAAACAGATTAATCCAAGCACAAAAGGTGGGTGTCATCTGGCATGTATTCAGTTGTGAAAGCAGAATAACATGTATCATATTTATATTACTTCAAAGCTCTCAAGAAAATTAAATTTCGGTATTAAATGACCCATAAGTTGTTGATATGCCATTAAGCAAACAAATTAAATCGTTTTTGTTTATTTTTCAATTTTTGTACTGTTTAGATTTTTTTTTACTTTCACTAATTTTTTGTTCTTTTTAGCTCAAATATTATTTTTCATTTTCATATCTTCTACAGGGCAAGATGGGTAAACTAGCGCCATTTTAGATTTTTAATTTCGCGCATGCGCTTTTTTTTCTTTTTTTTTTTTTTTTTTTGATTTTGTCGACTGCACAGTATAGTAGGATCAGTTGAGTACCGTCAGTGAGAAAAAGATAACCATGACGCAATTCATTCCACCAAAATTTTGGAAACGGCATCCTGTACTGCTCGGTACTGGCGCCGGAAGCTTCAATACAAACATTTCAGGCTGTTTGACTGTCAATCTGAAGACAGTGCAGAGAATTCGGAAAGGGTTGAATGAGTCTAATGGTGATTACAAGGGTGTTTGGAGTGATCTCAAGTGATACCGACTTTTTTGCCTGCATTCATCTTCCCACAGGGCCTCAGACTCAATATGAAGGCCTCCATCAAGTGCCTTGGGTGCTCTAGTACTGTCCTGAGTCAAGAGGATGGCTGCTGGAAGGCCCTATGTCTGGTAACAGGTCTCTGCACCCTGTCACACAAGCAGGAGAGCCCAGTCATGTCTGTCAGACAATTTCTGCGGCTACATCACCCCTTACATCTGTTCACCTAACTACCCAGACTGCAACCCCTTTGATTATTATGTGTGGACGTAGTTGAGCGAGAGACCAACAAAACTCCTTGTAACACCAAAGATGAACTGAAGGCAAACATTACGGCAGCATTCACCAACTTAAACAATGCGACCGCCCAGAAGAGTTATGGGAGATTCCAAAATCGTCTGGGGGCCGTGGTTGAAACCAATTGTGATTATATTAAATACGTTTACTCTTTTTTATTTCAAGATATCTTTGTGTAATTTTGGTGAATATATCTGTTAAGATGTGATGTCACTATTATTTTCATTTTTGCGTAAATTAGACGACAGTTTATCCATCCATGTATGCGCCGTGTTCTTCCAAGACAAAGTTGATCATGGCACTCCACAACTTCCCATCCTTTTTTACTATCCTTCCCATTTCCTGTTCTAGCATCTATTTACCTAAGCTCGTTAGATCAGTTACGCACTGTCTCTCTCTTGCATTCAGTATGTCATATGAGTACCAGTTTCTCCAGGCCTTCTTTCTGCATTACATGTCTCAGAAATTTCCCTGTGTCTTTCTAATTTTAAGTGTAAGCATCTATTTTGTTTCTATTTTCATTAAAACTTCCCTGCTGCTTACTTTCTCTGTCCAGGTTATTCTAAGCATCCTTCTGTAGAACCATATCTCTGTTGCCTCACGTCTCTTCTTCATCTGTAAGGAAATTTTTTCCAGTAGGGGATTGATATTACATAGCAATTCAGTACGCTTTTTTTAACTCCTTCTTGGATTAATATCTGGATAGTGTGGGCATTATTTGAAA
Source organism: Acanthosepion esculentum (assembly GCA_964036315.1). Lineage (NCBI taxonomy): Eukaryota > Metazoa > Mollusca > Cephalopoda > Sepiida > Sepiidae > Acanthosepion > Acanthosepion esculentum. The sequence goes on from OZ038501.1 coordinate 36,148,200, forward strand.
ACGTTTTGGCAAGATTAACTTTTCAGGATGTGAAGGAACGATGCTTTGCATGAATACACTCATAGACAATGGTACACAACAGAGGTATATAGAGGGAGTTGGTCAGGTGCGCTGCTGCGGAGCAACCGTAAGACAACACATGGTCATGAGAATGATGATGATGATGATGATGATGATGATTGTAATTCATTATAAAAAATATTTGAATAGTCCGAATAACTCCTTGAATACTGAAATGGATTTGGGGGCTTGTTGAGCGGGAATTTGAAATAAGCATATTTGAATCTCGCTAAATTGTTTCAGAAAAGAAGTAAAAAGATTGTTTCCTTATTTCTTTTTTCAGTATGTGTTTCATGACCTGCGAATATTGAGAAGTTGTGGCAAATGATGATTTTTTAAGGAGAATAGAAGCTGGAAAGAAAAATCTTGCTACTTTATTGTTCTAGGCATAAAGTCGGCTATGGGTCCGAAAAAAAAAGACAGCTGAAAATTGAGGCGCACCAAACAAGGAACAGGATCATTGGAAGGCCGCATACTTACCATCAATAAAAGAAAGTTGAAATCGTATCACCACGCCATAGTATCCAACAACCTTTCCACTGTCATCGTTTAAGGTACCATCTTGGGCAAAACAAGAGGCAGACAGAGGAAACAATTGGTTGACAATGTCATCCGGTGGATTGCAAGATCATTCGCAAAGACTCAGACATTGGCACGCAACCAAAATATATGCAGTGAATTGGTCAGATGCCCAACTATGGAGCAACCGTAAGTCAACAGCCGGTCATTAAATTGATGATGGTGAAATGTATTTTTAAAACTAGTTTGAGAGTCCGAATAATTCTTCGAATACCTAAAAGGATACTGGCGCTTGTTAAGCCAATATCTGAAATAGGTATACTGTGATCGCGTTAAAGTGTTTCGGGAGAACGAAAACAAAAAAATAAACGGATAGTTCGAATCTTGAAGTAGGCTAATGGTTGGAAAAAGACAGCTGGAAATTTTGGAGAACCTAATCAATAAAGAAGGCTTCAAGAATGTAACGGCCATTTGAGACATCGAAATCAAGTGAAGTAGGGGAAAGCTTCGGGTTTGAACAAATGAATGGAGTAATAGTTACCACTGAGTTAAAGAGGGGTGTGCTGGTCGGGTGCTCAGCCCCGGAACAACCGTAAAACACCCTGTCACGGAACTGATGATGATGATGATGATGATGATGATGATGATGATGATGATGATGATGATGATGATGATTTATGGTGATGATGACGATAACGACGACGATGACAACGACGAGGATAGTGATGATGTTGACGACAACGACGTCGGGGAGGAGGAGGACAACGGTTATGATGATGACGAGGCCGATGATGATGACGATACCGACGACGATGAACGGAAATTCGTCTGGTATAGTTATCACATAAATGTAAGTATATCCTCAAGATCTTATCAAGAATGATTGGTTCATATTAATTTTATGAGAACATTGACTTGCATAATAAAATCTTACAGGTACGTTTTCGGGATTTTGCAGATTTTGTTTTCCACTGTGCAATTTGAATTTTTATACAGAAAATAAATCGGCCACCTTAGATTTCTTGATAAAGATAAAATCTCCAAAATTATATTTTTCATATTTATTTTATTCATGACTTTTTCCCTATTTATTATTTTATTTGCAAATAAATTCTTAAAATTCTATATTTTTTGTAAATTTTAGTTTCATATAAATTATTCTATTTATTTATTACTATTTTAGCCAAACGATAACATCACAAAATCCTATCCTAGAAATCATCATCTTCATTTTATAAGATGAAGAGACTGAATCCCGAAGGCGGCAAAAAAATCGGAATGGCATTCGTCGAGATTTTAGGTTGTTTTTTTTTCTCATTTTTAACCAATACAAATTTCATTATTTTAGATTATTTTATCGAATAAAATGATTTTCTAATATAAAATAATCTTTAAGCGTTCATTTAATTTTCTTATTTTAACTTTTAATATTATTCCCACAAGGATTGAAAGAAATGAAAATTTGGTAAGTGCTTCAAACACGGAATCAACACAAGGCCACTAAAAAACTGTAGTATCAATAAAAGACAATCGGATTTTTTAATTCTTCATGGGAATGTAAATTTTTATTTCTGATAGCAGTCGATTCGTCTGATTTGCCAGTAGTCAGCAGAGATATTTTCAAAAGTAAAAGATCTGTTACTTTGTGACAACTTCTAACAAGAATTATTCAATTGGCGGTAAAATAAGACAAGATAAAGAAAAGACATTAAAAGCTAATTTCAAACTAAAAACTGATTTTCAGTTGATATAAACTACAACGTCTTCAAAGCATCTCTTCATAATTGGATTTTGGAAAAATACATCAGAAACTGCTTTCTGTGGGTTAAATTAATGTTGTTTTTTGTTTTTGTTTTAGAATGTTGGTTTCTTTGTTCATGCGGGATGTAGGAGTCCATGGCTCTCCCCAGAAACCTTCTTTTTGTTATCCGGGAATTGCCATGTAATCTTGGGGCAGGTAATGGAGTGGTTTCTTGTTGCCTTCTTCACGGTTTGTAATTCAAAGTTTTCGTTCTCTTAAACTGATTATTATCCATAGCTAAAGAGAGCCCGGTGTAATCTAGCTTGCGGCAAGGAGAAAAGAAGGACTCATGCATTTTCTAAGGGCATTAATGCGAACGTAAACGCCGTAGACTAGCGCAGAATTTGAACCCGGCACGCCGTTTCGCCTCCCATGCCGATATGCTCTAACGTACACCAACGTCACTTCATACACATGCGGATTTTAAAAAAGAAACTAAGATGATAATTGAGAGTTAATGAAAAATTCTAAACTAAAAAAAGGCGCATTCTCGAAACACATTTCTAATTTCTGGTCATTTGTAAGAGTGAAAAAAAGCTCATGTAGAAGAATTTCCAACCCTAGCTCCGCCCATCGCAAAATCATCCGTCGGCTTCCTTGGCCAGCAAAGGTATTTTTAGTCCCAATGGGTCATTCAAAAGAGCCAGTTATCCATTGTAACTTTGTAAAGGGAAAGTGTTGTAGAGTAGGACTCAGCGTACTTCCTTCTCTTCCCTACTACTGTCACAATGGGCTGCTCCTACTTATAAATATGTGATTGCGGCAGGAAATTCGACAGAGGTTTACGTATCCATAAGGCACGTTAGTGCAAGCAACGCAATTCCCCTATTTGAGAATGTTAAGTGGAATCATTGTATTATGAATCCTGATTACATCCACAGTGTTCAGGATCCCAGTGCTGAACGTTAGCAACCGAGAAAAATTCCGAGCAAACCAAGAATCCAGTGGCCCAAAGGCAATCAGAAAACTACTTGGTCGAATCTCAATCAGAAACTCTCATTATTACTTAACAACCATCTGAAGGGCCTCATTAACCAACAGATCAGGGCTTTCTGTAGAGTTGTGCACGTGGTTAGTCTTGAGTGGTTTTGTGTGGCAACTGCAAGAGGGAATAGGAAAGAAAAGAAGCGACCAAATAGATGAAAGATTCAGAAGGGTAAACTAAACGGAGCAGAGGGTTTTGAAGCACCGACTCAAAGAAGCTCCAATTCATGAGAGCGCAGGCCTTAGGGGTCTGCTTAGTGATATTAAAGAAACTATCTTAGTGATCTCTAGAGTTGAGAACCAAAGAAAACTTCGGAAGATAAAACGACACACTTGGAGATCATTTTACAATAATCCTTATGCTTTTGCTAAAAGGTTGTTCACTGAGACTAAGAGTGGCAAACTCGACAGACCACATGAGGAACTCTGGAACCACCTGAGGATGACGTATTCTGATCCTTGGAAACTTGTTCCAACCCATCCTATGAATGACCTTCCTAGGCCCCAAGATCCAAATCTCAGCGGACTAAAGCTGAGTGAAGTTAGAGAATTCGGCCTTAAATTCTGTGCCGGTAGTGAACCTGGAATAAGTGGAATATTCTACAAGGTATGTAAGAATTGTCCAAACGTCCTCAAACAACTGACCATCCTCCTCCAGCGGGCATGGGAACAATGTATTGTTCCACAAGAATGGTCGCTGGTGGATGGCATTTGGATACCTAAAGAAAAGAATGCAATAAGTGTTGTGGAGTTATTTCCACAATAGAACTTGTAGTCGGACAAAATGCGTCCTAAATGGGGTAAACGTACAGAAACGTTAGGAACTTGTAAATAAGTGTTACGCAGAGTAATCGAGTTGTGGTCGCTGATCACTCACCCCCCTCGACTACCTACTGACTCCTACTTATAATAGGTGTGAGAGTCTATTATCTAGACAAGGTGTCTTCCACTATAACAATAAGCATTGCAAATTTCTGCCCCATCTTCCTCTTGAATGTAGAGGGAAAATATTTATTTTGGGGAAGGGGGTTCTTGCCCGTCGTTGATGGAGTTCCTGCTAGGTAACCGTTTTATAAACACAGTTGTCCAGAAGGCTGGGATACCTAACTTCTCCGGCTGACTGAAGCAAACACACAAGATTTCAAACTCGATCATATCAGCCAAACAAAAGAGAACAGAGCTTTATGTAATTTGGCTTTTGATCTCGCGAATGCGTATGGATCAGTTCCTATTGAGCTAATTCGAATATCCCTCAAATTCTTCAGTTTCCCTAGTCAGGTTGGGAAAATCACAATGAAATATTTCAGAGCAAAGTTTATGCAGTTCACCCCTGGTAGCTACAACACCAAACGACAAGTCCTCAAAGTTGGCACAATGATGGGGTGATTTCGCTACTTCAATATGCCTATGTAACTCATATAACGGGGTGAAGCGGACACAGTAGAGAGAGTGATCAATAAGGTCATTTCTCCTTCCAGAGCTTTCACCATTCGGGTCCCGTCTAATTTCAGTGCTGATGAACTGCTGTAGCGCTAACATAAGCTCTTCAAGTGAGCGCGAATGAAGGCTAAACCCAAGAAAAGCCAGAGCTTATTACTCGGAGATTCTGTCATGAAGATTTATTTCTGCATTTGGGGTGACATCATCCAGACAGTCAAAGAGAAGCCAGTGAAGAGGGTCGGAGGGCTGTATGAAACTCCACTGACTGATCGGCACCGAGGTAAAGAAAGTGGCACTAGATGAACTTGAATCCATCAACAGAACCCATATCCAAGGTTTGGTGCTACCAACACAGGTTTGCTGCTCCGCCTTCTGTAGCTGTTTCAGGGGCATTATATTACCCTACCTCGTATTCAGCAGACACAACAGCTTATCAAAAAGTACCTACGCAAGTGGATTGGAGGCCCTCCACCCCTGTTTCTCTACATTGGAACTCTCTACCAAAGCCAGAAACCTGCAACTTCTGATCTTCTCATCGGTGGAGGATTTCAAGATCGGGAAGATATGCCTTCACATAATGATGAAGACTCAGCCGATTAGTTCGTCCGCAGAAATCTCCCACCAAATGGTCGGCAGTAGAATCCAGCCTGCGAACCCAGGATATTATGGGAGTGACCAAACCAACTGATCTGGCCAGGGCAGCACAAGCAACCAGTTTTCTCCAAGCAGGGTCCAAACGGAGAACGAGACATGGTTATTGAAGAAATCAGGAATTTCGAGGAAGAGAAGCGAACCGCTAGTATTGTTTCTCAGTCCTAACAATGTGCTTGGACTCCCTGGAATCATATTGATCCAATGAAGTCATCATGGAATATCCTGATTGCAATGGAGCCATTGGCAATATCATTCCTTCTGCAATCTACCTATGTTCTACCAAATGCGATAACTTTTAGTAAAGATCGTTTCTGGTATAGATACATCAAATACATTGTATAATACTTGCATTGGTTCTTCGATTCTTGTACTTTTACTATCTGAGTACCTTTTCTTCAATCGGTTTAGGTGACGTTTATGTACCCACCTCGTACCTTTAATCATATATAATAATACTCTGCCGACACATTTTTCAATTACACCTTTTTCCCAGTGTTCCTTTTACTTTTTATAAATTTTAAAGAATATTTTTCGCTTGAGTTAAAATATTTAACAGTATCGGGGTTTTTTTTGGCGCCCATTTTTTTCTTAGGCAACAGTCTATCAAATACAAATTTTCCTTTTTTTGCAAATAATCAAATCTGCTGGATACATACCTGACACTGTATTATGATTAGTTGTGGTACGATAGACTTGTAGGAATTGTTGAATTCTTTTCCTCCACGTCTCTACCGTCGCATTTTTAGAGCTCTCTTCAGCGGATCAACAAATCTCTCTGCTAATCCATTTGATCACGGGTCACGGGTGGAAAGGTGGCGTTGTGATCGTGATCTTCTAAGCGTAGCTTAGATGTGGCACAAGGCCGAAAGTATGGGGCACCCAGTGAGCATCCAACTCACTGCTCAGTCGTAATTGATCTAGCAAGACAAGCGTTCTAACCATTACACCACGTCGACGTGCCCAGGCGGCATTGTGATATGATGAATTGCAAAAGATTCGCAGAACATTTCAAATCTTTTGATATGAACTGTGACTTAATGCCGCTATCTGCGTATCTTCTCGATTTGAAAAGATTTTGTTTCAGCAGGTGGTAGTGTTCTAGATACATGAACCACTGCTTTCATTGTTCAATCTTTGTATTTGTTGGACCCAATACCATAATTACTGGCATCGCTAGCGGCAACTATCTTCTGACTGGTGTCAAAATGCGTTAGAAATAAATCTGAGGCCAAAATTTAGTGGCGCTCGTAAATTATGCATCTATTTTAATACGTTGTTTTAGTTAGCAAGCCCTAAAAATGCCGGGTTACACTGTATAATGTTTTAACGTTTTTCGGCGCCGGCATATCCTTAATTGCTGAAGATCTAGCATGGCCTGGAACTGTATCATTTTTGTTAATTATATCACCTAAGTATTTTTTGTTTCATAGATTACATTTCTCCTCACTTAATTTGAATCCAAAATCTGACGTTCAATACAGTTTAACCCGGATATAAGAGAGTTGTCGGGGCAGGAGAAGAAGTCTCTTATATCCGGGTTTGGTCTATTATATATACATTAACACAGGCTCTAATTTGGGACCAGAGAAAATCTCTTATATCCGGGTTTCTCTTATATCAGGGTATCTTATATCCGGGTTACACTGTATATTGTTTGCGTGTTTAGGGTTTTTGGGGGTTTTTTTTAGAATATCATCTAAATATGCGATAGCAAAATTCAAATCTCCAAGTATAACATCCATGGCTTGTCGAAAAATACCTGGTACTACTTTTACCCTAAAAAGTAATATATCGAATTTATAGATCCCTCGATGAATTTTAGAACACTCCTCATTCACATGTATCTGCAAATATGCGTACGAAAAATTTAATTTGGAAAAGTATTTTCCAACGCTTAACTGGGCGAAAATTTCTTGTCTGTTCGGGATCGGGTGCGAATATGTTTCGAAACAATCGTCCAATCCGGAGCTAAAATCTCCGCATGTTTTTTTTGTTTTGTTTTTTTTGTAACAAACACATTCGGAATAATTTATTTTAGAAATTATTCCTATTTTTTCCAACCTCTCAAGTTCACTGTTAACTGCATGGAGTGCCACAAAAGGAACATACTTTTTTGGTTTGTGCACTGGTGTAGCCTTTTCTTTTAGTTTAAATTTTCCAATTATTTCTTTTCAACTCCCTAGACCTTCAGAAAGAAACTTTCAGGTAGCGGGGTTTTTTTTATTCTTTTAATTTTTCAGAGTCAGAAGACAAAACGTTTATTTCGTTACAATATGAACTTATTAGAAGTAAAACAGGTTCATCCAATCAGTTCAAAACAGATTACTGCTTCTTTCCATCAAATACTTTTGCTTTATAGTTTTACCCGAAAACTCTGCAACACAATTAAATTCTCCTTTGAATTTTTTTTTTTTCCTTGACGCCGCGAGCAAACTTTTTCGTAGACGTGAAATTTGGTTTACCTAATTTGAATAATGTGTTTTAATTTAATATCGTTAAATCCGACCGTGTATCGTGTTGAAACTTTACAAGTTTTCCATTAATTTTAATATTAACATATTTCCTTTTGTTCATTTGTGCAGCGAATCGAACCCGGATCGACTGCTTGCAATTCTTCAGTTGAAGTCATATTCACTGTATTTTTAAATTTCCTTATTTTTCTTCGATTTGATTTTCCTTGTGAATGTATATGTCTTCCCACACCAACTTCAAACAATATTTGTCGTTATATGGACAGTCTTTTTTAAAATGTAATTTTCCACAGCTATAATAGGGATTTGGCTTCAAATATTTTCTTATTTGTTCTCCAACAAGGGCCATATTTTTCAAAATTGCAGTTTCCTTACTTCTTTGATTCTTGAAATACTGATAGTGGCGATCAGAAGTCTGGTAGCGCCCGGGGCGAGAATTGTGACTGGCGATTCCTATCCAATATTTATTCGTACATAAGTACAAAATGTGGCACAAGGCCAAAAGGGGGGTTGGGGAAGGACGGTCATCATCTGTCTTAAATTAAAACTTAGCTAGTCACAAACACTGACCCACACATACCAACAATAGTCCTAGCACCAAAACAACACATTCTTCCATACCTTTTTTACTACATCCACCATAATTCCTCAAATTCTCTATGCAATTCTAACTAGTCCCCGTATGTACATTTCAAAGTCTGTGGGGGGGGGGACAATTTAAAAACCCCAATGAGTATTTACAATACGAATTAAATATTTACAAGAAAAACAAAAAAAGGTTAGTAATAAAAAAAACACAATACCTAAATGTGGCAGAAACCTCAGTTAACTGGACGAAAAAATTGCGAGATTATAAAAGTATAAAAAACATAGTCATCCGTCCAAAATCACACAGACACACACTCATTTAAACACAATAACAAATACGAAAAAAACACACACGAAACGAAAGTCATCCCGCAACTACCAGAGAACTGACGTCACTGGCCACCTAACAAGGGAGGGGATGGGGAATTAAACCAAAGAAAAATAAGGACAGAAATAAAAGGGGGGCAATGAGCATACATACCCTAGCTAAGTTAACGAGAAACTAAAGATTCAAAATAAACCTAAACTAGCCTAATATCGGGACGGGTTACTGGCGATTCCTATCTCCACCCCAAACAAAATCGCAACAGTTTATTTTCTTTTGGACGGGTCTATTGTTCACAAAGGTTTCTCAAAATCAGTTCGAGGAATTGTTTAAATCAGATACATTAAGACATTATACAGTGTAACCCGGATATAAGAGAACCCGGATATAAGAGATTTTATCTGGTCCCAAATTAGAGCCTGTCTTAATGTATATATAATAGACCAAATCCGGATATAAGAGAAACCCGGATATAAGATACTTCTTATCCGGTTCCGGCAACTCTCTTATATCCGGGTTACACTGTACAAATTGGACAAATTTTATTATTTATTTCAAAGCCGAGTAACAAAAGAAAGTTTATGAAGTTCCTTTTTGGGGGGGGGTAATAACAAGCAGTGTGATTCTATATTATTCAAATACAAAAATTCGTAAGGTGTTTGTTAAGAAGAACGGCATGTGTGTGTTTCTGTGTAACATGTTTGACACGGGATGTTATTTTTTTTCTCATAAATAGAGAACTTACGGTAAGTTCTCTATTTATGTGAAAAAAATTTCAGTATAAATTTCGATACCTAAGATTTCAAATGATTTTTTAAAAATAAAAATGCATTCTTGAAGATTTCTTTTTAGCTTTAATTGAAAGCTAAAGGATTAAATTTATTATTTCTAGTAAGCAAAATTCCCCTGGTGTGTTCCAAATAGAAATTATATAGATTGGAATATCAAATATTTGCTCGATTTTAAAAAATCACTTTACAAGAGGCTATTTTCCCACTTTTAAGAAATTTGTAAACGAAACAAAATTATCGATTTTAAAAATCTTCCAAAAATAAAATATTTTTGACACGTTATTTGAGGAAAACTAACAAATTTAAAGTCAAATTAATCTGCTCTGAAATAAATATTACTTACTTATAGCATAAAAACGTAGTATAGAAGCATTTCTTAATGACGATTTCTGTTTTTCTAATGTCGTTATTGACGTATCGACGCGGTCCGACGGGTTGTATGTATGACCAGAATTGACATAAATTTACGCAATCTAAGTGAACGCATTTTTAGGGGGGAGGGGGTTAAACTACGTATTAATTTTACAAATGAACATATTTTCAGCAATTATCTAATATTTTGTTAGTTACGTTTAAATATGATTGATGAAAAATATGCTAAAATTTAAAATACTATAAACTTTTTCTTGAATTAATTTTAAAATTTAATAACCAAGATATGCATGAAATGCCATCAGAGAGGTAACTCATTTTATGAAATGTTATGGTATTTTATTTAATAATTTATATTTCTAAATATCTTTCTTTAATTTTAAAGACATAAACAAATAACGAATTGAAGACAAGCACATTTCTCTATAAATGGAGACAACTCGTACGACACATGACCATTTCATAATAATGAAATGTACAGAATACTTTAAGAAAAAATTAACGTTAAAATTAAAAAAATTAAAAACATTATTTAAAAAATACTGGGTGTAAACGACTTTTACTAAACTTTTCAATTTTTGTTTCGTAAACATATTTTCCACTTAATTACAATATCACCTAAAAGAACTGAAGTAAATGCAGAATTTTAAGTGATTTTTAAATTATTATAAATAATTTAATTAATTTAAAAAATAAAATAAAAACAATTCTTGTAAAAATTCATTATTCATCAAAAAAGTTTTTTCTTAAGTTGATAGTGTCCTTAATATATCTTATTTATAAAAGCAATTAAACACTTTTCTAATTAAATAATTAGATAGTTTTATTGCATTTTTAGTTTACGATTCGAAGCAGTTTTTGGTAACTAGTGGTCTTGTTTTAAAAGAAAATTGATTTACATTGTCCAAGGAATCCTACTTTTAATTAATAAAAGAATTTCTGGAACGGAAATTTAATTTTTTGAAATTCATGAAATTAAATGGGCGGGGGTAAAATATAAAAAAAATATGTAAAAAATATTTCTTACTAAGATTTTCTAAAACAAATACTTTCAAAAATAATTTCATTCATTTGTGAATAAGTCCCGAAATTTTCATTAAAATCCGACAATTACTTGATTCTTGCAAGAATTTCTAAATAATTGTGTTTTTTACCGAAAAAAAAAACGAAAAAACACTCAACGTAATTTACTACGTCAATCGCTGGTGTTAAAAAAAATATTTTTAACCAAAATTTCGATCGTGCCAGAAGGGATTAAAAAATTAAAAAAAATATACTTTGTTCTTTCATCTTAATAATGACGATAAAACTGTGTTTTTCAGTTTGAGGCCTTTTTATCATACTATGCATTTCTTAGCGAAAAAGTGACGGTGCCTACTATGAAACAAAGATCTACTTCTACAAAGAAAGTTTAAAATTTCACATTACCTTAGAATATAATTTTAAATATGAAACAAAGGTTAATAAAAAAATGGAAGTAATTGATTTTTCATTTGTTTCTTAAAACATGTTTTAAATTTCTTTAACATACAGTGTAACCTGGATATAAGAGAGTTGTCGAGACCGGAGAAGTCTCTTATATTCGGGTTTCTCTTATATCAGGGTTTGGTCTGTTATATATACAGTGTAACCCGGATATAAAAGAGTTGTCAGGGCCGGATAAGATGTCTCTTATATCCGGGTTTCTCTTATATCCGGGTTTGGTCTATTATATATACATTAACACAGGCTCTAATTTGGAACCAGAGAAAATCTCTCTTATATCCGGGTCTCTTTATATCCGGGTCTCTTATATCCGGGTTGCACTGTAGTTAAGAAAAATGCACTTATATTTATGCTGAAGTCAAATTTTTCAGTTTTTAGTCTGAAAGAAGTTGACTCTTCGAGAATGAAAATTTAACAGTTTCGATAATAAACCAAAAATATTTTTTAAGTAGTCTTTGATTTTTATGGTATTCTATCTCCGCACACACCCTTTATATCTTGAATTTTCTTTTCACTACCAATTCAGAGATGAAAACTCAAAATGAAAGAACTGACGCCAAAGTCTTGGACTTCTCACACAGGTGTGAAAAACTTTGGAATCAAGTAGGTGCTCACAAAAAAAACTAAGGGGGAGGGGGTAACTCGTGGTATACTTAATGACCAGCCCAAATTGATCATCATGTGTAAGTGGGGTCCATCCCCACCGCCAGACAGCGCTTTTTGGAGACATTTTTTAAAAAATACTGGCGTCATCTGAACCCTATCTAAAATTTTCTTCACAGATTTGGCTTAATTATCAGTACCAGCAGCAGCCAAATATAGACATTTTAAAACTAAAATTAAAAACTACAATTTTATTTAATTTTAATACAGTGTAACCCGGATATAAGAGATCCGGATATAAGAGAGATTTTATCTGGTCCCAAATTAGAGCCTGTGTTAATGTATATATAATAGACCAAACCCGAATATAAGATAAACTCGGACATAAGAGAAACCCGGGTATAAGAGACTTCTTCTCCGGTCCCGACAACTCTCTTATATCCGGGTTACACTGTATCTTATTTTAGCTGTATTTGCAAAATAAAAAAAATTATACTCCATCGGAAGTGCCCCCGGGACCATCGCCCCATCGACATCCCCCACTCTTTGCACGCCACTGCGTACTGCGGGCATTTGGAAGTTTTCTCTATCTTCTATTTTTTGAGTCTCGTGATTAAGATTTTCTGTTCTCTTATATTCCTCAGCTACTTTCTTTTTAAATTAGAGTCTTGCTAGAATTCAGCGTCGATATTCACCGTAAGGCCCTGGGCAAAACTTAAGCATTTAAATATGTCGATGCTTAATTCACAGAGTTTGAATTTCTTACATTACCGATTAACTACCGTAGCAGAATTTAAGTGCTCTTCATTTTCCTTTTTCACTAAATTCAAACAATTCCAATGGGTGTTAAAAAATGAGCTTTTATCACTGAATATTTTTCTAATTACAGAATAGTATCTTCAAATGTGATATCCGCAGGATTTTTAAGTATGTAATTTACAAATTTCTCATGCTCCACAGGACCTAATTTTCGTAGCAGTAACCGAACTATTCTTTCATCTGTCCATCCAAGACAATCGCGTCGAAATACGTCTTCATAACTCCTATAACACGAGAAAAAAAAATTATTCCTTCGTCGGGATTATAGTTGACTTCACAAATAGAATTTGAAAAAGAATCTTGAGTAATTACAGTTCATTCCTTATCCGACTTTAGAAAAAAAATTTCCAGCATTTCTTTATAGTTTTGGTTCTGGTACTCCCGCTTTGCTTGGGGTGAAATGCTTTAAAAAAAAGTACAGAAATTTAAATAACTGTGATGAGTTTTAAAAACTGACGAAAAATATGGCGCAGAAATCCGAAGGTTTATAAAAATAGTGTAACATGCCTTCCAAAAGTTAAACAAAGTATTAAGAAATAGAGAAACAATTCGATAGAAACAAAGAAAAGTGTTGAATATCAATTCTCCTGTATATCATTGAATGCTGGACCATTTCCTCACAGAAGAAAAGAGTGAGATAAAATAGATTCAGTTCTATAGAAAGTTGCTGAGAATGCCATGGATGGTGAATGTAAGAAACAAGGAAGCTTTAAGGAAAATGGAAACAAAAAGGCTACATGTTTAAAATCCGAAAGAGGTAGAGGAAATTTTATAGATGCAAAATAGGAAAAGAGGGTTTGGAGAAACTGACACTCACAAGACATATTGGAGTCAAACAGAACTGAGAGAAACAATGAATAAACAACAGAAGTAAATAAACAAATGTCGCTAAGATCTGTAAAAGATAGGAAGTTGTGGATAGCCATGATTGCCAACTTCCTGAAGGGACACGGCACACGAAATGAACTTAATTCAGTAAAGAAGAAACCTACATTATTTATGAGATTGAGGCGAGTCATTATCATTCCAATAGAAAAGTCACATTCTGAGGGGATGTGGAAATGTCTGATACAGAAAATAGCTTCTAGATGGGAAAAAAACTATCGAGAGATAAAAACAAAAGGATTGGAACGCATAAAATTGTCAGCTAGATTCGTAAGTCAGACAAGAGCAGATCTTAAGGCAAAGTGGCCTTGGATTCTCAATAGACACACGTTATGGAAATATTTCATTAACAAAGAGATCGAGATAAATTACACTGCATAAATTATAGCACCATATCTACTGCACGCATTGCTGAAGTTCGGATGAATTCACTGATGAACCAAAATAGTATGAGTAGCGTTATTTTGTCAAGAATGGAAGCTACAGTCACGTAACTGGTGCTTATGCTTGAATTAGAGCTGAATAAAAAGGTAAGATACAATTGAATATTTCTTTTTGGTTTGTTGAGAGCAGGTTCAAGAAAAGACAAATTCTTAACGTTAAAAGTGGCCTTAGACTCTTAATAGACTTGGTAAGTGAATACTTGTTTAACAAAGACATCGAGATAAATTACAACGTAGAAATTATTGCACCATCTCAACTGCACGCATTGCTGAAGGCTTGGATAAATTTACTGATGAACCAAAACTGTATGAGCGCCGTTATTTTATCAAGAATGACTACTATAGTCTCGTAACTGGTGCATATAACTGACTTAGAGCTATATAAACAAGAAAGCCACGATTACATATTTTCTTTTGATGTGTTGAGCGCAGCTTCAAGAGAAGAAAAAATGTAACTTTAAAATGTTTGTCAGCTCGTTTCTTTAAGGACACGGCATCCTGAGTACTCATGTTCGCCACGGTCTGAGGAGCAAAATTCGCCGCTAACAAGGAATTGGGAGGCCAAGATCTATCTATGGGAAGAAAAAAACAATGGTGACTTTCTGCAAATCTGAAACCACGAGATTGATTACTATGTCATAATTTCCAGATAGTATTAATCGAATGAATAATGGAATACAGAACATCTACTTTTTTTTTAATCATTTGACGTTAAGCAAGGCGGAAAGTGAAAGGAAGCCTTATTCTTATTCAACCATAGTTGAATTATCATTCGTTATTTAATATCCATTTTTAATTCACCTTACACAAAGCTCGAAAGTCACTCAAGGTAGAGGGTTACCATAAAAATGATAATGATAAATGAGGTAGAAGACAGTAAAATATATGAAGATAAGGAGGGAAGATGAAGTTTGAACCTTGAATTTAAGAGGTTATCATTGTCGTGTTTAGTGAAGAACCCATACGGTTTCGGTTCCACAAAATAGCAGTTCTTGGGAAACGGTATCTGAGTATAACTATCTTCTTCATAAATTTGGAATTTGCTTTTTAATCATTTCACGCCAAGCAAGGTAGGAATGGCACTAGTACGGAGGAGGATTACTAGGAGTGGATGTGAAAGAGAAGGCTGAGTAAAGGGAGGATTGATGGAAGGGAAAAAGATGAACGGGATTCAAGAAGACAGAAGATGGCGGTTGACGTTGCATTAAAATTTTTGAAGATTGTAATTATCCGAGAAGCAAGTAAACGGTGCAAGAAAAAAAAACTGCTGGAGTAGAAGTGGCGATTGCATTTTGCTATTTCAACACTAAAACGGTGGGGCCTAGTTCGCCAATCTAATAGCACGCTTAAATTCATGTAGTCGGGCCACCAGGGTAAAAAAAGATCAGCAGAGCAGTTGCCATGAAAATATTCGTAGAAAAGACAGAGGAAAGCAACGCCACGTGAGAAAGTGACTGTAGTAGAGGTACTAGGTCTGGATCGATTACATTAGATACCCTTCTTTGGATTTTGTCAAAATGTACGGCAAAAGCACCAACCCAGATATGGCAACAGTATTCCATGCATTGCTTAATATTGAGCTGTCAAGCGGCAGGTAATTGAGTGTATCAATTCTAACCAATATTGACTGCTTAAGACGTCTTCAATGGACACGCTAGCATTAGAACTGAAGATTGTAGCAGTGGAAGAAGGCTGTCCTTTTCCGAAGAGGCTCGCATTATCAGGAATAATGTGGATGGCAAGGTAATGTAACCCTCTATGACCAAAAAAAATAATATAATCTAATAAAACAAAAGTGGACATCATTTTCGTAATCAAGCGACGAGACAATGAAATCAAGCATAGTTGATCGTGTATGGAAATGGAAAGAGTGGTAATCAAATACTGTAAAATAAAGTAAAAATACCAGACAGAGAAGAAGACTAGAAGATCAGATGTAGGAAGAGATGGCGCATATGCTAGACTATGACCACTTCATCAGTAAGCCTAGCATAGAAATGAATACCATTCTGGTGTCATTAGCAATAAATGAAATAGAAACGACAGCAAGGATTCAGCAATAACAGTAAGAAAAGTGAAGCGGTGGCGAAGGAGGTCAAGCGTGACAGAAGCGGTGGCAAACAACAGAAAATTAGGTTTAAGAATCCAATTTTCTAGTCTTTCTTCGCATTCAAAATTAATTTAATGGCAGACCGAAACGCACGAGGTAACTTGCTCAGCTAACGGAGGATCGGACAGAATTATCATATGATTCTTAGCGTTGCTTTTGTTATTCCCACACTTTTCAGAGATATTGCTCAGCTTTTCTTGTTTTGTTTTGTGAAAAAGACCCTCCTGATTTGGTTTAGGAATTGTATACCTTCGACACTGGAAACGAGTTTTCTTTGTATTTTGTCACCTTACGTCCAGATCTGTCAATATATATATATATATATATATATATATATATATATATATATATATATATATATATATAAAATCTCTCAGATTTAACCTGTAGAAAAAGACAATATTTATAAATGTAAAAGATAATAGGAAAACTGTAAAAACTGTAATATTAGCCGACGCGTTTCGTCCAATGTGGGCTTTTTCAAAGCAAAAACAAAATGAATTTATTAAAACAAAGTAACTATTAATAACAAAAAAAAACGTTCTTAGTAACTGGAAGAATTTAGAAAATGCTATTATATTCATACAGTCAACTGATAATTACGTCAACTGATAATTACGTGTGGAAATATTGTTTTTATTGTTGTGTTGACGGATTCAACTATTTTCTTTTGATTTCTTGATACTGTTGTGTACATTTGTTTGTGGGAGCAGTAATTCTGTCAGGAAAGGTGAAATAAGGAAAAAGTCTGGGCATAGATTAATATTTGGATAATATTCAATGGCGGCACTCTCGAGAATTTCCCTTCTGAGTCTAGCATTTTAAAAATCAAAATTGTGGTTGATTTTATTTCTATGTATGTCTAGTACATTAGTTAAGTTGTTTTTGTGAGGTATCTTTTGTGCTCATAAATGTGTTTTTTTTTATTTCTGATTGTTTCTTGAATATATTGGGACGAACAGTCCACTATCCAGAACAACCTATCCCATCTAAATAATCTTAAAATAGTCACAAACACTTCCAAAACCATTATGGATATACTCAGATCCTCAAACACTAATAGCAATAATATTTCTAAATTTATTTATAAAATAAATTGCTAAAACTTTTCCTATTTCCGCATATTTCCACACGTGACAGTACTTGACGTAATTTTCAGTTGACAATGTGAATATAATAGCGTTTTCGAAATTCTTCCAGTTGAGAAAGACATTTTGTTTTGTTATTAATAGTTGTTTTGTTTTAATAAATTCATTTTGTTTTTGCCTTGAAAAAGTCCACATTGGAACAAACGCGTCGGCTAATCTTACAGTTATCCTATTGTCTTATATATATATATATATATATATATATATATATATATATATATATATATATATATATATATATATTTGATAGTTGTATATTTAGGCAGCAATCCTTCTTTTATGCATGTTTCATTAAAAACGACAGACAAGGTACTACGGTTAAGTTTTTTATTTAATTTTTCTAGTGTACGAACAAGAGCTTTCTTTGCTGGACAAAGGGTGTGTAAGAACTGTCCAAATGTTTTATTTTTCCGTGCGCTTTCGGCTATATCTTTAGCCATTATCAAGGATGATTTGATTTTTCAGCTTAATTGAGTGTGTGCATTATGTATATATCTTAGTGTGTAGTAGTGGTGTTTTAATTTCCGAATATGGTTAGCACGTTGTGGCTTTGTTCATAGTTAATATTCTTAAGGGTAGGCTTTTTCTTTTTTATTATTAAAGCCTCCATTATTTTTAACCTTTTTTTTTACACTCAATTAAGCTGAAAAATCAAATCATCCTTGATAATGGCTAAAGATATAGCCGAAAGCGCTCGGAAAAATAAAACATTTGGACAGTTCTTACACACCCTTTGTCCAGCAAAGAAAGCTCTTGTTCGTACACAAGAAAAATTAAATAAAAACTTAACCGTAGTACCTTGTCTGTCGTTTTTAATGAAACTTGCATATATATATATATATATATATTCAAACACATTGAATCAAATAATACCAAGATGGTTTATTTACTTCAACAAACAGCAGCGGTAGAAAATAATGATGATTTGCAAGCTCTCAGCCTCGTTACCAGACCTGTGAAAAATCAGATTGGTATCTATCTATATGCACACCTCGACGCACTTTTAGAGAAAAAAAAATTGACTAGATGAAAAGAAAAAATCAGATCTTTATGAGGAAGGGCTTCATGGACGAATTTTCTAACACCCCCCTCCTAAACATAATAAATCCAAAAGCATTAATATCACGAAACAATTTCCAATATACTAGTCTCTCTTTGAAATCAGAAACTATATGGATTCTTGATATTTTGAAGCCAACGATCAATACTTGGTAAATTACATGTGGAACCGGTCTCAAAGACTCCATCACGCCTTTGTCATAGCTATTCCATAATAGCAATGACATTCCAAAAGCAAAACCGACAGTACTAGAAATTCTGCCCCTTCAACCCATACAAAGCCAAACAACGTGCTATGGTGTACCGAAATCCAAATTTACAAATAGGCTGGATAGAAGAAATCCAATCGAATTTCTATTTTCGTAGTTTTTTTTAATACAATTTGTCTTCTGTAGAATTAGATTTCTACATTCTCTGTTTTAAACCTGTTAAAAAAGGATCACAGCTAAGTATTCTCAGTTTGTGCTGAACTCATTAAAATTGGCTCCAGATTTCAGTACGAAACAATGCTTTCTGGTTGGTCCATAAATAATAATGTCATGTTTCTGCCTACGTCCGTACGGTTGACTTCGAGTTGACCCGTTCAGAGTTCAACGTGCGAAAAAAATGTAAACGTTCTCAAGCACCCACGTGATCAAGAAAACTCATAAATATAAAACTTCGACACGAATTAGTGAGTCCTTAAAATAATCAATTCGTCACACAAATCCATGAAACCCAACTTCCTCGCTAAAATGAATTTTTTTTAACATCAACCCAGCATGTTGAATTCAATTTCTTTTCAACGTCAACTCATCTAGTGACGAATTCAACCAAGACAAAATTCAGAAACGAACTCAATCAATATTTTAACAACATAAAGGAAATCGTAACTATATCAATCGAAGCGAGAGAACTCTACAGTAAGTCAAGCAATCTATTTCATTCAATTTCACTATCAACATAAACTGTTTAATTCCTTACCTGATCTATAGCATAACACCTTTGATCACATAACCAAGAACTCTAAAGTGTTTAAAACTTTATTATATCGTGTGTACTTCTTGTTATATAAAAATATTTTCTATTAAAACAAATATCTGTCTATTTGATTATTTCTCTTGTTGTTGTCGTTGTTGTTGTTTTTGTTGCATTTGATTTAGTAAAAATAGAGGTCACTTTATGTTGTGGATTCCGGGATGAAATCCGATATCAATGAATAACAAACGCCAGGAATGAATAAGGAAAATAAATGTATTAACGTAATAATACAAACTGGTAATACGGGTTAGTAGAGCCAGGAATGCGGGTTAGTATCAATAATATATCGCGGTATGACTCCTTACTGAGTCTAGGTGCCCGTGACGGTGACTCTTGTATTACCCTCCTCTGATACTACTCTGATACAGACCCCCGGTATTCACTGGTAGTAGTATATGTATACCTCGGGCGAGTCCATCTGTATGAAAAGGGGAGACCCCTTATCACTTTAATTTGTATTTTCTCACCAATACAGATTGGCTAACCCACTAGACTTGCTACCTTACTTGCTTGCTTTGGTGCCATGCGTGATACACGCGATCATGTCTCTTTTTTTTATTCAAGACGGACTTGGAAGATAGACTCCAACAGGAGACTGTCAATACCTTCTGCAGTAGACTGGTAAAAATACAAGACTATACAGCCAATTCTGTTCTGCCATTTAGCCTATGGCTGTGGGAGATTGAATCGAATCCTTTTCCAACTGTATTTGAGCGTATGTAAATATAACAAACTCGCCTGGAATTGAAATTCTTCTCCCGATTTCCCAACACGAGTTGTTATCCATCATCACACCGCCCGCACATCCAAGCTTACAGCACTGAGTGTTCCCAAGCGGTCACCCATCTAGGCACTGACCAAACGGTCACTCGGGATCGTCGTTACTCAAATTCGGTGATCGGGCGAGAATTAATGTTTCAGCGCGATATGTCAAAATAAGCTATTTGCACAATTCCCAATGATTTATTGCTCTTATACAGTCACGCCGCTTGTTATTTCTGCGATTTAACCACAAGGCAACACGAATTTCCGCCCGTCCAGACATTTGTAAGTCGTCATCAGACAAATGTTAAAGAATCAGTAAATACAAAGACGATATTTTACCTTCATGACAAATGTGAAAAGCAAAACGTGACAAACATCAAATGACCTCTAGCGAAGCTCCAGGGTTTTCACGTACACCAACAACAATGACTCAATACAAAAAGCACTCTTTTATATTTCCTGGTGGGTTTCTCATTAGAAACTTATATACACGGCGTCAGATTATATTATGCAAGTGAATGTTTCAAAATAAATTTGCTTTCAAACAACTGAAGTTGATAAAATCTTTAGAATATGCTTATCAAGAAATGATAAAAAAACACTAAGATAATTTCACATTGTAATATCTGTTTTTTTCTTATCGTAAATATTTCAGTCAGTTGTGTGCCATGCATGATACACGCATCGGCGATCATGTATCTTTCGATACATGACTGACGAGGCAGATTTTTTCCCGCAGTAGGTTGCCATTGCTTTATGCGGCAGACCAGTTGCCATCCAAGGCTATAGAAAGCGGTCTGTCTAGAAACCGGTCTGTTCTACTATTTAACCCATAGCTGGAGGGAGAAGAAAAGGATTCATACCTTTCCCAAGGTTATTAGCACATAAGTAAATGTAATGGATTCGACTGGAATTCGAACTGGGTTTCCCGATTCCTCAGTCCGTGGCGCTATCTATTATTCCACCGTGACTAAATATTTGCAATATCTTATTTGGAAGTCTGATATTTTCTTATAAACCTTGTACATTGTTTATCATATTGTTAGGCTTACGGCTAAATTTGAAACACCGGTTCTCGTTCGATCCCCGAAGTTAATCAATGTTGAGCCTGGTCAGTTCCTAGATGCGTGACCGTTGGGAATACCATGTGCTGTAAGCTTGGATGTGTAGGTAAGTGTAATAACGGCTCAAAATTGGAAATCAGAGAGTCGCGTTCGAATTCCAGTCGTGTTCGTTATATATTCACTTATATGCGAATACCTTCTCCTGCTAACTATGGGTTAAATAGTAAGATCTGTATAAGAAAATCATTATTATCTCAAAAAATACTTACAATCAATATAAGGATGTTAAGCCGTAAAAAACAAATCTGTCATATCAAATGATCATATTGTTGCAATGCACTATCTTTACCAGAGCAAGATTAGACCAAAAATGTCGCATTGTCTCCATATCTGGGTTGGGGCTGCCTAATCTTCACTTTCCAACATTGACAGACAAATACGTTCATGCTGTCCTTTGGGTAATTAATTATTTTCAACCGTACTACCCCTTTTCCACAGAAAAAAAAACGCCGTTGTACGTAACGACCTTCTTCAGGTGATTGGAATTTCGAACTGAACCCTTTACTTCGTCCACCGGGGAAGATTGTTTAGTTCCACGTGCCATGCCTCTTCCGGATATCTCAGTATCAGATATCTCTCTTTAACTCAACTCTCCAAGTTTTTTTTCCACCTCTGCTGTAGCCAGGTATTAAACTCACAGCACTTTTGCGTCGATTCATTGGATCAATCAGACCTGCACTTTTATACACTGGACCATGTGTCCTGAAGAAGGCCGGGGCGCACTACGGCCGAAATGTCGTGAATATGCCAGCAAAGATGAGGGCATCAATCCGAACAACGTAAGAAGTGTAAATCCTTACATTACCTCATCTGCCAAAATTTGAACAAATAAAACCGTGTTCACTGTGTCGTTTTTGACAATTTTTTCTCGTCAGTAGCTATCTTGCACCTTTATAAGTCTATCATTGAATATGGCTGCTATATTTGGTTTGGCGCTTCTGTTATGTATCTACAGATTCTTGAGCCAATTCAAAGAAGAATCTGCATCGCTATAGGTATTAACCTGACATCTTGGTTTCAGTCATTTCCAAACCGCGGTAATGTATTTTCTCTATGCTTTTTCTGATGAGCTTTACTCTTTGGTAGCTTAACCTCAGAGATTGTTGTGGAGTTATTTCCACAATAGGACTTGTAGTCGGACTAAATGCGTCCTAAATGGGGTAAACGTACAGAAACGTTAGGAACTTGTAAATAAGTGTTACGCAGAGTAATCGAGTTGTGGTCGCTGATAACTACTCCTCTCTCGACTACTACTGACTCCTAGTTATAATAGGTGTGAGAGTCTATTATCTAGACAAGGTGTCTTCCACTATAACACAGATTAAAGCGCAGTACTAGACAGATAAAACCGGATCAGTGGTTCACTCTGTCGTTCTTGACAATTGTTCTGATCAGTGTAAGAAAAGAGAAGTTGCGGTGAATGTGTCTAAGCGTGAAACTGGTAGCAACAGTGTCAGCAGCAGGCAGGATTAGAAGACCAAATTAAAGCTAGACAATATCCTGATGAATTAAAGCATTGGTTCTGGAATTGAGTGGCGTATTAAACGCCAGTTCATTGTTGAAATTGCTAGATGTAGCCGTAAGTTCTATGCTAAGCGTTTCTTCCCTCAATCTTCTCTTCCGGTTTCTTGCTTTCCAGTAAATTAGGATATTAAAAAAATTAAATATAACGTTAATTATCGTTTTCTATTTTTTAACGCTGTTCTTTTATTGTCCTTTTTTTTCTGTTTCCTTGCCTCTCTTGCGTCTTAGTGGCTTTATCACCTTGCTTGAATTGAAACGATATTTAAACGGCCAACTTCTTCAAATCTAGATCCAGCTGTTATCTATTCTACATATCCTCATAATCTACTGCTATAAAACAATCTCACTGACTAACCGTCTGTCCTGGGCCTTACATTAAGCAAACATTTCTTGAAAGAAATTCAAAAGTGAAAAAAGATATGTATCAAGTTGAGTGTTGGAAATTATGAAAAAATTGAACTGAGTTCATATAACAAGAAAGAAAATGAAAACAACGGCAAGAGAAAATGGCTTCAAGATTATCAGCGAAAAGGAAACTAAACAGAGTAAGAAATAAGAGGCTAAGCTTAATGGTTATCAGCACAGAAAGTGAAATCAACTACACGAATTCAAATTCATGTCTGGTATGTTGTGTTTACTTTCACACAAGTATTCTTCTTGATGATTTAAATTATTTAAACTCGGAT
The DNA here is from genome assembly GCA_964036315.1 of Acanthosepion esculentum. Lineage (NCBI taxonomy): Eukaryota > Metazoa > Mollusca > Cephalopoda > Sepiida > Sepiidae > Acanthosepion > Acanthosepion esculentum. The sequence goes on from OZ038501.1 coordinate 36,171,876, forward strand.
TCTATTGTCCTCATCTTTTTTTTTTTGTTATCAAAACGTTTCAGCTGTTGCTGTCATTCAAGGTTTCAAAAGCAGCAACAGCATTAAGAAAAAAAGAAATTGCGGTGAATGTGTCCGAGCGGGAAGCTAGTAGCAACAGAGTTAATAGCAGGCAGGATGACAAGATCAGATTAAGTGTGAAATGTGAGTTCAATCCCTGGGACCGGATAGTATATATTTAGACTCAGTGATAACAAGGTGAACAATAACAAAGCAGTACTAAATGAGAATGAATCAAGATATCCATAAAAATGAAGAGTAGAACGCGAACAAGCTACACACGGAGATTAGATTTTTTAAAATTCGAAATTCCTTGAAGGTTAACCAGATACCTGAAGAAGGCCGGAAGACACAACAGTCGAAACGTTGCGATAATAACAATAAAGATGGGGTCATTATTCTGACTGTAAATAATGTAAATAGTAACTCCTCATCCCGGTGGAGGCACTGTGGAGAATGGATAGCGGCTCGGATTGAGGAATCGGGGAGCCGAGTTCGAATTCCAGTCGAATCTCCCCAGCTATGGGTAAATAGCAGGACAGACCGGGTTCTATACCCTTAGATGGCAACTGGTCTACTGCAGAAAGATATGGCAACCTACTACTTGAAAAAAATCTGACTCGTCGGTCATGTATCGAAAGATAAGCGTGTATCACGCATAGCACATAATTGACCGAACTCTTTATCCCTGAATTTCATCGCTAGATCAATTACGACTGATTAATAACTTCAATCCGCACTGGGCGCCCCGTATTTTAGGCCTTAAATAACTAATCATCACTATATTTCAGATAGAAATCGATTTGATTTGCTAGATTCAAGAATATGAAATGCCATGCACAGTAAGAAAAATACAACGTCAAAACAGAATGTAACGTTATTGCGCGATGGGATCAAGAGGTTGCAAATTGCGAAAAAAATAGAAAAGACATCAAAGAATATCTGTCTATATCTCTAAGATGAAATATCAGGATTATTTACATTATTCAGACTGTTATGCTCATCCCCAAGGAAATATGCCACAGTGGATAAAGGCGTTGGTTAAATCAAGTGATTAGACCCAAAGAGCTGTAAATTCTAGACTACAGCAGTGGTGAACCAAAAAACTTGTAAAGGGAAATGAGACATCCTGAAGCGATATGGCACGTGGAACTAGAACAATCTACCCCGGTGGATGAAATAAAAGGTTCGGTTCGAAATTCTAATCACCTGAAGAAGGCAGGAGCGTACAACGGCCGAAACGTGACTATGTCAATGAAGATGAGGATAACAGTTCGAATAAAGTAAATAATGTAAAAGAGGTCAAAGAATATTCAAAAAGTTGTTGAAAACATTGGGTAATAAGAATAAGAAAAATCAGGCTTTAAAATGTCAGAAAGAGATTTTTTAAAAATTAAACCGATCAGAAGCAATAAAAGTGAACTGAGCAGTAAGAAAAGATTTATAAAAAAAAATGTTGCTAAAAATAAAAAAAAATGTACGGAATGTCAAGGACATAGACTAAAAGCATGAACACAACTAAATTACCATCTTTCGGTAAACATTAGAACGATAACAGTTTACCTTCAGCGAAGTACAAGAAGACTGATTCCTCAACAATAATTTTAATGATGAATGTAGTGTTACATTGGATGGATCTTTCGGTTCGGCTAGAGCTTGGGTCCTTCACAGAAATAGTCAACCATAGAATACAACAGTGGAGAGGGCAATAAGTTTATAGGTTCTTTTAAAGTTGATGATGGGATCAATATAAATGCAGGGAATTATTATTTATTTATTTATTTATTTGAATGGTGAGAGAGACAACCAAAAAATACTAAGCTAAAGAATGTAGAGAAGTGCATTCACCCTCTTCATGCTTCAAAGAACAACAAATATGGTTCGTGAATCAGATTAAACAACGTCTGAAGAATATAAAAACTTTCGGTCAACGTATATCAGTTTCTCGGATGTGATCTTTGTTGTACTGAGCCTGGAATTATTTTCATTGTTTTTATTTTTATTGTTGTCATTGTTGTTGTTTTAATTTTTGTTGTTGTTTTATTTTTGTTGTTGTTGTTGTTTTGCATCAGGACCATTTACTAACTATTTACTCAACCTCGTTCTTTTTCTTCTTCTATGTGCCGCGTTCCTTCAGAACATGGGTGATCATGGATCTCCACAACTTCCTGTTCTTTGTAGACCTTACTAATTTTTTTCTTTTTGCTATATCGCCTGATCCGTTTTCTGTTAACTGTTTACTCAAGCTCGTGCTTTTTCTTCTTCTATGTGCCGTGTTCCTTCAGAACATTGGCGATCATGGATCTCCCCAACTTCCTGTTCTTTGTAGCTCTTTTCCTTTTGCTATCTCTCTTAATTCCTCTTCTGCCAACCATTTACACAAAGTCGTTAAGTAGGTCATGCGCTGCTTTCCTCTGTCCCTTCAAAGTCATGTGAGTGTCAAATTTTCCAAGCTCTCTTTCTTCATTATGTTCCTTAGAAATTTCAATTGTCTCTTACTTATGCTACGTATAAATGTCCTTTTTTTATATTTTCTCTGATCTTGGTAAGTTTTCAAATGGAGCCTATTTCCCTTCCAACCTGTATCTAAACACCATGTCCGTTGTGATTGCACCTAATCGCAATTTAATGTGGTCCCAATTACCAGAATGTTTCCTTAAGTAGGGCTCTATTTTGGTTGTGCTTTAAGATACGTAATTCGGAAAGCGGACTTTTAGAATTATCACGACTCACAGGACATGCTGTAAGTCAGAGTGAGTGAGGGGAAACAGCGTGTAACCTAACTAACAAGCTTGTGGGGGAACAGGGTGTATGAAGGATATTGAAAGGACTAACCTTAGTAAAAGCTGCTGAGGATGGGAAGTTGTGGAGAGTCATGACCGCTCATATAAGAAGTTGATTTGGGACAGAACAAACATGCGTACAAAGTGTTTACACGGAACATCTTGCAAGAACACGTTCATCGTGAATAATAGTGCAGTAATATATGTATGTATGTATGTATGTATGTATGTGTCTATGTATGTATGTGTCTATGTATGTATGTATGTATGTGTCTATGTATGTATGTATGTATGTATGTGTCTATGTATGTATGTATGTATGTGTCTATGTATGTATGTGCGGCCGAGTGATTAGAACGTTCGCTTTCTGACCATGAGGCCCGGATTAGAATATCACCAGGGTCGATTTACCAGGAAGTTTACTCGTTATCGGTTTGGGGGAGGCGATCCCAGCGTGCGGCTCCTTTGGAAAAAGGCTGAAAACCACACCGCGGGTTGACCCAAGCCTTGCGTGTGAAATTCAGTAGACGGAACTCTTTTGGAAGCCGTCAATAGTTGCGCTATCACGAATTCACAAGTCATCGTGACCGAGGGTTTGAGCGTGCCTTGTTCAGACTGTTGATCCAGCTAGATATGAAATTGTAACTAAGATCTGCTCAACATGGTTGCAGTTTAAACCACAAGAGAGCTCCGTGGGTGCTGAACAATCAGAAAATATGTCTGAGCAGGAGTCTACAACAGGGATTGGACAGCCTCCCTAGTATACAGGCATACTCGAATCGAGCGGCTAGCTATTATCTATGTGTGCGTAAGTGTGCGTGAATGTGTGCGTGTATGTTTAGATGTACGTATGTGTGTAAGCATGTATATGTATGCGTGTGTTTGCATATATGTATGTGCGTATGTATGCGTGTATATATGTGTATATGTGTGTGGAGGTATATACGTAAGCGTATGCGTGCCTGTGTGCGTGTCCGTGTATGTGGGCGCTTGACCAATTGACCAGTGTTCGAATCTCACCATGGTCAGTTTGTCAGGAAGGTGACTTCTTGGTGTTACCAGTCGATCCCAGCGTGCAGCCCCCCTAGGAAAGTGCCTGAAAAGACATACCACTGGTTGACCCAACCCTTCTGAGTGAAATTGGGTAGACAACTATTCGGAAGCCGGCGATGGATATGCTAGCATAATGTCACAAGTCATCGAGACCGAGAGTGTGAACGTACTGGCGTTGTTCAAACTGCTGATCATGACAGATTATGCGCTCTCTCCCAGAAACTATAACTGTCCTCTCTACGTCGTTGCAAAGGTGGTTTTCGTTGCGCAACCACACATGCATATTCTACCAAGAGTGTGGGCGAGTCTGTCAAATGCGCCATCGGTGTCGCCATGCAAGGAAGACCATTATTCAACTATGAGACATTAATCTCTTTGACTCTTTGATATCAGTCATCTGACATATGAGCAGCTGAAGGTGTGCTGGCCCTGACGAAGGACCCTAAGAGACGATAGAGCGAGAAGATCTTTGCTATCTGTGAAAATGCAACTAAAATATTTAAGTCGTTTAAAGATTAGACAGCCATCATGCATCAGGTATCATGTAATCTAGTAATATATGTCACATGGTCAGGCCATCGGCGATAAAACCGGTACCCCCACCAGGCTTTTCTGGCGAGGAGGGTGGCTAGACACCCATCTAATCTACCTGTAATTCTATAAAGATAGAGCGGATATTCTGCCAGTAGCAAAACTCTAATATTTAAACGGTAGAACTACTGTCATACATAGGCAAGCTTAAAAAAGAAATGATATGACAGAGAAGGCATTTGGCTCAGTAGAATACTCAGCAGTTTTTACCTGACCAGCGTATTAAAGAAAATTCTGTATAAGACAACAGCATTTGAGTAATTCGACTACACAAAGATACAGATAAATAAAGATTGTTAAAAGAGTGAGGGTCTGAAAAAAATATTTTGGAAAATGAAAGAGGAAAAGAATGTGAGTAAACATATACGGAGAATATACGAACCGTCTATGATTTGTGGACGATATTTTACTAGTAACAGAATCATTCGACGAATTACAAGACATTCTAAATGAAGTAAACGGGAGATAGCTCAAGGTAAGTTTTAAAATAAACAGAAATAAAAACAAATGTAATGTTCATTTATCACGTTCCGTGAGAGCACTTAAGGATATATGATAAATTATTAAAAGTAAAACAGGCATGTATCGACTTAGAACGGGTGATAACTTTAAAGACCATGAAATTTAAGCAAAACTATGTATTCATTCAAAAGTATAATATATGCATGTTATAAGATAACTACAAAAATAGCCATAGAAGTTTTTTTTCTGGTGTCTTATCAAGTGATGGTGTTGGTTGCAAAATAAAGAGTTTTAAGAGTTCAAGTAGGAGACACATTGTTATGTAATCTATAAATTAAAAATCAATATAACTAATTTAATTAAGGTTTCCCTTATTGAGGGGGTTGGGTTGGTTTTGAACTCTTAAAACTCTTTATTTTGTAATCAACCCCATGACTTGATAAAACACCAGAAGTGTTGAAACAAAATGGCTATTTTTGTAGTGATGTTATAACATGCATAGGCTATAATTTTGAATAAATATTATTTACTCTACTCTGTATTGAGCACTCTTTGAAAAGTAGTGGTTTTGGTTATTGGAATTTTATTCCATTTGTAGCAACCCTGTACTTGGGTAAAACTATGTATAAAAATAGATTTGAAAACGAAACTAACCTTACAAAAGTTTTTTTCTCTTAATATTTAAACTGATATACCGATATACTGACTCATTTTTGTCCAGATTTTTTTTTCGCATTTGAAGGAACCTATTAGCCAATTTCAGGAAATACTTTAATGATTATTTATTAAGAGAATTTATTCTCAGTTAGTATTTAACTCATTTTAAGTTCAGCTAAGCGTTCAAGGAATTTGACCAGCGTGCCTAAAGCGATTACAGTACGAACTTCTACTACTAACCTTCGTGAATAAGACCTTTTGTAAAACAGTGTGCATATAGTAAACAAGAGATAATTTTGAAGGAGACGGTAAGAATTAGGATTTAATGCAAATCTTTTCTACTGTTCGGTCTTCAATCTCTAAGGTTACTGCCTCTTACAGGCTTATTGGTAAGTTTGGATATGACTTGGGAAAGCGAGTGAAAGATGAACAGAACCAGCAAGGAGTTTTAAAAGGGTTAGTACACATGCTTTCTCAATGTCATTGTACGAATGCTATTGGTTCCTTGTAACACATTGCTACCTGCCACATGATCAGGTCATCATAGACTAAACCGGTCTCTCCCACCAGCCTTTTCTTTGAGGAGGATGGCTAAATATCCAGTAGGATTAAAAGCCAAACCTATCAAAGGATAAATAAACATTCTTGTACGGTCAACGGCCATCTAGCACCATTGGGTAGCCATAGCTATCAATACGGCCAGTGCGACGATGGCATATAAGCGGTGGGTAGATGGCCTCCAATGGAATCAAAGCCAACGTGTTTGTGACGAGCCTTCGGTGCGAATTGGAGAAGGATCGGGTTTAGCAGATTGACTTGCTCGTGAATGAATATTTCTCCACTTTTCAATCGAGATATGTGGAAGGAACTGGTTATGCTCACCTTGGGACGATGCTGCTGCTGATGACGATGATAAGGAGGAGGAAGATTCTCAATATACTTCGATATACATAGTCGTAACCAAATCAGGTTCCAATGGAATATGTCCCCCGTAATGTCTCCAGGGAGGCACGGTGGATTAATGGATAGCGGCTCAGATTGAGGAATCAAAGAGCTGAGTTCGAATTCCAGTCGAAACAATTACATTCACTTACATGCTAATATACCCTTGGGAAAGCTATGAATCCTCCACTTCTCCCTCGAGATATGGGTAAGTAGCAGGACAGACCGGATTCTATAGCCTTGGATGGCAACTGGTCTGTTGATTTTTGCTTGAGTGTTAGAATATATCAGAAGGATTTTTCGTCAGGTTGCGTGATCTTTTCATGCATCCACAACAATAAGTAATTCGCAATATAAAACAAGACAAAACATGTATGCAATTCAAACAAACAAATGCATTTATATACAATTCAAATATTTACAAAATGTTATTGTAAGCTATTATATATCTTATGTTTGTTAGTGGACGTAGATTTTTGTTTGCTTTTTGGTGTTTTGGTGTATTTGTATTACAGTCTAAAAGAAACCGTAATTAGTGTTTAAACAGCGTTATTTATGTCCGTATTGTTTTTGTAATGTTTAGAATTGAGTCATCAGAAGTAGTCTACCTTTAACCGTAGGTATGTCATATGTTCGATAATAGTATTTACTTAAATTGTAGTGAGTGTTAATAATTCACTTTAGATAAGTAAAGTCTTGCAAGTTTGAAGTTCTTTGTATTCACAGAGTAATCTTCGAGACGAGTTTGTGGTTGAGGCAGTTGTGGTTTTTCGCGCGGGAAAATTATAATCGCAAGTTACGTGGATTAGATTAGCGCTTCTCTGTGTTCGCTGGACTGACTGATTTGGTCAGTTGGAAATCTTCCTTATATAAGGTTTTAGATGTCAGAATCGGCTCAAGTAAGTTTTGGCGCAATTTAACTTCAACACGTGGAGTTTTTGAATTATCACGTTGCGAGCCAATAGAATTTGCTGCTTATCCCAATAAGGTTTTTGATTGGTTAAGTTGATTCACGTAGGCATGTAAAATGGAATTTTCCTGTTGCTAGGGGTGATAAGGTAAATGGACGAGTTCACAGGTCTACCGCACAATACAAAACCTTCATTTTGTGACATTTAGCACGTCACAATATATATATATATGTTTATATATATATATATATATATATATATATAGCTACCATCTTTGTTCCCCACCTGTTGAGATGCGCTCGAGTCGAAACAAAAATGCATCTTTGTCGTGAGTACTTGTTTGCCCGTATGTAACATCTTTATAATATATATACATATATGAGATAACGATATATATGTTATATATTGAGAACAATATCGGGGGAAAATGTATGAAAAAGTGAAAAATCTTTTCTTGTGACTCGTTTCGTCCTTCAGAACTTCATCGGACTAAATTTGTAATTTTGGTGCGACTACACATGCGCACGAACGAGGAATGCCGGGGAATCATTGTGGGATATCTACTAAAAGAAAGTGATGTAAAGGAAAAGAAAAAGAACTCAAATGAAATTGGCTAGATTTAAAAAAACAATTTAATTCCTAACATCCCTCGTCCGTGCATATGTGTAGTCGCACCAACATAAATTCAGTCTGATGAAGTCCTAAAGAACAAAACGCGTAACAAGAAAACCTTTTTCATTTTAACAGACATATTTCTCTAATATATATATATATATATATATATATATATATATATATATATATATATATATATATATCAATAAATGAGGTGAAACTAAAACTCTGTCTATTAATGAGTTAAATAACATATTTGAATTGAATATATTAGGCCAAAAATTGCAAAAGCCATTTTGCAGAATGTGCGCTCACTGATTCCAACAACTTTAAACCTCTTAGTTCTCTAAGTCGCCTTCTTTCTTGAAAATGTCATTTAATTTCCTGTTTGTGCGTAAAAACTTCCCAGTCAATCCACTTTGAGTTAGCCTGACATCAATTTATAATCATTAAATTTAAACGCCATTTTTCTCTGAATAATATAAATCTACTCGGTGGAGAATTTGCACGGAAGCTATAAGCACATAAAAAGCTTAGCTTAATCAGGAGTAAGAACACATTCACAAGTTGCACGGTGTGGATCAAACTTCATCTCGTGCGTGCGGCAACCCAAGAAATGCTAGTCCGATGCGTGTGCCTTATATTCCCCACTGCGATGTGTGACAGACTGTTCAAGTCATCTCTGGGGTGGAAATTTATATCCATCTGTAAATCATTTTCACTCAACGCTTGCAATTCTGGATGTAGGTATGATTTTACGTATTTCATCATTCGGCTACTGAGAGAGACTTACCTGAAGGTGGCGCCTGATTAGAAATACCTTCAGGTCGAGGAGCTCAGTCCGCTCAGACGGATTTCCCAAGTATCTAGATGCGAACCTCCAAATAAAAATCAACAGTACATTTTTATAATAAAATGACCAACAATACATTTTTATAACAAAATGACAATCAATGAAACAGTAAGAAAATTTTTACAATAAAGTTCCCAACAATATATTTTATGATCTAGAAAATATATATCTAAAAATTAAACGTTTACTCTAAAAGTATAAAAATATGTACAAAATATTTAGATTTGGGGATTAAATAACCCATAGAGATGTTGATATGCCGCTAAACGAGATCAATCAATCAGTCAATCAATTAGCATTTTCTTATCGATTGTCCATTTTGATATTCCGTGATTAACGTGAATTTCTGGGGTGGTTTTTATATCCATCTGTAAAAGATTTTTCATCCCACGCTTGTAGTTCTTTATGTAGGTGTGATGTTACGTATTTCGCCATTCGGCTGCTGGAAGCGACTCCCCTGAATGTGGCGCCTGGTTAGATATACCTTCAGCTCCAGTAACTCAGTCCGCTCAGACGGTTTTCCCAAGTATCTAGATGCGACTCCCAATTCGCCCTAGACGCCTCATCCTTCAAACATAAAAAGAGCAGTCATCTCGACACGCGGACATGAAGTTCAACCATAAATCTCGCTCATGAACGGAGATGCACATGGAACATACTGGTTATGGTCAAATCTGAATACCGAACAGGAGATTTACTGTATTCGGCTGCTGTAAGAGACTACCTCCAAAATCACGTCAGGCTTTTCTTCATGGTCTGCAATGCCTATTCTTGTATCATACTACAAAGTATTGTAAAGCCAGTTCAAAACCATTGTTCCACGGATAGGCGTCTCTTTACTCAGTGCAACACCGATCAAATGAGGAAAGGAAGATTCTGTTGCGCCAGTGTTCCAACTCAATGTTGATTATACGTTGTTTTCCTCTGTCCCTCTTGCCTTCAGTTTGTTCTGTGAGTATAAATCTTTCCAAGCTGTCTTTCCTTATTATGTGTCCTAGAAATTTTGTCACTTTCTGCTTTTAAGTATAAGTGTCCATTTTGTTTGCATTTTCTCTAAAACTTCATCGTTGCTCATATGTTCGGTCCATGGTATTCTCCTGCATGGAATGGAAAAAAACATATGAAGAGGACTAATCATGTTGATTTAAAAGAAGATAGTGAAAACAAAATTAAACTTAATTCTTTTATGTCATTTTTTAAAGCTGACCGATTCATTTTTTTTAATATTGTGATTTTAATTTTGTTTTTTTTTAATATTTTTATCTTATTTTTATTTACGCTATAAAAAAGAAGACAAAGAACACTCAAAACAACATATAACAAGAAAATCAAGATCTAAATTATATATCCATAATTTTTTAAATGGTGTGTTTGAAAACCCTACCGTAATAATACTGTGAAAAGTAAGCTGTTTCACTATTATTTTCTTTCTAACAATGCTTGGAATATACAAGTATTTGTTTTTAAAAAGATATTTACAAAATATTTTGTTCAAATGAAGCGCTATTTTCAACAGACGAGCAGAGCTAAACAGAGCTAAAGAAAAATAAACACCCAAAATCCGTGACAAATCTTCAATTAACATTTCGTCTAAACTACATCCGGCAGCAAGGCCATTGATCAGGAGATTGGAGGTTTTGAGGGCCGTGGAACCACCTCTTAGTTGCTTTTGTTCAAATGTCCGCCCTAACCAGAGGTGGTAGCACCTATTAAGTGCCACAAATATGGACAAAGAGTGAACCGCCAAACAAAAATCAACAGTACATTTTTATAATAAAATGAAAAACAATAGATTTTACAACAAAATGACAATCAACGCAACACTAAGAAAAAATAAAAGTACATTTTTATAGTAAAATTACCAACAATACATTTTATGATCTACAAAACATATATCTAAAAAAATATACATTTGCTCTGAAAGTATAAAATTATGTGCAAAATATTTAGATTTCGGGATTAAATAACCCATAGACATGATTATATTCTGCTAAACCAGTTTTTATGGATTGTCCAATTTAATATTCCGTGATTAACACAGATTTTATAATTTACGAAATCATTACCGCCAATGGATAAGATGTTTATCTTTTGATTCTAAATCAATGGAAAGTTCCAAGGCATCATTAATTTAAACGTCCTACGAGGCTGGCATCCCGTTCCCACCCCTTCATCGTTGAAACTATTAGATGTAGACGTCTCTTCTACTCCAATAGCTTCATGTCTCGCACATCTCGCCTGTGGAACTCCCTTCCATATTCCTGTTTCCCTGACAAATACAATCTCCAACTATTTAAGTGCAACGTCAATCGACACCTCCAGTTGCCTTGATCTATCCACTTCCCTTCTCCACATCCTTTCACCTTTCATTCCTATCTGCTCTCGCTCCAAATCTTCTGTAACCCCCTTGTCTTGATCGATACACTATCTTTCTCTTTCTCCACATCCTCTCCTTTACCACTCCTATCTGCTCTTCCTCCAAACCTTCTGTAACCCCTTGCGTGCTAGTAGCTTCCAGCCTTGCTTGGGGTGATAAGCTTAAAAAAAAATCGGATAGATTTTGCTTAAGAATTCGAGGGCTCTTTGAGTAGGTAAATATCATGCCTCTCAAACGAGTGATATTAGGATGAAATTGCATAGGTGATAACTATCCAAGCATGCACAATCTTTATTCAGCAATAAAGGAGGCCAAAGTATTCAAAAGGGAATTTCAGGTGGATGAAGAAGTGCAAATAAACCATAATACACTAACTGCAGCAGAACCTGAAGAAAACAAATGCAATATAACAAATACAAAAACGATGGCAAGATAATCCTCTTCCTCGTCAATTCTCTGTCCATACCAAACAAGCTGATTGATGTGGACCCGAAGTAGGGGCCACGGAAGGAAAACACGGAACACGGGTTAGAGGTAAGAAAGATATATTAAACAGAAAAGTTACAAAGAATAGTTTAAGCAGAGCTTACTATCCAGTGGTGTCCGATATTGGTATCGTACGCGGCTGCGCATTACTCGTGCTACTCTCATGATTCACATAATAATATAGTACTGGGAGAGTCCATGATGTAGGGAAGTATCGGTCTCACAACACTGATGTAGACAAACCCTGTACCCATCAGTGGTTACGTAGTGTAGGGTTAAAAGCTGAAACAGAAAGTTTTATTCTTGCTGCAAGGGACCAATGCTTGCTAACTAGAAATTACGAAGCACACATACTGAAAAATTGAGTTGGTCCCAAATGCAGATTCTGTGATAAATATCCATAAACAATTGACCATCTTGTATCAAGTTGCACGGTTTTAGCACCTACTGAATATAAAAGTTAGCACGATAGAGTGGACCAATATCTGCACTGGAGAATATACAACTTTTACAAGTACTGATCTGCAAGAAACTGGTATAAATATCACCCAAACCCGGTTACATTGATAGAACATGTAACTATTTTATGGGACTTTAAAATACACACAGACAGAACAATCAAATCTAATCGCCCAGATATCGTGATCAAAGACTAAAAAAGCAGAATGTGCTTTCTTGTTGACATGGCAGTCGATATACTTATGTTCACCTAATATAAGTTCAAAGGTCACTCAAGGTAGAGGGTTATTGGATGAGGTGGGTGGCATAGATGCAAGAGGAGGTACTAAGAAGTGAAGATTATTACAATATGCAGACTAAATAACAATTGACCCTAAATTGAACGGTCTTGAGTATGACGATAAACTACATCCGGTAGCAAGGCCTCAGATCAGGAGATTGAATTTTTTTAGCAGCATGGAACCACCTCTTAATCGCTGCTGTTAAAAGGTCTACACTGACCCGTGGTGGTAGTACATCGGGTCCCAGCTATGGACAAATATTTAACCTCCAAACAAAGAAAAACACTATGAAAGTATAAACATACGTTCTTATTAAATTACCAACAATACCTATTTATAGTAAAAGGACCAGCAATAACTTTTATCTGTTATCAGTTGCGTTCAAAATGTTTGGATTTCGGAATTGATTGGCCCGTGGAGGTTGGTGTGCCCATGAATAAGATCAACCAACTAAACAACAACATGAAAGAATTCTTTCATGACATTAATCCATATAATATCCTACAATTCTTTAAATCAAACTTCATTCCAAAATATAACTTTAACAAAACTACAACATAAAACACACATATCACCGCTTCTAGTAATTATATCCAAACAAACATGTATGTACACAAAAGCTGAGTATCATCTACCATGTATTCAATTGTGAAAGCAGAATAATATATATCATATTTTTATAACTTCAGCGCTCCCAGGTTTGGCATTAAATGACCCACGATTTGTTGATATGCCGTTAAACACAAAAATCAATCAAAAATCTAAACTTGAAGAGATTGAAATTGTAGAGTTCGTGTAAACATCTACGCGAAAATCTATTCGACAAATTACATGTTCTTGGGAAGAAACTTTCTGGGTGCGACACAGTTCTTACAAGTGGAATACAGAAAGAATCGCTAAATAAATTGTATTCCGTCTACAAAAAATATAGTTTTCTCAAAACAGGGTGCAAAACAAAAGGTTGAAATTCGATTCAAACAATGAAATGACATTGTAGTCATATGAGTTTTTACCAGGGGACAGTGTATTGATACTATGGTGTCGTATACAATTCACAGTTCCTTCGGGACTAAAATGTCTGTATGGCTTATTTTGGTTAAAGAACAAAAAAAGAATGAGCGAGTTTGTGTCTTTTCCTCTTATACTGCTTTACGCAAGGCCATTTTGCTGGAAAATAAGGTAGGGTAATTCCACAAAACCATGTTTATATCCTACTTTTATTCTGTATCTCTATATTTCTGAGAAGAGGTATTATGTACACTACTTACATTATTCGGCCTATTGTCTTCATCTTTGCTGCTATATTTATCACAACGTTTCGGCCATTGTACGCTGCGGCCTTCTTCAGGTGATTAGAATGTCGAACTAAACCTTATGTTGAAGTAAACAATAACCTTATACTAAAAATTAACCTTAGCTTAAATTTTAATTTTACTATTGAATTTTAATTTTACTTTCCTCCGTAAACAAACATACGTAATATTCTATCTGGCTATGAAACTGGTCATTAGTAGAAAAGTACACCCCCACAATTCCACCGTCAGTTTTTGATCATTTGGAATCAAGTGTATTATTACCTAGTCTGCAACCAAAATCTAGAACTAAACATAAGACTTCTGCCTCTGTGCAAAATGGGCAAAATGATGAGTTGGCACACTTTTTAGAAAAGAATTATCAATTTTAAAAAATGTATTTCCCAATATTGATCAACAGAATTTTGTGTCAGCTATTACATGCTATAAATTGAACAATCAACTGTTCATACAGTCTGTTGATTTTTACACTGGAAGTATTCCAAGTTTTCAATTAAAATCTTTGAAAACTTGAGGTTTGAATGTTACCATGCTGGTATATATGAAACAATTTTTTTATCTTTCAAAGAATAGTATCTCAATGTCAGCATTGGTTAAGCAATTCATTACTTTAGCAATTAGTCAGAATTTAATAAGAAGAAGTTTTAAGAACAAGCACTGGGGCAAACTTTTATGATTCCGATATTGTTACCAGAGTATTTCAATATTTTGCTAAATCTTGGTCATTATGTAACTGACTTTGGAATGATTTTAAATTACAAAGTAGCAAAAAAAGCTATCAGCGTTAACATCTTTTCCTTTTTATGTGCCATGTCCTTTCAGGAGGTAGGCGATTATGGCTCTCCACATCCATCTATCCCTTGCAGCTCTCAACAAGTTTCTTCCCTCTGCTATAATGATCCTCCTCGTATCGTCACAGGCGACGGATTTTATTATATATCTCGTAGATGCAATGAAAAGTATTAATAGAGAATTTGTATGGGTTTGCCACATTTTTTAACTTAGTTTTTTTTATGTAGGAAAAAATTGCCGTCATTGGATTAACGAAAATGAGAAAATAAACTAAGCATAAACTACAAGAAGACAAAATGAATAGCTATCAGCAAAAGGATGAGCCCAAAAATGTAAATTACAGGTCAGGAATAGCAAAATCAATCAGGTACAGAAGTTTTCATACCAGGAACAGGTGGTTGAGATTTCTGGGGCACCTAATGAGGAAGGAGGGCTTGGAAAAACTGATACTCACAGGGTAGATTGAGAGAAAGAGAAACAGGAAAACAACGTGTAACATACTTGAGGAATTTTAGCAAAATGGATAGCAGGACAGGGCTTGGGAAAAACAACAAAAAGACAAACCTTATTAAGCGCTATAAAGGACAGGTAACCAGTGATCACCTACGTCCTGAAGGGTCACGGGGCAAAGAAGAAGAAGAACATAGTCATCGAAATGTTTCTAATCGAAACTTGGAACTTCGACGTTTTATAATAAAATGTTGCACACTTGGCAGTATGCTGAACAATTAAAATATTTTGTATAACTAATTAACAGTCTTCCAGATGCTTTTGTTTAATAAGATCTCATTAGCTTAATGAGTTCCGAGCGAACGTCTTACATAAATATAGATTTATTTTTCGAAATATATATGTATTTCACTATTTCTGTCACTGGACCAACTTTCTTATATATATAAGCCATGATTAATCATATACATATCTAATTATATTGCCTCCAATGCATATAGATGCAGTTATGTTCGCATATATATATATATATATATATATATATATATATATATATATATATATATATATATATATACTGCATCATGTGCAAAAAGTCTAAATGAAATCCTGTAATCTAATAAATTATTCCAGCTAGTAAAACTAAAAAGCAAAGAAAAATACAGGATATAAAATATACATAACAAAAATGATAATAATAAATGTAAATTAATATACGTTATATATATATATATATATATATATATATATATATATATATATATATATATATATATATACTCAGATATATATATATATACTCAGATATATATATATATATATATAAATATATATATATATATATATATATACTCAGATATATATATATATATACTCAGATATATATATATATATATATATATATATATATATATATATATATATGTGTGTGTGTGTGTGTATCTATATACACGGATATATATATATATATATATATGTATCTATATACACGGAAATATATATATATAAATATATATATATATATATATATCTGAGTATATATATATATATATACTCAGATATATATATATATACTCAGATATATATATATATATATATATATATATATATATATATATATATATATATATATATATATGTGTGTGTGTGTGTGTGTATCTATATACACGGATATAGATATATATATGTGTATCTATATACACGGACATATATATATATATATATATATACACGGATACCTGTCTGCATCCTGGAATTCTATGTAAAGCTGAAAGTTTTAAATATTCCACGGTGATGAATATCTGCAGCCTAATTATATCGCATTCCCCTGTCTAGTTTCCCTCACGGTAGGTCTTCATCGATTCGTTATCGTTTATTTTGGCCTCACGCTACTCAATAAGGAACTGCAGATAAAAACGCAGAAATAAGGAGAAAGAAATGCCAGTAATATATAGATATATATATATATATATATATATATATATATATATATATATATATATATTTCAGGAGAGAAGACAACAAGCCCCGAAGAATGAACATGTTATCACGAAACTACGTAGTAGGCATCCTGAACGAATACCACTCAGCCAAGTGATAAAGTTCTCCAAATTAATTCTGTTAACGCTCTATGCTGACTTTTGATATCGAGCACCTTAGCACAAAAAACTGCCCGCCCAAGAGGCCTTTTCACCCGGGAAAAGAACCAGCAAATAAAGATATTGCACATAGACTGCTGGTGTTAATAAAATAGTGTTCGCTGTAAAATAACAAAGCTGCATATTATCCTTCATCGGTAACACGACTCGGATTTTCATGCACAACGCAATCTTCAGGCCTTTGGTGGAGACTGACCGTTACATAATTTAAATGTTAATAAAAGATATCTAGTTAACGTAGTATATATATATATATAATATCGAGAAAACAACTGAAAAGTTGCAAATTAAAAGAAAAAATTGAATTTTTTTTTTTTGTGAAAGTATTTATTTATATTTTTTTTATATATATATATATTTGATATTTCAGATCGCCCCGATCTTTCGTCAGAAATAAATTAAATAACTGTATTGAGAAGTTTGTTTTCAAGTAGCGTCCGTCGCGACACGCGGACGTCACGTGATGTGGAATGCAACTGTGTTTGAATATTTCTAACGTAAATCTAACGATAATATTTTAGATGTTGTTTAAAAAGTTTTTTTTTTTTAACTATATCCAAAGAAATGTTTTAACTATTGAAATATTTATACAGATTTAAAATTCCCAAGTCTTTGTTTAACCCTAGTTTATATGTGTCTAATTTTAAAATCCAGTATTTCTCTTTTTTTCTTCGTGTGTATGTTGAACTAAAATCGGAATCTATCAATAAACATTTACAGTTGTCTTGATTGGTAAAAGATTTTATGGTATTTCTTATGTTCTGGTTCAGGTTCTGAGTGAGAGATGATAATTCTGTTTTGAATGTGCTAGTTGGGTCTATAGGTAAGGGTACATAGAATCTGTTATTTTGAAGTTGTGATTCTGCTTCTTTTATATAGTTTTTAGTGTCTAAGATGGTTATAGCTCCGCCCTTTTCTAGACCCAACTAGCAAATTCAAAACAGAATTATCATCTCTCACTCAGAACCTGAACCAGAACATAAGAAATACCATAAAATCTCTTATTCCTGAGAACCCTAAACGAGTTTGATTATATAGAACCAACAAGATAAGATTATTTTCGAATAAGGTATTGTTTACTGCGATTGAAATCGTGGATAAACTGTCCGAAGTTCATGCTTGCAATGTTGTTTTTTTTTTTTGTTGTTTTATGTTTTTGTTGTTTTATTTTTTTAATCATTTCACCCCATCAGAGAAAAAAAGGCTCTGTGATTGAAGGTGTTACTAAGCGTTAGAAAATATGAAAAAACTACTATTAAGAAGAGATGAAAATAAAAAGAATAAAAATTATGATTACAGAACATAGCGATTGAAATTCAAATTTGAAGATCAAAGTTGATTGTGAAACAAGAAGCCGGGAGAGAGCTCCACAAGACTGAAGTGGCTTAGAAGAAACTGTTAGCATAGAACTTACAATTGCATCTGGCCATTTCGACTGTAAAATGATGAGACCTCACCGCCAATCTAGTACAGCGCTTAAATTCGTAAAGTCTAGTTACCATAGAGGAAAGTTCATCAGAACAATTACCAAAAAAAAAGGTACAGAGAAGATTTTGTTCAAATACTTTCGCCCATCTCATTTTCAAAACCTAATGTGGTGTCTGTGTGGTTAGCAAGTTTCACCTGTCTGCATCCTGGAATTCTATGTAAAGCTGAAAGTTTTAAATATTCCACGGTGATGAATATCTGCAGCCTAATTATATCGCATTCCCCTGTCTAGTTTCCCTCACGGTAGGTCTTCATCGATTCGTTATCGTTTATTTTGGCCTCACGCTACTCAATAAGGAACTGCAGATAAAAACGCAAAAATAAGGAGAAAGAAATGCCAGTAATATATATATATATAGAGAGAGAGACAGACACAGACACAGACAGACAGACAGACTGACAGATAGAGAAATGTGGTATATTTAAGCAGCAAGTACTCCCCCGAACAAGTTTTATTAACTTCAACTGACGAGATTTGTCTGTGTAATTTATTTGAAATAAGATTCTGGTTCGAAATTATGGGTAGACTATCCAATGTTCATGTTCTGTTGTTTTTATTCAAGAAATTTCAGCTCTATAAAATACAAAGATGCCTGCTACAATGACAGCACATGGTTCTTCATCATGACTGAGAAGGTCAAAAGTACTTGAACAATATTTCAACGGAACAGAAAATTGTAAAAATACACCAAAACCTTTACTAGAAAAACCTTGTCAAATGAGTTTAATAAAATTTGTTAGTGCATATATATAGAGAGATTTGGGTGAGGAATAGAGAGAGGAAGGTGGGGTGACGAAGGAAGAGAGAGAAGAAGTATTTGGATACTTAGAAAGCATTAAATATACTACCGATGTTTATGTGAAATTTACACCGATAATATATTTTTGAAATAACACGGACAATTACTAAGGAAAATAGATCACATCGCCTACTCTTAGCATAATGCTCCAATGATTTTGGAGGAGGAGTAGTTTCTGTCCTTCCTCGTATTTAAATTCTTTCCGTTTTTCTACAAGACTCTTTGGGAACGTTCCAAGAAATTTTGCAATCATGGATAAAATAGTTTGCTTTCATATTCCATATCTTTCTCTGGCAAAGTTCGGATATTTGTGTAGCTTTTCATCATCATCATCATCATCATCATCATCATCACTATCATCATCATCATCATCAACAACAACAACAACAACAACAACATCATCATCATCATCATCATCATCATCATCAGTCTGTTGACTGCTTTAATCGTCGAAGGAACCTAAGGTCAGAAGAAACTGACAACCTCCTACAGGATGATCTGTTGGCGGTCGTTCTCAGGTGTTCCGGAATTGTCACGTCTGACCAGTTGTCTCCGCTTGAGGCCGCCTTCAACAGTGCCTTGTACGAAGCTGTTATGCCGTGTGACGTGGCCAAAACATGACATCTTCCGATGCTGAATAGTGGCGAGGATAGATTCCTGTCAGCCGACGAGACTTTTGACCTTGCTTCATACATGGTCATTGGTTTTGTGCTCCCAGTAGGAGATGCGGAGAGGCCCCCTCAAGCACTTGTCCTAGAGCGACTGGATATTTTTTCTTGCCTCAACCAGGAGTGTTCAATTTTCACAACCATAGTGGAGTTGGATACAAGTGATTTGTAGAGCTTGAATTTGGAAGCTGACCCTTTCCAGTCTGGTCATCACTGCTGTAACTGTGCCAATTCGTGTTCGCATTTCTGCGTTGCAGGTGCCATCTTTCGACAGGGTTGAAGCTTGACACTTCCTCCAGTGGTGCACCGTCCAAGATGACTCTGGCATTGGTATTGTTTGTGCTATTCACCATAAAATTGGATTGTGTTGAGTTTCATTCAATATACGCCGGTTCTTTCAATATTTTACTCTTTCAATTTTGTTCAGCAGGACCGACGATTTTGGCTATCTGGTAGATTTTTTCTTAGTTTGCGATGACTGCTCTTCCGGACTTGATTAAGCCATCTGTTTCAATCTGAAAATTCCAAAGAATGACTCTCCGGATTTTTTTTTATTCTTCATATAACAGCTTCTGGTTTGGGCTTGTACCTTTTTTTATTATTATTATTATTATTATTATTATTATCTTTCATATCGGGCGTTTACACATTTCTTTCCGGGTCCCGCCCAGGGACCTAAGGTTAGAAATGGTATCATGACATTTTCCACTGCAAAAAAAAAAATTATTATTATTATTATTATTATTATTATTATTATTATTATTATTATTATTATTATTTGAGCCAAAAATGAACAGTTTAACGACGACGTTGAAAAATAAGAAGAAATGGAAAGGCAGAGAAAAACTATAAGAAAAACAGACGCCTTACTGCCTTTTGACATGAATGGCAATGGATATAACAGATTTTTACAACAGCCTAGATAAAGGGTAGATAAAGTGGGTATTTAATCCGTCGGTTGTCATGACACGACAGTAACAAAAGTGTTGCTACAAAGAACGCAAAGATGGATTTGTTTTTTATGGATTATCAACACTTTGTGGGTTACTTAAATCCGAAATTTATTCTGAATTGTAAGAATAAATTATTTTTGTGGGTGAACATTTTTTTAAGAATAGCCATATGCTAGTCCTGCTATTTAAACTATTGTGGGGGGGTGGACAGATTCATATATTGCTTGAAGGCATTTGTGCGTAAATGATTGTAACTAATCAGTCTGAAATTAAAACTCCTATCCACGATTTCCCATTCCAAGCGAGCGTAGGGAAAAGTGGATTTATGCCTTTATAAAAAAAAACAGGATAAATAAGAGTGAACATAAACAGGCTCAAGTTGCTTCGTCATTCTAGTAATACAATCTCTCACCTCCATATAGTTAACTAGATATATAAATATATATGTATAGATACGGTTGCTAATATCTAGTTATTTGATTTATCCACGTCAATACCTATAGATTTAGATATATACAGATTTTTATAGATGCATTTATTCAATCAGTTACTAGGTCTAATGTAGGACTGTTCGTTCTCTATGTCGATCTAGACAGATTCTCTCTTACACATTTATAAGTCTACCATTTATCCATGCATTGGATACGACTGCCACATCTGGTTTAGCGCTTCTGCTATATATCTAGAGATACTTGACAAAATCCGGGGAAGAAACTGCAATGTTATTGGTCCTGATCTGGCATTTCGGCTTCAGTCACCTTCTCACCCTCCTTAACGTAGATTCCCTGTGCTTTTTCTATTTTCTTTTTCTATTTATATATTTTCATGGAAACTGTTCTGGTGAACTTTTCTCTTTACTACCTAGACATTATGAATTTAAGCGAAGTACTAACTTGGTGGCACGGTTTCATAATTTTACTGATATAATGTCTAGATGTAACCGTAAGTTCTATGCTAACAGTTTCGTCTCTCGCACTTCTCGCTTGTGGAATCCTATTCCGACATCTTGCTCTCCAGTCAACTTCGACCTTCAAAAATTTAAACGCAATATCAATCGTCTTTTTTTTTTCTTAATTCTTGTTATTTGTTCTTCATAATGTTTTGCTTTTTCTCATATTCCTTCACACTCAATAACCCTTGTGCCTTACTGGCTTAATGGCCTTGTTTGGGGTAAAGTGAGGTTTTATTTTTTATACCTCGTCTTTACTAATTTAAACTCGGTACTCTTTTGGCAACTAGATGTCATCATTTTACAACTGAAATTGCTAAGTGTAACTATAAATTCCATGCTAATAGTTTTTTGTTTTGTTTACACATTTCTTGCTTGTGGAACTGACTTTCCACTTACATCGGTACCCGTAAAATCACTGAAGTTAAGAATCATCAAGCCTAGTGAGTACTAGTGACCGCTGGAGAATACCAAGTGCTTCAAGTTTGGATGTGCGGGTAGTGTAATGGATAAAGTCTCAGAATTTTTAATCGTTAACCCAAGTTCCAATTCCGGCTGGGTTCCTTATATTCACATATCCTTGGGAAAGGTATGAATCTAACTCTTCACAAGTTCTGGTTTGATTAGTAAGATCTGTATCACTAAGTCATTGTTTAAAAAAAATTCTGACAATTTAAAATATTTTCTGGCGTTAGATAATCTGCAAAGGGTTGATAAGCCGTAAAAAATGTATCAATCTCTTCCTATTTCTTGCTTCCTGTTAACTTTGATGTTCAAAAATTTAAATGCAATGCCAATCACCATCTCCTGTCACCTTAATAATGATTTTTTGCTCTCAGCAACCCCTCTTACGTCTTAGTGGTTTTATTGCCTTGCTTGTGGTGAAATGATTTAAAAAATAATTACAGTTCTTTCTTTGTTCTCTCTGCTTAATAATGTTTTTTCTCATATTCTCTTGCGCTCGTTAACTCCTTGCGTCTTAGTGGATTTATTGCCTTGCTTTGAGCGAAATGATTAAAACAATATACAATCGACAAAAGGTTTTCGAACTTTCCTAATATCGCAGAAATCACACAGAAGAATGGTTAAAACAATGACTTGGAATATTTATTAAATATATAACTGTTGTAACTGAGTTATCAAAAAAAAAGTAGAAAACCGGAATTGGTTTCACAACAAGTTTATTACCTTTTGGTACAGGGAAACATAATGTAGGAGAGAATGTTTAGCCGTGAATGACGAACTGTTTTCAACAAAGGCTACTGCTGATACTGCTACTCCTCTTGATGTAGGAAAATTTTTATGTCTTTTGTCTGACGGCCGAGTCCAAACTTGTAGGGAAATATTCTCCCTCACAACAAAAATCACTTGTAAAATCATGGAAATTATTCTATAATTAATATTACGGATTGTGCATGATTTTAGATCTTGAAACGATTTCCCGTAGATCTTCCTCTTCTTTTGTGCGCATTATCCATGAGTGATTATGGCTTTCCTTAAATTACTATCCTTTGTAGCACTCAGCAATATTCGTCTCCTTAATAACCTTCCCAGTCCTTGTTCTGTCATCCACTTACAAGTTCGTTAGGCATGTTACGCGCTGTTTACCTCTGCCCCGCTTGCCTTCAATATGTACTGTGAGTGTCAAATTCTCCAAGCTTTCTTTCCTCATTATGTGTACAAGAAATTTCAACTGTCTTTTTCGAATATGTGTTCTTCTTATTTCTATTTTCCTTAAAACGTCTTCGTTGCTTCATATATTATGTTCATGCTATTCTCACCATTCTTCGGTAAAACCAAATATCAGTCACCTTAAATCTCCTCTTCATTCGTGGGGATGCTATATAGGAGGATTCATATTACATAGCAGATGAGCATTGTTTTCTATGTTTTTGTTGCCTCAAGTTTTCTCTTAATCCGTGAAGATATTGCCCAGCATCCAATGCCATATAAGAGAACCGATATTACCCCTTTCTCTATTTCAGCCGAAATTTCCCTGTTTATTTAGCTTTAGGGTTGCATATTTAGGCATTATATACCGATTCTCATTCGTCTGTTACAGCACTTCCCAAATAGTTAAATGTCCGTACTTGTTTGATTCTGACGTCTCTAATTTGTAACTCGCAACTTGGGCTGCCCATTTTGCTAACGACCATGCATTCTGTTTCCTCACAGCTGATTGTCAGGACATTCCTTTCTCATTCCTTTAATAACATCTAGAAGTTTCTACAATTTCCTTTCTATGTCTACCTTCAACACAGTGTCATATGCGTATCATATATTGTTAAGATTGTGCTCGCCACTGATAAATCTTGGTAGGACTTCTAGTTGTTTTAGTATAAGTATTAAATCCGGTTAGAATATGCATCCTTACCTCACGCCACTTTCTTGTCCAGACGCCACTGTTAATATAAGTTCATTAAATGAAATTAATTTTTGAAACTAACGCATAGCAACCTCCAATTTAACATACCGCTTATGCGCCTCGCTATAGCGTTGTGTATAACAAGGGCATCTCCTAGCCCATGCAATGAGTTCGATTCTTAGGAAGAGCACTAAATTTGAGGCCTTGTGTCGTACTAAGCCACGATATATTAATATTCGAAAACGTTTTGCTACTAATGGATATAGATAATATCGCGATGGGTACTAAACTTCTGTATCGAGCTGTTAGCTTGGGAAGTGAATTGGATTATGATTTTGGGCAACACTAAGATAATCTGTCTATATCTCTGAAATGAAGTATTATAATTACTTGTTTTATTTACATTATTAGTACTGTTATCCTCGTCTTCATTGCCATATTCACAACATTTCAGCCGTTGTACGCTTCAGCCTCCTTCAGATCATTGGAATTTCGAACCGAACCCTGTATTTCGTTCACCGTTGTGAGTTCAATACCTGGCTACATGAGCGGTTCACCCAAACTTGGAGCGTTGAGTTAAGGGGAAATAACTGAGACATTTGGAAGAGGCATGACACGCGTAATTAGAACAATCTACGTCAGTGGTAAGCATGTACCTAATGAATAAATGATTGCCACCGTCATAACAGTTGGTGGTAGTTGTCCTTCTCATTTTGGATCTGTGTATCATTGAGGAACATCCTCAAAATAAAACTTTTCTTAATCATTTTTCTCCAAGGATTTTCCAAGTAGAATATTAATTAATTGTCACAACTTATCGTAATTCCATACTATGAATATACAAGGTGTCCAAAAAAAATTGACATCATTTTGTAATTTAACAACATAGCCAAACGATCTCACATTTTAACAAAATGTGTAAAAACTAAGTAGACTGTACGGATTTATCTCAATGAGAATCTACCAGGAAGATGGTTCGACGTGCCAGTGATAATGACAATGTGTTGAGGAAATGGCTACTACGTTCACCTTGTGAATTTTTCTATGAGGCTATGTTAAAGGACCTGTCTATATCCCCACTCTTCCTAATAAACCAAGTAAAGCAGAGAATCACTGAGACACTGGAGAATGTTACGCAAGACATGCTACAGCTAATTTGGCAGAAGCTGGACCACCCACTTGACGTATGTCGTGTCACAGGTGGTGCGCGCGTTGAACATTTGTGAAGCCTTGGGAAATCGGTTATAAAATCTACATCCCTCGAATATTCTGTTCAAATTTGGATTAATAAATTTTTCATTGTTCAACATGAAACCTATTTAATTTCCCTTGCCTGGGACATGTACTCAGATATTCAAATTTTAAATGATGTCAAGTTTAGGAGAGACCCTGCATATTGATATAGGTTCTGAGATTTTATATGAATATGTATTCCTGTAGATTCACACCAGCAAATACCATAATTTTAAAAGGAATTTAATATACATTAGCAACCTTTGATCTAAAAGGAGTTGATTTATGGTGACCCCGGTATATATTGAATATACCCTAAACGGAATCAAAGTAAGATTTGTGCTGGATGTCAGGTTAACGGCCATATAACGTTGAAACACTACTTCTCGTACGATCACCGATAAGCAACGTAGATCCTGGTCAGTACCTAGATGGGTAACTGCTTAGGAATACTAGGTGCTGTAAGATTGGATGTGAAGATGGTGCAAAGGGAAACGGTTCGGAATTGGAAATCGGAGCATCCTGTTTCAATTCCAGTTGGGTTGTTATAAACTTGGAAAAATATTAATCCACATCTTCTTCGCCGTCCTAGCTACTTAATTAGTAGGACATGTCAGTTAATCATTGTTATTTTCAAAAAATATTTTCTGACTTTAAATAACCCGAAAAAAGTTGATAAGCCGTAAAACAAAAAAAAAAAACAATCAAAAGATACTCGGTGTCCTTTCAGAAGGTCAGAAAAGCTAGATGTTTGAGGGCTGACCTAAAATGGGACCTCAGAGCCATCAAATGCAGATCTAGGCCTCAAAGGACGTCAAGGTGTGCACCGATAGAAACATGAAATGAACCCAGCTGATCTTAGCTGATACATACAATCACAAGACAACTGGAGGTCGAGAAGTTATAAAAACGCCCGACCGACAAGAAGGAAAGTAGAGTCTCTTATATCTGCAAGAGAAAAGTGAACATGCAGAGAAAGTCCACGAAACCACATACCCCCACGGCGTTAATTTGTGTCCAGAAGTAAATAAACAATAATTTTATGTATAAAAAATGTAATCACGTAATTTTTATCAGACGTTGCTAACGTAAGATTGCATTCACTTTAAAGATTTTTAAGGTTCGAACTACAGAAGTACTTGTCTGCGGGACTAAGTCTACATAGTCCACAACGTATGTAGTGTGTGTGCGTGTGTGTTTGAGAGAGAATCGGAACAGAAATTAATGTGACAAAATTAAATAAAGAAATAAACCATCTCGATTTTCTTACAAAATCTTTCCTCGAATAGTCCTTCAAGAATTGTTGTAACCTAGAAAGGGTTACTGAATCAGGAATAAGCAAAACGGAGATTGGAAACGAAATTGCTTTGGCGATTCCATTTTACGCTGCTCGTGTATTCTTTGGTCGACTTCTTTCTTTTATTTATGGATCGTGTCTCTTCAAGATGCGGACTATCATGCCCCTGCACAACTTCCTATCGTTTGTTGCTCTACACAATGTTGGACTTTTTAATATCCACGCCTTTTCTGCTCTGCCATCTGCTTACACAAAATCCTCGCTATTAACCTCTGCTCCCCTTCCGTTCGATGTGTCATGTGTGTGTCAAATTTTCCGAGCCTTCTTTCATCATTAAATGTATCTTTCTTATTTAAAGTATAATTGTCCTTTTCGTTAACATTTGCCTTAAAACTTCATTGTTTCTTAGACGCACCGTTCAAAGAATTCTCAGTATTGACATCTCTTTTACTTCAAGGCTATTCTTCTTTGGTAACGAAATCGTCCAGCATTCGCTGCCATATAAGAGGACCGGTATTAAATAGCAGTTGAACATTCTTTCCTTTATTTCTATGTATGACTAATGCATTTGATAAAAATGTTGTGTATAAGGTCCCTTTTATGTTCATAGATACGTTTTTAAATATTTTTGCAAGTTTCCCCAATGTATTGTGGGGAAGAGTTCTCGTAATATTGTGGAAAATTGCAAAAATTTAAAAACGTATCTCTGAACATAAAACAGATCTTATACACAGCACTCTTTCCTTTGTTTCTAACGAATTTGTCTTAATACTTTGTTTACTTTTTCTAAAGATCATTATGCTTACCATTCCTAATTCCTGTAGGTTTGGGAAGGTCAGTGGCCTCCTCCTGCTGATAATCATAGAGATAGTAATTTCCAGAAAATGCTCCCATTTAATTTGCTGCATTTTCTTGCAATTCTGATAACCACTGTGTGTAAACGAATCGACTCAAATTGGTTCTTGAATGCATGCATGGCACTCGCACGGACGATGAAGAAGAGTCATTTATAAGAGGAGATGAATTAGATATTGCGCGTAGATAAGGCGCGGGCGAATTTGCCAGGTAAATATAGAGATTAAAAGATAGGAAAGACTTACATAAACAGAGAGAAAAAAAGAGGAAAAGAATTGAGAGAGACAGACAGACAGACAGAAAGAGAGAGGGTCAGGAAAATAATTGCGAGAGAGAAAGAGAGAGAAAGAGTGAGAGAGGGGGGAAAAGAACTGAGAGAGAGAGAGACAGAGAGACAGAAAGAGAGAGGAACAGGAAAAGAAATGAGAGAGAGAAAGAGATATAGAAAGAGAGAGAGAGAGTGCAAAAGAATCGAGATAGAAAGAGAGGAAAATAACTGAGAGAGAGCAAAAGAAATAGAAACAGAGAGAAGAAAAGAACCGAGAGAAAGAAAGAGACACAAAGATAGAGAGGAAAAGAATTGAAAAAGAGAGAGATCGAAGAGAGAGAGAGAGAGACCGAGAGAGAGAGAGAGAGAGAAAGGGGGATGCAACCCAACAGATAGACTGACCGAAAAACAGGCAGATTAAGAAAGGGGGATCATGGCTTTCCACAACTTCCTATCTTTTGTAGCTCTTAGAAATGTTTTCTTATTTTGTTGTTGTTGTTGTTGTTGTTGTTGCTGTTGTTGTTTTATTTCCTTTAATTTCTGGTGTGGACACATTTCTTTCCGAGTTCTACCCAGAGACCTAAGGTTAGAAATGGCATCATGGCATTTTCCACTGAACAATTGAAGAAAAAAATTATTATACATAGATAAAGCCCTTCGCAAGGTGTGGGCTTTACTTGTGAGAATTATTATTATTATTATTATTATTATTATTATTATTTGATTTCTGGAGTATATTCATTTCTTTCCGAGTCCCAACCAGAGACCTAAGGTCAGAAATGGCATTATAACATTTTCCACTGAGCTCTTTTAGGAAAGCCTCCCTCAACAAAAAGACCTAAGATCGCAAACGTTTTGCATAGATAAAGCCATTCGTAAGATGCGGGCTCTCATTGGGAGTACAATATTTGTTGTTTCTTTAAGGCTTGGGCTACCAGGAACAACTTCAATGAGTCTATCGGAACCTTTTTCAATCAATCCGAGGGCTCCAACTACAACTGGAATTATGGATGTTCTCATGTGCCACCTTTCAGAGATTTCGATTTCATCGTGCTTGTATTTTGATAGTATTTTAAAGATCTTCAAAGATACATTACAGTCTGCAGGGACGCCCGTATCAATAAGAAGGAACATTTTGTTTTTGTGGTCTCTGATCACAATGTCTGGGTGATGTGATTTCTTCTTCTTCTTCTTCTTCTTCTTCTTCTTCTTCTTCTTCTTCTTCTTCTTCTTCTTCTTCTTCTTCTTCTTCTTTTCACAACACTTAGAGATTCTTAATTCGTCACAGGTATCATACCTGTGGTGATTTAAGAATGTTAAAATCACATTGTTGTCCGACACAACTTCCTCTATAAGTTTTACGTGACACATTGTTGTAAATATGTTTTAAATTTAATCTTCCTACCTCTTGACCTTCCTTTACCCGTTAGATAAATTCTTTTTTTTACTTCTGTTCTCTCTCTTCTTAACGTCAGCCCCAAAAGTTAACTTTTCTAGGTCAATTTATTTTTGCAATTGCGTCATCTTGTATTTTTTATTTTTCTATTTTTTATTTTTTATCTTTATATATCTGTCTGTCTGGGATAGATTGATTTCATTTTATAAAATGTAGTCGGTCTAATGAGATGAATACGCTTATATTCATCGAAATAAATTTATTACTGACAATGGATTTTTAAGGTGTTTTCCTAGTTATTCTTATTATTTGCTCTCTATCATGCATTGAGGTCTCATATGGACTAAAGTTCCTTTTTGGATTAATCTATACCAATTACAATTTCTTATTGCACACACACACACACACATATATATATATATATATATATATATATATATATACACACACACACATATATATATATATATATATATATATATATATATATATATATATATATATATATATTTCTCGGACATTCAAGCCGGTAAATGTTATTTAATACTGTTTATTATAAACAGAGCATTTACTCAAATACTTGTATCTATGAAAAATAATGTTAAACATAAAAATGTCTTTAAATAAATGTCGGATTTTGTCAATTTCATAATGCGTGACGTCATTTGTTTGCATTTGATACGCCATGAGCAGTTATGAATGTACGTTAGAGATTCATGGAAGATAGAAGTTTATAAGCAGTAAATTCGATCATCCCAACCGAACGATCCTCAGTGGCCGAAACGGTTAACGCACGTCAGGCTACATGACGGTTCCGTATAGGATACAGGTTCGAATCCTGTCGGAGGACGAATGTTTTCTATGAAAATTTCTCGCACATTCAGGCCGGTAAATGTTATTTAATACTGTTTATTATAAACAGAGCATTTACTTAAATACTTCAATAAAAGATAAAAGTATCAATAAAAAAGAATGTTAAACATAAAAATGTCTTTAAATATTTGTCGGACTTTGTCCATTTCATAATATATATATATATATGTGTGTGTGTGTGTGTGTGTGTGTGTGTGTGTGTGTGTGTGTGTGTGTGTGTGTGCGTGTTTGTGTGTGTGTGTATGTGTGTGTGTGTGTTAGGATCAAATATGGAGTAGAATCTGAAAGAATGATAGGATAAGGAACAAACAAGAAACGTTTATAAATTTAAAAACGTTTCCTATTTGTTCCTTATCCTATCATATATATATATATATATATATATATATATATATATATATATATATATATATATATATATATAGTGTGTGTGTGTGTGAGAGAGAGATAGGTATGATTGAAGTGCTGAAGATTCAAAGTGATAAACAACCGCAAACAATGAGGAAATCAACTACAAAACTAAAACAAAATGCTGAAAAAGAAAATGAAAAGCATTTTTGAAAAAGAGAGAAAAATAGTCGAAGCAAAGAATTCAACTCGAAAAAAATGCAGTGGATAAAAGCGAAATATTTCTGGAATAAGAAAGAGAACAAAATTCAGGCTCATTGCAGAAAGCAAAGAGAACGAAATCGAGCAAGAAGAGAAGCAAAGCGTAGAAAGGAAATTTTCGGATGAAAAAGATCGTCACGTAAAAGAAACCACATATAAAAAGAATAAATAATTTCAAATCTAAATATAAACATGAGACGCATAAATTCGCGCAGAGCAGCCTAAATAAATAATCTGATATCTTAAGAGGTTGGCAACCATTGACAAATACGCCTTTAAGCGATGAAACCCATTTTTTTTTATTTCGTTGCAGCAGAACTCTGTGCGTGTGTCAGTGTGTATTTTGGCGGCGCGAAAAACGCAAATGTACTCTTCTCGAGGCCATTACTTAAGAGAGAAGGACAAAGTTTCTGACATTTTTCTTCTGGACTTTAAAGTAAAGAAGATAGATATTCTAAAAGCTGAACAGAAACTATGCACACACACAAATTTATATATATATATATATATATATATATATATATATATATATATATATATATATATATATAGGTTTTGAATTTGTAGGTCTGGGGAATTGTATCGTGGTTACGAGTTGAATTAGACCAGGAAACAGTTGTATTAAAAACATGTCGTATCAAATGTAAACAAATGCCGTCACACATTATGAAATGGACAAAATCCATCAATTATTTAAAGACATTTTTATGTTTAACATTATTTTTATAGATACAAGTATTTAAGTAAATGCTCTGTTTAAAATAAACATAAAAATGTCTTTAAATAATTGTCAGACTTTGTCCATTTCATAATGTGTGACGGCATTTGTTTACATTTGATACCTGATGAGCAGTTATGAATGTACGTGAGAGATTCATGGAAGATTGAAGTTTATAAGCAGTAAATTCGACCTTGCCAACCGAACGATCCTCAGTGGCCGAAACGGTTAAGGCACGTCAGGCTATATGACGGTTCGGTATAGGATACAGGTTCGAATCCTGTCGGAGGACGAATATTTTCTATGAAAATTTCTCGGACATTCAGGCCGGTAAGTGTTATTTAATAGTTTATTATAAACAGAGCATTTACTTAAATACGTGTATCTATAAAAAAAAAAAGAATGTTAAACATAAAAATGTCTTTATATATATATATATATATATATATATATATATATACATAAACATTTACAAGTTGGAAAACTCTTGTACATTTAACATATATCAGTATTTATATAGTATATATTATGTAAATATATATATACACACACACACACACACACACACACACATATAGATAGATAGATAGATAGATAGATAGATAGATATATGATGATGGACTCTCCCGTCTTTTTTGACGTATGAGTGTTTTTCAGTTCAGTTTTTATGTTTATGTTTCATATGAGATAACAGTCCTACACGAGGTTTGCAAACAAGTCCACACGATGGACATGTTGACCGTCATATGGGCTTATGTATTTGCTGATGTGTTGGTTCTTAATTCCCTCAGATGGTTGAGACGATTCTTTTCAAAGTTAGTTATACCTCGGTAGCAGGTAGTTCTCCAGTTTGCTCGGTTTTCTACAGCTATTTCGAACTCCTCTTTAAAGATGTTTGCACCAATTAAATTGTATTTAAGTTTATCATTGAAGCGTAACCAAGGACGGCCTACATTACGTTTGCCATGAAAAAAATTGGCTATACATGAGGATTTTCGCCATCCGATCATCACTCATTCTGATAACATGACCAGCCCATCTGAACTATGATTGCATCAGAAAGGATTCAATACCACCGACGCCAAGTTTGATGACAAAATCATGGTTATAACGGCATATTGAACAAAGACAGCGTTTATGAAAGCATCAAGTTGGTTAATGTGTGTCCTTTATGGCGTCCACGTTTCTGACCCATAAAGAAGTGTGGTGAGAATGACTGCTCGATAGACACTGAAATCCCACGAACATCCCATAGACAATGCTTAAGCTTCCCAAAGGCATTGGTTACCTTTGATATTCGGTTAACTATCTCGTCATCCAAAAAGGCGCTTGAAATGATTTTGCTTCCAAAGTATGAGAATAATTTCATTACTTCAGGTTATTGCTGCCAACAGTAATGGGAATGATTGGAAAAGTATGGGCAGGTGGTTTTTGTTTTACACCCTTGATCTGCTTAGGTGTAGGCCTTGGTTGATGGACAACTTCAGTTTTCTTTATGCTTATAGTTAATCCAAGTGCGTTGCAAGCGGGGAAAAAGCGATTGACGAGTGCTTGAGCTTCTTCGATTGAGGTGGCCATGATCTCAGCGTCATCAGCAAACAAAAGATCACGAATAATGCATGCTCGAGTCAGCGATTTTGATTTAAAACATTGATGGTTAAAGAGGACGCACTTGTGCGGAATTTAAATTTCATACCCACGTCAAAATCACTAAAAGCATGGTGTAGCATAACCGAAAAGAAGAGAGCGAAAGGTGCAAAAAACTTGACACAATATATATATATATATATATATATATATATATATATATCGAAAATTATCGGAACCTTGTCACAACCTATATATATATATATACATATATATATATATATATATATATATATATATATATATATATATATAGTCTGTGTCAAGGTTCGTGTACTTTTCGAATATATATATATATATATATATATATATATATATACATACATATATATATATATATATGTATGTATGTATGTAAAGTTTGTGCCAAGATTCATGTCGTTTTCGCTCTCTTCTTTTCGGTCATATATATATATATATATATATATATATATATATATATATATATATATATTATTTATATATATATATATATATTTGTATGTAAATATGTATGTATATATATATGTGTGTGTGTGTTGTAAATATGTATATATATGTACATATATATGTATGTGTGTGTATATAAATGTATAATGTACAATTATCTATATGCATGCATATTTGCACACGGATACACACGCACATATATATGTATAACTTCAAATGTTAGTATCGTGGATACACGTATTTGAATTAAACATGATATTTTTTAACTTTAAACACCGTATATTAAGCATGCGTGGTCCAGAAATAGTAATAAAAAGAATTTGCTCACTAGCAAGAATCAAATCTTAGTTCTACTTTGTTTCTAACGAAATTTGTTCGTTTCTCATCAGCTTCTTTAGTTTTTTAGTTTTTGGAATGCTTATTTCACTAATCGAATGCGTGTTCGGATTGCGGAGTCACAGTTTCCATGCTCTGTTAAAACGGTTGCCAGATGTTTGAACTTCAGCACATGCTTGATGTTTATATTGCATATTTCGTAACTTGTATCTTAGGCTTTTTCTCTTGCTGATGTCCATACTTTCTGTCTTCTTGAAGTCGATGGTCAGTTCTTTCTTTCTCGCTTTCTTCTACCACCTTGTCTAGGAAGTATAGTAGTTTGCTTTCCGAGTCAGCCATCAGCTCTGTCATCTGCGTATCTTATTATTAAGATTACGCCTACTGGTAATAAATCCTTGGGTGGGGTTCCCCAGTTCCCTTAGGATAGGGTCAATTTAGAGGTTGGATATATCTGGAAAGAAGATGCATCCCTGTTTGACGTCCTTTTCTATATTTGTATAGCTACTAAATTCCTTTTATATGCAGAGTAACTAGGTTGTTAATGATCGAACCCTAACCACGCCAGAACTATGAATTTCCGATGCTCTTTGGTGCCCAAAAGGAATTCCCTACTACATGGCTGATGCTAACCTCCAGGAGAGTGACTCGGGCTCACTTTCTAGGCTGACATGATGTGGAAAGACTATATTAAATCCACTGCTAGGTCAACTGCTGAGAAAGTTGGTTCACTGTGTCGTGCGAGACCATTTGTCTCCCCAAAATCTATCTTGCATATCTATAAGTTTTACCATTTGTCCATACTAAGAATATTGATGCCACATATGTTCTGGAGCTCCTACTTTATATATAGATACCTGTTATGGTAATTTACCCACGCACACATAGACTCTCACAGCTATAAATAGCAACAGGTACTGCCTTTTTGGAGAGGGAAGTTTCCAGCAGTCAGCTCTGACAGTCGGACTGAACATTCTTGCTGTAACACTCTCGTTTGTATATGTTTGTATTACTGTTTCTGTTAATCTATTTGTTTAACTCAATTCCTCTCTTTGTGTCTTTATTTCTGGCCCTAACAAGGCTACAACACTTATATATCTCTAAAGAATTAATGGATTTGTCTTTAATCTGGTATTTTTAATACGCCAAGCGTTGTTACAGCTCTATTCTTCAGTTCTACAAATCTTTAAAGTTAGAACCCACCAGGCCACCTCCTGATAATCGAATCACTCTTATTTCCTACATGTTCCAAATGTAAAAAGAAGGTTCCACTCAGCTTTTTTTCCCGAGAATTGTTACTTTGTAGAATAGATTTCCGCGTGTGAACTCCGTAAACACTTCAACCTAGACCTTGACCTCTTCAAGTGACAATCCACATCTATATTTATATTCGCTTGACGAGGAAATGGAACTACTGTCTTTAATTTAATAACAAAATTAAATTCAAGGGTTTAGACTCCATTTTTGAAAACATGGTTATCACTGTGTAGCGAAAAAAGCATATTTTAAATCAATTAATATATATATATATATATATATATATATATATATATATATATATATATATATATATATATATATATTTCCAAGGTTTGAATAAACAGCTCTAAATAGAGTCTGCACAAAATTAGCCTTCTGGCATAAAAGTGCTCTATATAAGTGGTCTCTACAAGGTCTCTCTCTCTCTCTCTCTCTCTCTCTCTTTATATATATATATACAGGGTGACCCAAAAAAACGGGAATTTTTTAAGTGTGTATTGCCAGACATGAGCAAGTGGCAACACAAGTAAACATTTTGCCATTTTCGTAACGAGAATGAAATTCACAGTACCCCAGCTGAGATGTTGCAGCAGTCAATGAGGAATCTCAACAACATATTTCAAGAATGCATTCGGACAGGAGGACGCCGTCTACCGGACGTAATTTTAAAAAAATGAAAATTCCTTCATTGTTTCTTAAATGGCATGTTTTAAGGTTTCAATTGCTATGAATTAAATATTTTTCTTCCATCACTCTTGGTTTTATTGGATTGTTAAAAAGTTCCCGTTTTTTTTTGGTCAGCCGATATATATATATATATATATATATATATAACTGTCGCATACACACAGGCTCACACATACATACATATATATATATATATATATATATATATATATATATATATATATATATATATATATATTTAGAAAAAATAAATGGCAGAGCCTTAATCCGTAATATATTAAAGTACAACAATATATATATATATATATATATATATATATATATATATATATATATATTGAGCTCTTTGGTTTAAGGTGTGAGTTTGTAAACAGTGACTATTTAAGCTAATATTGCACGACTCTTCGGCAGAATTGAGTCACTGTCAGTCACTGTGTGTTTATCTAAATCTAAAAATAAACACGCTAAAATTCACCTTCATCCCTGACGCCTTACTTGTAGAAGTTCCGACTGACGCAAATTCAGTCGGGTTTCGATCCCAGCTAGAGGCAACCGGACGTCTAGCCACACTGATGAGCGGTGAAACAGCGAAACAGTCTGTCTGTGGATGACAAATATATATATATATATATATATATATATATATATATATATATATATATAAATACAAAATTATTGTAGGGAACTCTGATATCTTTCACTGGAAAAAATGTTTGTTCAATTTGCTCACCGTTTGAAAAAATGCCACCCATCTGGTTGAAAAGCGGAGAAAAATATAATAGACATAAATTGAAAAACGTAACCAAATTATTATGGAACATAATCCTACAAACTCATTTAATTCATATAAATCTAATTTCTTTTAAATTGGTTTCAAGGTGCTAGTAAAAGAAACTAAAAGTATAGAGAAAAAGTCATTCTTATTATTTTTAGCATTTTATGCTTATTTTCTCTTCTTTTTTCTCATCTATATGCAGTCTTCGTTTGAAACGAAATAATATCGCTTCAAGGTAAAAAAAAAAAATTAACTATAAATCACAAGCAATTATTCGTGAATCGTGTGACGTGTCAACAGCAAGAAATATGATACGCTTTTATTTCATGAAACAGATTAGCTTTGATTAAAACATAAAGAAAAATAGTACTTTCGAAGAGAAGGTATTTTTACGTAGTTCTGTTCTTGTCTGTGATCAGAAATTTATTTTCTTGATGTTAGTGAGACGGGGAGCACCTCGAAGAGTGTCAACGCTAAGAGTAGAAATTATTGTTTAAAAGATCGACTTCAGAACAAACAGTAAAACAGAATGAAGGCCCTGTTTTCTTTTGCGTCATACTAGACAGTTTTTTCCAAGCATTGCAAATTACTTGCGGGTATTAGCTAAGCCTCGTGTATACCGTTTAAATACGCACATATAACTATCTGAAAGCCTCACTTAGTCTGTGTTGTGTAGGATCCACCTAATCTGCATAGGTGACTACCAACTATATAAATAATGGTTGATACCGGAAGACGAGAGAAGAGAAGAATCACGAGATCCAACTAGAGACTCTGATCGACTGCGACTAGTCAACACATTCTCCAGGAACGTCTTCCCAGAAATATACAGAAATACTATATGTACTTATTGTGTACACTTTCTTGTTATAATACATTCTTGTTCTAAGTACATTTTGTGTTGCATTATTATTCCATGCAATAGGCGAGATTCAACATTGAGTCAAGACTCAACAGTCTGGAACAAAACAAAGAGACCAGTCAATGATGATCGAATACGATACACTTGAATAGGTGACGAGCAGAACACCCAATGAGGATCGAAATCAAATAAGTACCTGAATTTTCTGGGACACATAATGAGAAAGAAGTGCCTGAAAAATCTGATACTCACGAATAGAGGGAAAGAGAGACAAGGGAAAACAACGCATGACATTCTTGTCGGCCTTAAGCAAGTGGATGACAGAACATGGTCTGGGGGAGGAAGCCGAGGGAGGGAAGTTGTTGAGATCTGCAGGGATAGAGAAAGGTGGCGGGTCATGATCGCCCACGTCCTGAAAGGACATGGCACATAAAAAAAAATTAATATTTTGAAAAATTAGCAAATTATATCCAGGAGGAAACATTGATATTTATTGGTATTTATTAAGTGTGCTTCGTGTGACAATGGTAAGTATTTATTCAATACGATGGTGGCCGCTTGAGAATACCAAGAATTGTAAGCCCCTACCAACACTCATTGAACCAACATGGTAGAATAATGATCCATTCCTTGCCATGAACGGCAAAGTTATAGATTGAAGATTCTTGTCCTGAAACAAGGAACAAATACCGACAAATATATTTACTCAGGTGTTATTCTAATGACAACCTGATGAAGATCTGTGCTCTTAACTTTAGAGGAACAAAGACCGAAAAAAATATTTGCTCAGGTGTTATGTTAATGACAGTGTGTTGAAGAATTATGCCCTTAACTCTAGAGAAACAAAGACCGATAAATATATTCGCCCAGGTGTTATGTTAATGACAATGTTTTGAAGATCTGTGCCCTTAACTTTAGAGGAACAAAGACCGAAAATATATTTTCTCAGGTGTTATGTTAATGACAGTATGTTGAAGATCTGTGCCCTTAAACTTTAGAGGAGCTCAGGTGTTATGTTAATGACAACTTGATGAAGATCTGTGCCCTAGTCATTCGAGGAACATCATAGAAATACATGTGTTAGTTTCAACAAAGATGCGGAAATATTTCTGCTTTCATTACCACCTAAATGCGTCTTCAGAATTCTTCTCACACCCAAAATTCTGTTTTGTTACGATCACGTGATACAATCGGGTGGCACTCACACCATCCAGTATTCCAACAATGAACGACTTTAAAATTAATGACAACTCGAGCAGAAACAAAGTACGGTGAGCAAATAATTATATTCTTGTAAAATTCTCGCAGAACGACATGAGCATGTTATTGAATCGTTCTCGTTTACAAATACTTTTGTTCGATCTCTATTATCGACAAAAACTTTTCTAATTACGACTCCCAAGGAGGCGACGAACACTCTTCACAGCGCTGAGTGAAGGACGAGAAAAAATATGAATTCCAATTGAGAATAGGTTGTTTATTCAGAAAAACGAATACGAATCGGATAATTCAGCGTTCTTTATCTTTTTCATATTTCCATTATCAAACGATGTAAGGAAAAGAGCGTATCATTTGCGAATCTGAAAATGTCCTACGACAGGCACTGGAAAGAATTGGTGCGATTAACGCTTTTTTTCTTATCTTTCAAAGACAAAAGAAAACATTCGTTATTTCTCTTCTTAGATATTAAAAAAAGACTATTCTTTTCTTTGGTTATTTACTAATGTTGGCCAAGTCTGGCACAAGATCACAAATGCCAGGTAGCCGGTAAGTATATTTACTAAGTTTAGCTTAGTTCTGACAAAAATGCCGTTGTTGTAATGTAGATAGTAAAACTAATTTTCATGAGCTTTCCTCTTTATTACCGAGACTTTATCAATTTAAGCGGAGTATTAGATTGGCGGTAATGCCTCATCATTTTACAGTTGAAATAGCTAGATGTAACCGTAAGTTCTATGCTAACAGTTTATCCTTTCACGTTCCCACTGGTGGAACTTTCTTCCGGCTTCTTGCTTTCGAGTCAAGGTAGATCTTCAAAAAATTAAATGCAATGTCAATCGTTATCTACTGTCCTCCTGATTACTCTTTTCTCTTCCTACTCATTAATAATGTTTCCGTTCCTAATTCTTCTACATCCAGTAATCCCTTGTGACTTAGTGGCTTTACTACCTTACTTGGAGTGAAATCGATTTAAAAAAAGGTACACTCTGCTACTCATAAAACACAGGTATTTATAAAAGAAAAACAACTGGGACCCCCAATATTTCTGAGATCCATCGATGACAAGGACAAAAGTTTCATCATTTCGTAATCCCTTGTTTCCTGTTTAGGATTGGGTTTCCGGTTCCTTCTAAAAAATTTCAATTCTGTTTCACTATTTTCCCAGTAGCCCGTTGCGTCTTGGCTGATCCGCATATGTTTTAGTAAGTCTCCACCTCTTCCGTATTAGGTTTTCCTCTTCTTTCCACTGCCAAATGTGGCGAATGAATCGTAGTCTTCTAATTCGTTCCGCCACCATTTGCAATTTTACGTAAATCTCCTTAATTCTTCTTCTTCTATTGCTCTCTCTCTCTCCCTCCTTAATAATGCTTGTTTTTTCTTATATTCTCTCATACTCAGTAACACCTTGCGTCTTAGTGGCTTTGTTGCCTTCCTTGGGTGAAATGATAAAAAACTTCCCTACATTAGTAATTCTTGCTAAGCAACTAACGTACCTAACAATATTTTGAAAAATTTTGTTACCCATGTTTTTTTATTCTTCTGTTTGTTGCTTTACTGGAAATCAGACTGTACCAATTCACTCATCAGAATAATGACCAATGCCAGACTATTAGTAAAGAAATTTTACGTCTTAGCAAATATACAGAAGACTTATTTAACTTTAAACATTATTTCTAGTGGATAAACATATTTGAGTAGACGTTAGATCCGACGTGCTATAGACCAACTCGGCCACGAAGAGCGTCGTCGATCAAGCCAGGCAGAATCATGCCTTATATGTGCAAATTCTTCTTGTCTCAGATTCTCAAAAGTTCATATCTGAGCAGTTTCGTAAACAAACGTAGACAAAGCAATGTCTAAAGAAGTAATGGATTTATTTTTATTTATTAATCCGACAGATTTTTATGACATTAAATGTTATTTTTAGTGGATACCCATATTTGAGTAAACGCTCCGTATATTTTAAACAGTATATAATTATTTTCGTCTACCAGCTGGAATATTCGAGAAATCTTATTAAATTAAAATATGCGCCATACGGTAGGATTCGAACATCTGTCGCCCTTTGCAAGTGAAACCGTCGTTAGGTCCGATGTGCTTTAGATCGACTCAGCCACGAAGGACGACGTCGATGAAACAAAGCTGAATATAAGCTTATAAGCGCAAATCCTACTCGTCTCAGATTCTCTGAATTTTATATATGCAGAGTTTCGTATCGAAACGTAAACAAAGCAAATTTTTAAAAATGTTGGATTTTTTATTCGTTAATCCAAAAGAGTTTTATGACATCAAACGCTATTTTTAGTGGATATACATGTTTAAGTAGAGGCTGCGTTTGTTTTAAACAGTATATTTATATTCGTCTACCGGCTTGAATATTTGAGAAATCTTATTAAAGATAAATATTTGCCCTCCAGCAGGATTCGAGCCTGCGTCGCCCTTTGCAGAAGATACCTCCGTTAGAGGCGACGTACTTTACACTGGTTAGGCCACGAAGAACGTCGCCGTCTCAATGCTGAATAATGCCTTATAAGCGCGGATTCTTCTCGGCCCAGATTCTCGAAAGCTCATAAAAAGAACATTATTAGTAGTATTATTAGGTAATTTTCAAGTTTGCAGTAAACTTCCTTATTTTTGCAAATATCTAATAGTATTTGTTTCTTATTATACGATGTCTGGTAAAAATGTATCGATACCGTTGCTATGGTAACGGAGCTAAAGTACACAGAGTAACGCCACTTGGCATATCTAGACCTTGACCTTTGTCGCGTCTGCACCCTAAGTTATAAATTGTTCATAGCAATGCTTGAAAGGAAAGTGTGTAGAGTGTGGTCGTCTAAGCACATTACAGATGCTTCATCAGTGACCAAAGCTTGTGCAGGATTTTTGGTCAAGAACAACATTCCCCACATGCGTTAACCATCATATTCCGTACATCTCGCTGATGCGACATTTTCTTCTTCAATAATCAAATCTTACTTGGAAGGAATAATATTTGAAGACGTCGTGGAAATCCAACAGAATTCAGCGAGACAGCCGCATGCTATCTCCAATAAAAGGATTTCCAGGAATGCTTCCATAATTGGAAACGACGCTGGATAAAGTGTGTGACTACTTCGATGGAGACTAAAGGCCAGATTGATATGTGTTGTAGTTTTCTTTTTATGGTACCGGTCCCGATACGCCTTGATCTGAGCTCTTACCCAGCTTCCTCCATTTCTCCTTCTTTCTTTTTCAGCCTTTTACCTTCGAAATCTTCTTCCTTTTCTATTTTGATATTTTGTTTAATCTTCTGTGTTCTTTTATACGTTAACCAAAATCACCTGCTTATACTTAACATTGTTGGAGGTGGATGAGAAAATGGTTTGGGATTTATATTGAAGAAATCGCAAAATCACCTATTAATAACTTAACTACCCAAACTACATGGTTACTAACACTAGCTTGTAAAATCCTATGCTGAGAAAAGAACATAGATCAGACAAACAATCTCAAGTAAAAGGTGCGATATTTTAATGAGAAAAATACTGGAAATTTTGGACCAAACCAATACACATGATGTCTCAGAAAAATTGGTATCATTTCGTAATCAAATAACTGAACCAATTCTCATTCAAATGATTAAAAATTCTAACAACATGTGCAGAAACATTTCAAAATTCTATTCATGTTTTTGTCTTTTCAGGTTTATAGAAATGCCAGTCACTGGAAAAGAAAAGGCGTTTTGTGTGTTATAGTATGCTCGAACACAGTCGAGAAAGTCTGTGCAGCGTGCATTTGTAAGCGAATTCGCTAAAACTGCAACAACTGCAATGCAGATTTGGACATGGCCTAAAAAGGTTCAAAGAAGGCTGTCTGTGCAGGACAAAATAATCTAGGGGACCACTAGTATCGGAAGAGACTGTTGAGCGGGTTCTAGAGCAATTCTGGAAACCCAAATTCCTCCAATAACAGTTTGGCTTTTAAATAGAAACTTGTGAATAACAACCTAGAAGCTGCAATTCTTTCAGACCTTTATTTTTAAAAAGAGATGACTAGCGAAAGCGCAAGCAATCCTATGTCGATAGAGAAACTTGAAGAAGCCTAGAGGAACTCAAGCCGAGAATTATTACCGGACTGGAGATTGTTACCCAAGAATTGCTCGAACGTGTTTGGGTAAGAGCTGGACTACTGACTGTCACTGCCGGTGCGCATATTCAAAACTTGTGAAACCGTTCTTGAAATCCACATACATCTGAATTTCTCAATCATATTTTGATGAATAAATCTTGTTTTGCTCAACAATAAGCCTGTTTGGTTACCTTTGCCTAGACAATGTAGTTACCCACATATGTACACCTCAGATGTAAGCAAATATTTTGAAACACCCTGTATATTTAATCTCGAGCGTAGAAACGTCCACCGAGTGGGATTCATTAAATTTTTTGTCTATAATTAGAAAATTATTGCACCATAATTCACTTACCATAAGGCGTGGATTAATATTCAATATGGCTTTTATCAACATTTGAATTCTTCGATCTTGGTGT
Source organism: Acanthosepion esculentum (assembly GCA_964036315.1). Taxonomy (NCBI): domain Eukaryota; kingdom Metazoa; phylum Mollusca; class Cephalopoda; order Sepiida; family Sepiidae; genus Acanthosepion; species Acanthosepion esculentum. Next base: position 36,214,813 of record OZ038501.1, read on the forward strand.
TAATCAGTCGGTATCCGTTATTCCCCATGAAAAAAATGAACAGGTAAAAAATCCAACTGTTCTTGGATAATATTCCAGAAATCCTTACCTGTTAAGAAATTTGTACCACAAAATATTCTCATTTGTTGTTCATATCTTTTGATCAAACTGGAACTTGACTTCAACGTTGTTCTGAGCGCGCCATGTTTTGGTGAATCGAAATTAAATATCTGGGAAATGTTTTAACAGACGACGGGAAATGCGAAACTGAAATCCGAAAGCGCACTGGGATAGCGAAAAATGCTTTCCAAAAGCTAAGCAAAGTATTAAGAAACAGGAAAATCACGTTAGAAACAAAGAAAAGGGTTGTTAACTATTAGGTAATACCGGTCCCCCTATATGGCAGTGGATGCAGGGCAATCTCCTCACAGACGAAAAAGAGACTTGAAGCAACAAAAATGTGGTTCTACAGAAGGATGATAAGGATGACATGAACCGAATGTGTTAGTAACGATGAAGTTTTAGACAAAATGAAACAAGAAGGAAACTTATACTTAACATCAGGAAGAAACAATTGACATTTCTAGGGAAAATAATGAGGAAAGAGGGCTTGGAAAATGTGCTACTCACAGGAATTATTGAAGACGAGATGGACAAAAGAAAAACAATGCATAGCCTACTTAGTGGGCTTGAGTGATTGGGTGGTGGTTTATAAGATGTAACAAAAAGACAAAATTTATTAAGCGCTACAAAGGACAGGAAATTGTGGAGAGGCATGATCGCCTACATTTCAGAAGGGTCACGGCTCATGGAAGAAGAATGTTAACGCAATACAAGACTCAAAAGTCACTTAAGGTAGAGGCTTACTGAGTGGCGTGTCATGAACATAAGAGAAGACACCAAGTGCACTTCATGAGGCTATGTAGGAAAGATAACGGTTTCCCTAAGCTTGAAGAGGTTAAAATTGTAGCGATTAGGGAGACAATCTGGCAGGCGTCTGTTCCACAAAGCAATAGTTAATTGGAAATAAGCTGTCCGAGTGGAACTTACTTCTTACTAATTGGATACGAAGATAATGAAAACAATTCACCCTCTTGTACGGACATAGTGGGTCCAAACTGCAAAGGCCATGACTGGTGGAATAAAGGAATATAGTTCGTCAGAATACTTGTCATGGAAATATCGATAGAATAGCAAGAAGCTTGCGACGGTTAGTCTATGGAAAAAGGAAAGGTTGAAATCCGTGAAAACACTTAATATTAGAGTAGATGCTGTCTTGCTGTAAAACATTCCATCTGGATAGTATCTCTAAAAACAGTCCACAATGAACGATAGTTTGGTATCTAATAATTCTTAATCTTTAATTAGTCATGAAGTTGACTGAAAGCAAAGTGAAAAGGAAAGGTGTTACTTTGATCATGGTTACAAATACAAAGAAATTGCTTTTTTTGTTTGAAACGTTTAAAAGATTTTCTTTCTGTAAAATAGCAGAGTTTGTATTATCGATAATGACTTGCAAACATCAACTAGCTCATTTTTTTTGCTATTGTAGTTCTGGTTTTTACCTAAACATTACTTAACCGTTTGAAGCCTGCGTTCCTGAACAATTTTAACCCTTCTGCGTTCAACTGGTGGCTCGGCATTAAGTCATTTTTCTCTACAACCGGTCAAGTGGTGGTCAGGGCTCAAAGGGTTAAACTCTTTCTTATTAAAGAATAAAAAGTTCCAATAATAGCATAAAAAGTAACAGTTTCCATGCAGGAAACTTTCGGCACTCATTGACTGAACAGTTAGCGCTAGAATCGGTGGAAATTTACAAAATATTTTCCTTAAAACAGTACTTCTTGAAATTAGACTTCCCAAGTCTATTAACTCTTATTTCTCGTTCTATTATTATTACAAATTTCCTTCCAAACGTTTTCTTTTGGGGAGTGTGCAAAGTTAACAACTTCATTATATATGTCAATATTTCTGAGATGATGTATTGCAACTGTTTACACTATTGATATCGTTCGGACTGTGTTCCTCGTCTTTTTTGCTACATTCCCGACGTTTCGGCCGTTGTAAGCTCCGGCCTTCTTCAGATGATATACGTTGGAATTTCGAACCGAAACCTTGTGGATAAAAGCGTTGATCCAAGAGTGATCCAAAAAGTGACTTCACCCAAAGAGTAGTAAATTCAATACTAGGCCACAGCAGAGGGGATGAAAACTTGGAATGTTGAGACACTAACGGGAATTAACTGCAACTGAGATATTCAAAAAGGATGACACGTGGAATTAGAAAAATCTACCCCCGTGAATTGAATTAACGGTTCGGTTCGAAATTCCAACGTATTTTTGCTTGAAGAAGGCCGGAACGTATAACGGCCGAAACGTCCTAAATATAGCAATAACGGTGAGGACAACAGTCTGAACGATGTAAATTGATTATATATTTCCCTTCTACTTAGATGTGTTACACGTTTTTTGTTGTTGCTTTTGGAAGTGTTCAAGTGATATGGTTTTTGTTATTTGGAATAGCTCTTAGCTTGTGATTGTGTAGCACCATTCTATAGTATCTGATGAAGGTTTTTTTTTATTTTCGTTTTATAGGAATAATTCGTTTGAACTAATTTTTAACTATTGATCTGAGAAAACGGTGGCATTCAAATGAGAGTTTAGACATCTCTGCATGATTTGGACGTTACGCATAAGATCGATATTGTTATGGGAACATACCCATAATAATAATGAACTATTCCGTACATCATAAATACTGCGCCTCAAGAGGGAGCAGTAGTTCAGTTCAAGTTCAGAGACAGAGTCAGAGTCAGAGACAGAGTCGAGTCAGACGATTATTGTAAGGTATTGGAATAGTGAGACTGGTCGAGACAACATAGTTCTTTCTAACTAAATCTGATAGTCATTACTAATACTTCTACTTCTTTGTACATATTTCTGTTTGTAATATATCTGTGTTATTCCATACCTGTGTTCGAGTTATTCTTCATTGGTTCTACCTTGGACCATCACCGTAGTACAAGGAACTTGGACCATAACAGATATGAAATTCCACAAGATATTATTGATCTTTCTAATACTGATAGAAGTTTCTTTCCCATCCATTTGTTTTTGGTAGTGAAGAAAGTTAACAGCTTCATTCAAGCGTTATTTTCTTTTCTAGTTACATTTATCATTCATTTTTTACTGTTGGCGTTGCTGGAAATAATCAACCGGTGTAGCTTTTGTGGTTTTGCTGAACTTGTTGACATTGTTTAGCAGCATATCAACCTCTATGGGTTATTTAATGCCGAAATCTAAATATTTTCAGCAGAATTTTATGGCTTCAGCTGAATATATTTTGTACATAATTGTACAAGGTGCGATGGGTAAATTATCGCCATTTTATATTTTTTTATTTCGCGCATGTGCGTTGTTTGTTTTTGATTTTTTTTTCGACTGCAGAATATAGCAGGGTCGGCTGGGTACCGTCTGTGAGAAAAAGAGCTCAATAACGCAATTTACAACGCGAGAAATTTAGAAACTGCATGCTGTACTGCTTGGCATTCGCACCGGAAGCTCAATGCGAACATTTCAGAGGGGTTTTGTGTCAATCTGAGAACAGTGCAGAGAACTTGGAAACATTTTGTTGAGTCTAATGGTGTTTACGAAGGTACAGTAGTTCGGAAAACTCTCTCTGGTAGTTCTCATAAGAAAAGAACTCCCGAATTTGTTGGTGAGGGACTCAACACAGATGCTTACGTGTGGGGCGTTGAGGAGGTAGTGCTGCTCTGGGTCAAGAGGGTGGCCGCTATAAGATCCTATATCTGGCAACAGGACTCTGCACCATGCCACACAAACAGGACAACCCAGTCATGTCTGTCAGACAATTTCTGCGACCAAACCACACCACCTAACTGCCCAGACTGCAACTTCCTTGATTATTATGTGTAGGGCGCAGTTGATCGAGAGACCGACAAATCTCCTTCATGAACTGAAGACAACGATTATGGCAGCATTCACCAACATAAACAAGGAGGCCGTCCAGAAGAGTTGCAGGAGATTCCGAAGTCATCTGGAGGCCGTAGTTGAAGTCATTGGCGATTTTATTGAATAAATTTACTCTTTATTATTTCAAGATATTATTGTGTAATTTTGGTAAATATATCTGTTAAAATGAGATGTCAGTGTTATTTTCATTTGTTGCTTAATTTAGACGACAATTTATTCATCGCATCCTGTATACTATGAGTAAAGATATGTTTTAGATATATAGTTTGTAGATCATAAAATTTATTGTTGGTTATTTTGCTATAAAAATGTATATTTATATTTCTTTTTTAGAATTGCATTGATTATTATGTTGCTGTAAAAATGTATTGCTGCTCATACCGATTTTTCTTTGGGAGTTCCCTATTTGCCCATAGCCGGGACCCTAACAACAGTAATTAAGAGGTGGTTCTACACTCCTCAAAACCTCCCGACCAGATGCCCTGCTGCAGTTTACAGTCATACACAGCACGCTTGTGATTTTGTAACACCAATATATAATGTCTGAAAAAAGACTGCCTTCTTTAGGATTTGTAGAATTTAAAGAGAAAACTATTTGATATTTATGAAGAATTAAGTTATTTATAATAATTAAGTTTATGAAATGTTCAAAAATTACTTTTATGAATTTTCAAACGATGTTCAATGGAAAAGCATAAATGGATTATAACAAATATATTCTAGAAATATGGAAAAAGTTTGAAAAAATTGTCATGTGACACTTGGAAAAAACTGCATGCCATGAAAATTAGTATTTGTAATCTGGGCTTTTGTTCGAACCGGAACCACTTGCATTGGTGGCCATAAGCAATTCTCTCATCTAAAAGACAAGCCAAAGTTGTGACCTGATTGATTTACTTTCATTAGATTTTTTCCCCAAGCGCAATTTCTCTAACTGCATTTTTTAAAGACTTGATCAAATGTCGCAAGATATGAGGAAGCGTAGCATGCAACGCGGTGAAAAGATTTGATTCTTGACACCCAGACAATGACGAGGCTGTAGACTACAGAATTGGTCTCTTTCTGATTTTGGGTGGCTTCCATAAACGAAAAACGACAATAGAAAAAGAAATCTGCCCGTTGGGTGAAAAAGTAATCATTTTTCTTGAAAACAAGTATGGCTCATAGAAATCTGTTAGGCAAAAAAGAGAGGGTTTAATTTAGCCTGGCAAGCAATAGGGAATGTACTTCAATAATTGCATTTGTAAAGCATTCCTCAGTATTATAGCTGCACCTTTCGATTGTCGAAGGATTTACAACAATGTTCAGTTATTACAAAATAAATAAATAAATAAATAAACTAAATATTCTTCGTTTTAATCCACAGGTTTGAAAAATAGTGATTGGTCCAGAAAAAAAATCCCATCACTGGCCAAGAAGTCCTTAGAGCCAAACCTAAGTTAGGGTTTAACCCTGAGGATTCCCTTTTTATCAGTGAAAAGAAAGAAGTCGTTTTTTTTTTGTTGTTGTTGGGTTTTTTTTTACAATTTAGATCTAGTTAAACTTAATACAATTTCCCTTCAGCAATTTTCCATGGATAATTTTACTTTTCTTTACAGTTTTACGATGCAGATGATTAGCAGATGTGAATTCGCTAAGAAATCTTAATTCTTAATAATCTTTTCTCTCTCTCTCTCTCTCTCTCTCTCTCTCTCACACACTATATATATATATATGTGCATATATATTTATATATATATATATATATATATATATATATATATATATATATATATATATATATATATATATATATGTGTGTGTGTGTGTGTGTGTGTGTGTATGTGTGTGTGTTTGTGTGTGTGTGTGTGTTTGCTGGTTGACTTTGTTTAGCAGTATATCAACATCTATGGGTTATTTAATACCGAAATCTAAATATTTGGGACACAATTTTATGCCTTCAATTAAACATATTTTTAACAACTGTTTGACTTCAAATGAAGATAAATGTATTATAGTTAATTTTACTATAAATAGGTACTGTAGGTAATTTTTTATAATAATGTATTGCTGGTATTTTTACTATAAAAATATATTTTTATACTTTCCTAGTGTCTTGTTTTTTGTTTGCGGGGTTTAATGCAATAGACATACCCATAATGCATCACTAACCAGTATATATAAATAGTCGACCAAAAACACAACACACATGGCCCGATGATTGCGTTTAAGCATGAAAGGGACTGTCAAGTATGGGTGTTGACTTCAATGTCCACTTATATATATATATATATATATATATATATATATATATATATATATATATATATATATAATCAAGAATGTTTCAATAAATTAGACTTTAGACCTATTACAATTTATTATTACCATTAGCTCCATATTTATTGGATACATGTGTTTAAGCATACATCGCTTCTTTTGAAAAATGAAATTAATGCCTACTGGCATAGGGATCGGAAGTCTTGTTATGGTTCATACTCCTTCCCCATCCTTTGAACAGGAGTAGAGGTTTATCTGCGGTGTCCTCTTTTGGATAGGGCTTCCGGATCCTTCTCCTAATGTCTTCTCATTTTCTTTCATCCCAGTAACTCCTTGCGCCTTAGTAACATTATTGCCTTGCTTGGGCGAAATGAGAAAAAAATTTTAGATATTAATTTCATTGTTTAAATATGGATTTCATAGTAATAAGTAATCATGTATTAAAATGTATTAAATGCTTAAAAATTATTTTCTTTCAGGCACGAAAATAAATTTAGTAAGTATAATGTCGAAACATCCCAAAAATAAATATAGAATTCTTAAATATGGCAATTAATCCTGGTCTTTATGTAATGTCATTTCGTAGCTTAATCGTAAAGTATGCTTAGTTTAAATGCGGTTTTCTTGATTTAAAAGGGAATACTGGTTCGATTCCTGTCGTGAGACATATTGTCTTTAATGAGACTTTCGATATCTAGGCCGGTAGAGATTAATTTCACTGTTTAAAAACTTAACATTATATATATATATATATATATATATATATATATATTAATACGAAATAATGTCGGATTAAAAATTCATTAATTGCTTTAAAATTAGCGAATATAATAAAAGATGAGATGACTGTGTTGCGCCATATTTCAACTGAAAATGATTTGTCTATCTTTGTTTCTTCCCCCCTCTCTCTCTCTCTATATATATATATAAAGGAGTTGACACTGAGTAGCGACAGTTTGTTTCATGCTTGAACACAATATTCATGTCATATCGTACCCTCAGCGTCCCCTTTTATATTTACATACGCTTTAATCCTGATATTGATTAAGATTAAAACTAAAATAAAAAGACATAATACATCTACATTATTTAACCAAATCTGTTTGAATGAAAATATGTTTCCTATATACATATATATATATATATATATATATATATATATATATATATATATATATCAAATATGTGGTGCAATTTAATTGATATTACAATGAATCATTCATACAAAAAGTAATTATTAAAGTTAATGTATAGAATGACGAAATCCCTTCGCTAACAAAATTTTAAAGATACATTAACCTACCAATCACTCGATGAATGTTATGATCCTTGTTTTTTTTTTAAATTTATAAGCTGTATAAGTTCTTTCTTTAATACGCAAGTACTTTCGACTATACATTCAGTAATCTTCAGGCATGAATATTATTTTGTTTATTTTGTTATTATTATCATTAACTTTACTAATTTACTTTTTGTATGAATGATTCATTTTAATATATATATATATATATATATATATATATATATATATATATATATAATTTTTTCGAAAATTATAACATAAATATGTTATAAAATCAATACAAAAATACCCATTTTGTTTCTTATCAAGTGATGGTGTTGAATGTAGATTTTACATTCAACACCATCAATTGATAAGACACCAGAAGTGTTGAAACAAAATGCCTATTTTTGTAGAGACTTTTATAATGGCTATTTTTATAGTGATTTTATAACATATTTATGTTATAATTTTCGAATAAATTATATTTTCTATACTCTATATTGAGCATTCTTTTAAGAATAGTATTTTTGGTGTCCTTGGAATTTATTCCGTATACACCAATCCTATACTTGTGTGTGTATATATATATATATATATATATATATATATATATATATATATATATATATGCTACTTTGCTGAGACTCTATTGCTTCGCATGCTATCAGGTACACTTGTGGATTCTTTATGTTTATTTTTTTTTCTCTACATATTGGTGATTTCTCGGCTTTTTCATCTTGGTCGGATGGCCATTTCTCTTCTCCTGACGTTTGATGGTATATGCATAGTATATACACACATCAACTATTCTTGTAAAATCTTCAGTTTGCTAAACGAGTATAAAATGCAGATTCTCACAAATAGCAATTAGTAACTGACGATTGCTTGAAAACGTATGGAATTTTTATTTGTAAATATATATAACGGGTGTAACCGCAAGATTGTCCAAATTGTGTAACAGTATAATTGCCCACCCCACAAAATGTTTAATATCTGAAAAAAAAACAACTGAACTAATTGAATTTCTATTTTCCATGTTATTATTTTTCAGATAATATGGTTAGCTATCTTGATACCATTTCTCGTAAGATTCACTAAAAAACCCTTTCAGTTATTCAGCTAGAGAGAGAACAGGGTAAAATCGTTTTGTGTCAGCCCCACTGTCTTCCCAAACGAGCAATGGTGAGATGAAAAAGATCATATTCAGGCCTTCAGTAATGGTAGCAACATTCATACTCTGGCTTCCATCTTCAAAGTCCATTCAAGAACCATCAAGAGGACGGTGCATAAGTTTAAAAAAGAAGGAAAAGTAGAGGAAATCTGGATCAGGGGTCACAGCAGGAAGAGGATCATCATTTTAACTAAGAGCTAAAGATACCAATTAGAAAAGATCCAGCTCAATCCATAAGACTTTTGGCACATGAGAGAGGAGTTTCAGCTATGACAGTCCAAAGAGCAGTGAAAAAAGACTTAAAAATTAAATCGTACGTGAAACCTGCGAGGCACCTTGTTATTCCAGGACAGAAAGTTAGAAGGTTAGAGTAGGCAAAGATCATCTGGAATAAGTTGGAAAAATGATCCTGGAATAATATATATATATATATATATATATATATATATATATATATATATATATATATATATATATATATATATATATTTCTATCCTTCATGAGCTTCTCATCCTTAGCTATGATTAATAAATGATGAACATGTCATTTTCGTTTATGATCGATTTCATCACGATTCTTCTGTTAAACTTGGAGAGTAATTAAACATTCTTATTGCTCAAAGCAGAGTCCAGTACTGTTATAAAAACCTTGGAGAATTCCAATGACATATCTTTAATCATTTATAAGACACAACGATTCAGAGCTTAATCTATAAAATAAACAATTTTTGCTTTTACCCGATTTGGACAATTTTCTCCTTACAACCAGTATATAATTGTTTAGTCGAGGTTTAAATACTGAAAACGCTGATGACGTCAGCTGCGTGCTTTTAGGATATTCATTCAGCAGCCGAGATCAGAAATGAAATTTATTTTCAAAATAACAGGCGTAGATCGGAGATGAAATTTATTTTCAAAATAAATTCTAACATGTGGGGATTAAACAGGGATTTGGGTTTACTCAGAGAGTATAATTTCCCAAGGAAGACCTCCAACCAACAACATTCCTCCGAAGAGTAACTCCCACTTTTTCGATTATTCCGCGCTTTGTTGAAAAAGAACACAGGTGTGTTCGAAAATTCCGACTTTAAAATCTATCTCTTCGTGCTTCAATTGAGTCAAAAACACAGCGGATCAAACGGTTCGATACCTGCCGGAGAGAATATTTTCTTTCATCGGATTTGTTGAGTGCATAGGCCGATAAACGCTGTATACAATGTTTAAAGTAGATACAAGATTGAGGTGTCTATTTCAAATACAACTACCGACTATAATACCGTTTCAAACGGGGGATGCGCGAGCAAAGGTGGCGCAGATTCAATTCCGGTCGGGGAATATTGAGATTTCTTGCGCGCGCAGGCATATCGACATAATACGATGTTTAAAAATGGAACGTCAAATACGAGTATCGTTTTAGAGAATTTGAAATAATAAATATATATATATATATATATATATATATATATATATAATAAATCCTAATGAGCCAGATACTACCTACCTAGGTTTCACCACATGGGTTCATTAGGGTGAACTGGCTAAGGAGGAATTAACGAGGGACAAGTCTATTGATAAAATTAACCTAAAATAAGCCTAAAAAGATATAAAAACACGTGACTAAAAAAACAACCTTTATTCTAATGCTTTCCAGGCTTTCCTATGCCTGCACCTATTAATAATTTCTGATCTCTGGTTTAATAAAATTTTCGCTTTGTTGAAGTTAGCTATTACTAACTTCTCTCCCATACATAATATACAGAACTTTATATTTACAGCATTTTTTTTTAGTATTTCCCATTTTAGAATGGGATCCGTTCTATCTTCCTTTTTAATACTCCAAACGTATTTAGATATGTTAGCTTTATATCTCTCTTTATACTTCTCATTCTTAAAGCTACTTATGTGATTATAGTAGTGCTTTTTAAAATTGCCTTCAGTAGATCCTATGTACACTTTACTGTTTTCATTATAGGTAGTTGAATTATTTCTACTTGTTATGGGAACTTACTCATAATAATAATGGACTATTCCGTACATTATAAATACTGCGCCTCAAGGGAGCAGTGTACACAGTTCAGAGTCAGAGACAGTCAGAGTTCAGAGACAGAGTCAGAGTCAGAGTCAGTCGAGTCAGACGATTACTGTAAGACATTGGAATAGTGATACTGGTCGAGACAACATAGTTCTCTCTAACTAAACCTGACCTGATTACTAACACTTCTACGTCTTTGTACATATTTTTGTTTGTAATATATTTGTGTTATTCCATACCTGTGTTCGAGTTATTCTTCATTGGTTCTACCTTGGACCATCACCGTGGTACAAGCAACTTGGACCATAACACTACTAATTTCCACTTTATAGACGACACATTCTTGTTGACATTTGCCTTTGAGCGGGCAGTTGTTTTTATTCCTACAGTTTCATTTAACGGGTTTAAGTCAGATTTGGTTATGATTTTTTGCCTATTAAATTTATTAATTAAACTAGCCATATTCGGCATACAGCTGTAATTTCGTTTAACGTAATACCTATTAAAAATTCTATTCAGTATGTTGCACGGGGGAGAACTCTTTTCTAATAATTTAAAAAATATTTTGCCTATTTTGTTTTTAGCATTTCCCATTCTAAAATGCGAAATACTAAAAAAGATGTTGTAGATATAAAGCTATTATTTTTATAATAATTAATAAAATTAATAAATTATTAAATATAATTAAATAAATTATTAATAAAATTAAATTATTATTGTAAATATAAAGCTGGCAATAAGTTTTGTATATTATGTATGGAGGAGAAGTTAGCAATAGCTACTTTCAACAATGCAAAAATTTTATTAAACCATAGGTCAGAAATCCTTAATAGATGCGGGCATAGGAAAGCCTGGTTATTAGAATAAAGGTTGTTTTTTAGTCACGTGTTTTATATCTTTTAAAGCTTATTTTAAGTTTTAGCATTATTATCAATAAATTTGTTCCTCGTTAATTCCTACTTAGTCAGTTCACCCTGATGAACCCATGTGATGAAACCTAGGTAGGTAGTACCTGACTCATTAGGATTTATGTATTTTTCTTTTGCTCTACTTAATGTATTGAGCACTCTTTGTTTAAAACTTATTACTCGCTGTTTTTTTTTTTCTTTGTACCAGTGAATTTAAGGTGCTGGACGATTTCTTTCGCCCAGTTCGAAGGTTTCTGGTGGGTGCTTCCTTTTTTTTCCATTTTTCCTCGGATGCCAATTTATTTGAAAATTGTGCTATCCAGGTTTTTTCACCCTCCGAGTTTAAATAGATTTACATTATATATATATATATATATATATATATATATATATATATATATATATATATATATATATATATATATATATATATTAATACATGTTTCATTAAATAATATAGATAAGTGTTGTCTATATATTTTATGTAAGTTTTTTTCATATAGTCTGATAAGCTTACTAACATTATCATTAAACAATGAAAAAAAATCACAATATTGATACATATTTTTTTTTTAATCCAATCTAAGCTTTCGGCTTACATAAGCCATTATCAAAGATGACAATTACACAATATATTTAAGCAATACACGAACAAGAAATTGATGATAGTCTTGTTTGTTTACATGGATGATTTCCAAGCAACGATAAACACGTGCATATAAAACGCTGAAAGTGAAAATCGCACAACAGCTCATGACGTCACACATGACCACGCGAGAGTGAATCCGATGAGTACTGAGTATGGAAAGCCGTTGGTATGAACCAATGACTTCTGTTACTAATTATAGGCATTTAAGGATATTTTTGGAGATTTCATAGTTTATTTTGTTCAGGTTAGGTTTCAACTGTTTTATGTATATAGCTTCAAGAATTTTTAGTTTTTGTTTATTGTTTTCATGTTTAAGTATAGTTGTGTTTTCGAAGAGGATTTTCCGGAATTGTGTATGCGGCCAGGCATGTTGTTTTAAATGCCTAAAAATGTTAGAGTTATCATTCACATGTAGTGTCAAGCGTCGTGAAAGCGAGTTTGTGGTGTGACCAACATAGATATTATTTAGTTCGTTGGAGATACAATCTCCCAAAGGGCACCTGAATTTGTAAACTATGTTGTTTTTTTTTCAAATCGCTAACCGGGGGAGAAGAATCATTGCGAATAATTGAGTTGGATATACTAGATTTAGTGTAGTATATAATTAACTTAATTTTTTTGCTAGGATCTGTTGTAGATATGTTAGTATTTACTATTTTTTTTAGTATATTTTCATCTTGTTTATAATTAGTATGCATTTGATTACGATATAAGAGATTAATATGTTTGAGATTAGTAGAAGCAGTATTATGTACTATTTGCTTAGTATTGAGATTTCTAAGAAAGCATCCTATTTGTTCATCAATTATATAGTTTGGAAAACTATTATTAACAAGTGTTTGTTTTATATTCTTTAGTTCACTGTAAAATATCTGTTTTGTGGATGAATTATATATATATATATATATATATATATATATATATATATATATATATATATATATATATATATATTACTAATGACATTTTTATAAAGAACAAATTCGTGTAACTTGTTTTTCTTTCTTTTGGCCACCAGAAGTAGAGGGTTACGATAAAGAGTAGTTTATACGGATAGGAGGGGAAGATAACGGTTAACTCTAGACTTGAACAGTTTAAGATTGAAATGATCAGGGAAACATCCTCTTGGGAGTCTATTTCACAGAGCAATCATATGTGAAAAGAAGCTGTTCGAGTGGAACTTACATCTCGCCGGTGAAAAACGGAGGAAATGTAGATGATTCGCCACTATGTAAGTGGCATAGCGGGCCCTAGCCGTGAAGGTTAGACCTGGCAGAACCAAGGAACGTAGTTCGTCTGAGCACTTTCCATGGCAGTAGCGATAGAGTAGTGAGAGACTCGCCAGATCTGGAAGAGAGAGGTTGGAGAAAAGTCATATTCCCTATTCGTTGTCTATTCATAGTTTCGAGAGTTAATTAGCATCATTCTTGCATTTTATCAAAAGGTGCCGTCTATGAAATACAAAATTACACGCTAATAATAATTACGTTACATACTTTTGACAATTCCAAAAAACACATCAATGCATTTAAGAGTTCCTGCCAAACATCCCGTTTCATTGTCTGTTTTAAAAAGAACTGGCAAATGTTTTGAAAAGGAAGAAAGAGTAGCAAGTAAAAACCCTGGGGCCAATAAAAATAATAAAAAATCAGTAAAAATTTATAAGAAAGGAAATCCGTTTTTCTTCGAAAATTATGAAAATTGTCTTAAAAACAATCCCCGAATGAATGCAAAGTAGTCTATAGGCAGTAAATCAGTGGTGACGGACAGTGCACAATAAAACCCCTCGAGAGAAAAGCATTATTTCCTTAGGATCCTGAGTACCTTCTGTTAACCGTACGCTGAGTCCTTCATTTGACAGCCCTTCAGGTGCAACATGTTCTCATATTCCTACAGTGCATTTTTTTTTTTTTGCGGCTGGAGTCGGATATTGCACTCACAATTTTAAGTATAATAATTTCTTTAATACACTTGACACTATGCGCCTTATACAGGAGGAAAACATGATTCAGAAAACATGATTCAGAAAGAGGAGTGGTACGAAAAACTGTTACAGGCGGGTTGGCGTTCTAAACATTTCTCTGATGAGGTTGGCTGCAAGAGGAGGATACATCGGTTCACGGTTGCGAAAATGGTTGGGATTTATTGGAATCAAACAGAAAAACGAAACCATATACAAGATGCAGCTGAGAAGATGAGCCATTGGATCAAGCTCAAAAGAAAGTTGGTTGAAGAAATGATCCCCGAAAGAATGAAATGTAGACAACAGGTAATATATCAGGTGGTTGGGGTTTTTATATCCGTGAGAAGAGCCGGTGTCAATAGCCAGGCCGCGAAATGAGGCACTTTCTCTCCGGATGCTACCAAGAGCCTCTTGCTATCTGCATTTGATTTGCAGCAACAAGATGTTCCTTAGATTCTATGAAGTCGTCAGGCAATGTTCCCTGTCTGTCTGTTTTTACCCCTGGGTCGGATATAGCAGCCAGAATATAAAAAATGACGATTAACTGTCAGGTTCCCATTTTCATATGTATAACAGACTACCTCCAACGTGTCCACACTTAGACATAATAATAATAAAAAATAATAATGGACACACGCAGGTTTACGGAATAACGGCGCCTTATTGAGTTTAGCGGGGAAAGCTATGAGTAGATTCGTGTCTTGGCTGACTGCCAATGATAAATAGAATTTTTTTTGTTTTCATTTCTTTTATATGACGTGGACGGACGTAATGTTCACTTCTGTTTTACGTCACAATGAAGAAATAGTCACGAGATCCTGCAATGTGTGTCTGTTTATTTATTTGATTCTACCCGTGTGAACATATTTTCGCCGGGCGCTTTTTGCATTTATGCGTGAACATGCCCGCACATTATATATAAGTTTTGTTTAAGGGCATACTATATAAATTCTCATTTTTAGAATCGGAAAGAAAGGTTGAGGAGATGATAAATTTAGGTTAATTCTATGTATTCTATGAAGTCCTCGCGTATTATACACCAGAGTTTTTTCCAGAATTTTGTTGCACAAAGTTAGGGTGTTTGTATTATACAAGGTGTTTATATTTCGCCTCCTCTCTTTCATGTGCATATGCAGTCGTACTAACGTAAACAACACTTTATTCCGATGAAGTAATGGAAGTTAAAACTTGTATGTTTGTGTGCATTTTAGTTAACGGTGTGTTCACAAATGATAAAAATTAATAAGAATGGGTTTCTACTACGGACAAATTGTTCTCTTTTTCTCTATATAAACCGTAGTGAGACAAAATTCTCAATATTTCTTTGATATGTGCATTTCCTTTTTTGGTTCAGAAGTAAGTAATATAAGAATCGTACTAATGGACACGCTCAGGACAACCTTGCACTGAGGTGGAACAACCACAAAGAAAGCTTGACTTTTTTCATAGGTTGAGGTTTCTCGAAGACACGTGCGAGCGCCATACGTTGGAAAGTGGAAAGAGAGTTCAGTTGTCAGTGGGGCGGGGAAACTAACGTTCCACAGCGGGAACATGATGCTATATCTTGGAGCAAGGAGAAGAAAGAGGATCAGAAAATAAAATGTTTGCTTTGTTATAGATTTAACCAGCGCCGCCACACGACGTTTGACGAAACCAAGTGGGGTAATCATATTTCCGGTTTCTTTGCTCTTAGCATCATGGAAAAATATATTTCTTTTTCTTTTATTTTTTATTATTCATTATTAATATTCTATTTATCAATTTTATTTCATTTTCACCACAACGTCCTAAAGGAGGAAACGCAGCACATGAAAACATTTTCGCCCTCCTACGGACAGTTTGTTCTCTTTTTCTATATATAAACTGTAGTGAGACAAAGTTTCAATGTCTAATAGATATGACAGTTTCCTTTTCTGGTTCAGAATAAGTTAGAATAAGTAAGTATGAGAATCGTCCTAATGGTCGCGCTCAAAACAGCCTTGCACTGAGTTGGAACAACCAAAGAAAAAAGTGTATGCGCTAGTATATTTTCTACTTATACAGTTGACAACATAAAAATATGCGTCATGGTTCAACTTGATTCTCCTGAATTTCTCTAACGCGTCACTTCCTTCCTTTTTAGCCGTGTTCATATGGAAGTGACTTTCAGCCTATTTACTATTGACTCAAAATCTTCTCATAGTAAAAGATTATTATTCGATATTTAATTTCAGGCTTAAAATCTACTTTAAAGAATTCGTCTGCACGACATTAGCATTCTTCGGAAAATCCAAGAGTCATCAAATCCGATAACGATTCCCTCCTTGATAAGATATTGACAATATATAAAAGGTCAAAGTCCACATGTCACTCCCTGTACCGTCCGATAAGGTGGGCCAATGGGAATCAAAATTAAAGTGCTCACATTTCAGGTTATAGTTTCTCATCTTCAGTTCCTAAAAGCTGTGTTATCTACTTAACTTTTTAATAGCCTCGCTCTGCAGAAAGCCAAGAGTAGCTTGCATCTTCCATTGGCGCAGAACGCCTTGCTGCTTACAATGTCGAGATCATATGTACACTGAGTAGATTTGCAGTCATGCGAGTAAATTTCCTGTCAATGCATGTTGCCGAATACCGACTTTTGATATGTATTTGTATAAATGCGTGTAGAGACACGGAAAGAGAGTACGGAAATATATATATATATATATATATATATATATATATATATATATATATATATATATCATTTATTAATTTGTGACGTGGTTTCCTTTTCGTCTTGTTATTGTTACTCTACATTGCAGCGATCAGGATGTCTTACAATCTACCGCTGTTAAGCAATAAGAAATAAAGACGAATCCTCTCACAGGATTTAAACTCGTATCCATTATCCTTGGCAGACCGTTCTATCTTGAGGACGTCTTATCGATTTCTCAACTAAAACCAACCAACAGATTACGTTAAATCTATTCATATTCTTTACTTATTCTGGATGTGTGGATGGTGCAGAGGATAACGACTCGGAACGAGAAATCGGAGGGCTGAGTTCGAATTCCAATCGGGTTCCTTGCAATTCAGTCAGTTCAGTGCAGTACACGTTTGGCCGATCATGTCTCTTTCGATCCATCACTGACTAGACAGAAGATTTTCCCGAAGTGGTTTGCCATTTCTTTCTGAAGTAGAATGGTTACAAATCAAGGCAATAGATCTCAGTCTGTCCTGCTATTCAACTCACAGATGGGTGGGGGGGAGAAGAGATGGATTCATACCTTTCCCAAAGGTATTTGCGCGTAAGTAAATGTAACGGACTTACATTGCAATTAGTTACGTGAAAATACCGATGGGAAAGATATGAATCGATCTCTTCTTCCAGCTATGGGTTAAACTGTTGGTTTTGTATCGAGAAAAAATATTGTTATTCTCAAAAAAAATGATGCTGCATTCATTTTCTAAAATACATTGTTTTCTTTTTTTTAATCATTTTACCCCAAGCAAGGTAATAAAGTCACTCAGATGCAAAGTGAACAAAAAAGAAGGATAATAAAAGAACACGATTCTGAAGATTATGATTGACATTGCATTTAAACACTTGAAGATTGTATTAGACGGGAAAAGTCGGAAGGGAGTTTGACAAGCGAGAAGTTCGAGAGAAGAAACTATTAGCATAAAATTTACTGTTAGATCTATCAATTCCATCAGTGAAATTATGAGACCTAACTTCCAATCTGGTACTGCGCTTAAATTCGTGAAATCGAGACACCAACGGGGAAATCTAATCAGAACAAGTTCCAAGAAAATATTTATAGGCAAAGGAAAATTACGTTACGGTGGTGAGAAAGTGAAGCCAATATGCCAGGTCAGGACTGAAAACATTACAATACTTCTTTAGACTTTGTCAAGATACTCTAGATAACAGAGGCTTCAGGCCAGATGTAGCGGATGTAGATTCAAATGGTAGACATGTGCAAGATAGATTCTGGTGAGAAGAGCTGTTTAGCATGACATGGGGAACCGACTTTCCTAACAGTAGATTGATACTCTTTTCAAAACAGCCCAGTGAGTTGCTCTCCTGGAGGGCTAGCATCAGCCATGCTGATGTAAGCTAAAAAAAGAGTTATTTGAAAATATTAATAGAAAGCCGTTTCATTTAAGAGTCGTTAAAATTTTGTTAGAAACAAAGATTCCTTCCAAAAGCTGAACAAGTGTTAAGAAGCGGGAAAATCTCGTCAGAAATAAGAAAAGAGTACATTTTTAAATCATTTCACCTGAATAAAGACGCTAGGACTTAAAGGATTACTGTGTGTTAGATCAGGTGAGAAAAACTACTATTAAACAGAGCGGGCAATAAAAGAATAAGGATAAAAAAGACAGAAGATAACGATTGACATTGTATTTAAATTTCTGATTAAAGTTGACTGGGAAGCAAGAAGCCGAAAGAGAGGTCCATAAGCGACAAGTGCGATAGAATTAAATTGTTACATCAAGCCATTTGAACTGTAAAAAGATGAAAACTTGCATCCAATCTAGTACTGTTATATAATATCGATCCTCCTATATGGCAATCAATGCTGGACAATGTCTTCATAGATGAAGAGACTTGCGGCAACAGAAATCTGGTCCTACATTAGGATGCTGGGAATTCGATGGACTGAACACATGAAAAATTTGTGAAAATGGACAATTATACTTAACATAAGAAAAGGGAACATAAAGAGAAAAGTGGGCTTAGAAAATTTGATACTCAAAAGGACATATTAAAGGCAAGAGGGAGAGAGGAATGTGAATGAACAACCTACTTAACGAGCTTGTGTAAAAGGTTGGCAGAAGAGGGGTTAAGAGAGATAACGAAAATACAGAATTTGATAAGAGTTATAAAGGAGAGAATATTGTGGAAAGCCGTGATCGCCCACCTCCTGAATAAACATCATACATAGGAGAAGAATATTAACAAACCACTTCTTGCCCCAGTTAACAACAGATTTTAGATTTTATTTTCGAGATCAGCTGCCAATTCGATTTTATCAAACCTGTCAGATTTACTATTAAGACAGAAGTAAATGGCTGTGTTATTATCATAGATAGAGTAGGGGACGCCCCTTACAATTCAAATTATTTTAGACTTTAAATAAACTACAAAGGGTTGATAAGCCGTAAAAATCAAGTCAACCATATCATTATTTGATCCGATTTTCGTTGATAGCCTCTCATCACCACCACGCTAGGTGTTGCTGCAGTGGTTTCCATAGCAACCGCTAGCCTCACTGGTCTTGAATTCAGAATTGTCGATTTTGGGTTTTTTCGGCTAATATACTGCTTATTTACTCTATTTACATTGTTCGGACTCTTGTGCTCATCTTTGTTGCCATATTCACAACGTTTCGGCCGTTGTACTCTCCGGCCTTCTTCAGGTGATTAGAATTTCGAGCAGAACTCTTTAACTCCGTCCACCGGGGTGGATTGTTCTAGTTACACGTGCCATGCCTCCTTTGGATGTTTCAGCTATCTCCCTTTTACTTATCTCTCTTAGATTTTGTTCACCACTGCAGTAGCCAGGTATTGAACTCAAAACTCTTTGGGTCAAGTCTCTGGACCCAACCAACACTTATATCCACTGGGCCTGTTTTCACTTCCAGATCTGAGTTGAAATTCATCCATAAAATGCTCTAAACCTGGCTCATAATGCTTACGGCCATGTCGCGTTGAAACACTGGTTCCCGTACGTCCACCGAAGTTAAGCAACGTCGATTCTGGTCAGTACCGAGATGGGTGACCACTTGGGAATACCAGGTTCTGTAAGCTTGGCTATGCTGGTGATGTAATGGATAAGGTCACGGATTTGTTAATCGTAGAACCGAGTTCCAATTCCAGTCAGGTTTGTTACATTCACTGACGGGA
The DNA here is from genome assembly GCA_964036315.1 of Acanthosepion esculentum. Taxonomy (NCBI): domain Eukaryota; kingdom Metazoa; phylum Mollusca; class Cephalopoda; order Sepiida; family Sepiidae; genus Acanthosepion; species Acanthosepion esculentum. Next base: position 36,234,928 of record OZ038501.1, read on the forward strand.
AAAGCAGGAATCCACCGCTTCTCGCCCCCCCCCACACACACACTATTTTCTGGCCTTAAATAACCTGTCAGAGGTTGATAAGCCGTAAAAAATACAAATCAGTATCTATTTTCTCCAGTCACAAACGGTGAAGAAATTCAACCTCAATGTATATATAAAACTCATTAGTAGTGACATTACTATACCTCTACTGAAAAAAAAATGACCAGATGATATTAAGATACTGATCGGTGAATCTAAACTTATTACCCACCAATTGGAATAATAAGTTTAGATTCACCGTTGTGGGCGACTTGTATCCCTGAATCATTATCTACAAAGAAAGAAAAAAGATTCTTAGAATCTACAAATATTTTCTGGCTTTAAATAACCTGCCAAGTTTTAATAAACCTTAGAAAACGAATCACTCAATAAATCATGCTACTTCATGTTAGCTCAGTGATTTATGATTTTAAATGTCAATGTCAAATATAAGATCAGAACACATCAGAATTTGGAGTCGGTACTTTATCACCATCAACTAAAATTCTTAGAGGGCAATAAGAAAATTTGCTTAATGAGTACTGACCAGGCGCATCGATTTCAGTGACACCAACGTCGCATCTCACTGTCTTTTCTACAAATATTTTCATGGCAATTGCTCTGGCGAGCTTCTAAATTTTTTTTTTTGGTTTCCCGACTACATTAATTTAATCGTGCTACTAGATTGGCATCTAGATTTCACCGTTTTACCGTTTAACTAGATAAATGCAATCGCTACTTCTACTCCAAGTTTCTCTTCTCGCACTTCCCACTAGTATTTTTCTTCCAAGCAGGATTTAATCGTTGTGCCTATATTTATGTTTTATTCACGATTGATCTCTGAAGTGCGAGGAGCCATAACCAATTAACCATTTTTGTAGGAGTTCAGCCGTCCAGGGCTTTTTTTTATAATAAAAATCTGACCGTTCGAATTTCAAAAAATAATAAAATAAAAATAAGGAAAACTTGTTATGCCTGTTAAATAAATCATTTGTATTTACAAAACATGAATTCAAAAATGAGTAAAAAATAGTATTTTGTTCAGTTAAAATTTTTCAATAGTAGATAAACCGAAAAGACTGTAGTTTAGACAAAACTTTTAAATAATTGCTTTCACAATAAAAAAAAAGGCAGTAGTTGAGAAAAAACTTTTATCGTTAGCGAAGATTCACTGACCGTCCTTGTTGTTTTTCGTTTGAAGTTGCCGACTGTGAGTCTTTCAGTACGTGCTGGGGTGGGGAGAAAAATTTATGAATTTACGTCAGCTTCGAGACCGTTGCTTTTCTCCTATGTTTGAACAGATTGGTCTCTGCTTGAAAGTCGAAATCTGTGGGTTTTTATGAGAGTTTTTCAAAAAGAAGAATCGATAAAAATAGGGTTTAAGTTTCACATAGTAGTGTTAATTTCTAACCAATAGACACTATGATTTAAACGGCGTGTTTTATATTGGAGAATCTTTTTTAGGCAAGATTGTAACTATATACAATAAAATCTGAGTGTGTTTTAATAAGGTATGCATATGTGTATATAATTGTATGCAATTGTGCTGGAAAAAGTGCTTATTTTCTAGAGTTTCTTTTGTTAAACATTTTAATTATTTATTATAATTTTCGATTCGCTACTTTACGGTGAGTATTTTTCTATCCTTGCAACTATCCTTTGTTTTAATATATTGTGATAATATATACTCTTTCAAAATGTCCGTTTTTGAATCTAAAATAAAATTTTATATCCTACAGATTATTTTATTATACTTCTGCTTGACGGATTACCTAACAAAGCTAGAAAGCGCACTCGGCCCCTAGCTGAGTGGGTGAGAATAGATGAGTTCATGCTTTTCCGATGTTTCTTTATGCAAGAGCCTCCAGTGGATTTTGAACACGACACGCCGATTCAATATTCTTTGTTTACTACCTTGTAATCGTTTCAACTGCTTAATTTACGAGGATAAAACATCATAAGTGTTATTAATTTTTACTAGTATATCGTTCATTGTATTTTTCTCGCTTTTTACCGCAGCATTCATTAAAAAGAAGCCTTATTCTTGTTCAACTCTCGTTGGGGGATCATTCGTTATTTAAAAGACATGCTGTTTCATAGTCTATATTTTGTTTTTCATGTTAATATTCACCCAACACAAGGCAGGAGAATCACTCAAGTTAGATGGTTAAATAGCAATGACGAAGTGTGCGATATGAATGAAAAGGGTGGTAGACAGTAAAGAATAGGAAGATGAGAAGGATAGTTAACCATTGGCCCTTGAATTAAAGAGGTTACCATTGTCGTGTTAAAGGAAGCATCCATATGGTTTTTGTTCCACGAAGTAGAAGTTCTTTAAAAAAGGTGTCTGAGTAAAAGTCTTCAAAAATTTGGATTTTTTTTAATCAGTTCACCCCCAAGCAATCAGGAATGTCACTAGTACGCGAGGGATTACAGAGAGTGAAAGTAAGAGAAAACACTCGGTTTAGGTAGGATTGAGGAAAGGGCATAAGATGAATGGGTTTCTAGAAGATAGCGATTGACGTTGCATTTAAATTTTTAAAGATTTTAGTTATCAGTTAAGCAAATAAACGGAAGGGAGTTCCACAGGCGGAAAGTGCGAGAAAATAAACCATTAGAGTAGAAGTTATATTTAGCTATTTCAAAAGTAAATGGGTGGGACCTACATGCCAATCTAGTGACAGACTCAAATTCATGTAGTCGGCACACCAGGGGAAAATGCTCGTCAGAGCAGTTGTCATGAAAATATTTGTAGAAAAGACAAATGGAATATAAAGGAAATAAAGGTGATTCGACCCTTTGGAAGTAACATGGTGTGTGCTAGGTGTAAATGTCTGAACTGGTGGAACAAAAGAATCGAGCCATCTAGATACAGCTTCATTTGGTATCTGTGTTACACGATAGTATAGAAAGAAAAACGAAAGAAAACGACTTTATATTTATTTCTAAACGATGCTTTATTGAAGATAACCACCATATTCTCTTATGTGACACTGATTGGGACATCCACATAGAAGGAGAATGTGTTTTGTGTTTTATGACCAACCATAATCCTTCGAGATATGCGGTCAACAATTTGACGGAAAAGAAACAAAATAATAAATTAATAAATTAAAACTTCAGGGAACAAATGACAAAAAAAAACGAACATTAATTAATTCCGGATGCAGTCCTATATTAACTGTCACAGTTGAGTGAAGTTCTGAACAGTTTTTTCACGAGGACAGACAGTCTCTCGTGTAGTTCCGATGCCGCCTGTTCGAATTGTCAATGATGCCACCCGTTCGCATCTTGATGAGCAGAGAGTTGGTTGGAAGAAGAGTCTCAGAGAAAAGGTGATCTGTTATTCTGACATGGCAGAAAGTGCCCCAAGTGCTATCAACCGACCCACGCAGACCGAACAAGTGAAGCCATGAATAAACAGTTAAATATAATGGAAACTGGGTCAATTGCTCATTGCTCAACGCGGTGTTTATTTTCACCTTTCGTTACCCTATGGGCTTCTAACGGACCTTTCCCTGGGTTTTTTTACGTACACCGACGCGAACGAGAATGAGGACACAACATGAGATTATCATTGGTCGGTGAGTCGGTGAAGAATCCGGAGATGGGTGGGGTTGTATATTTACACTTTTATTTGCATCTTATTTCTACGTTGTTGTTGTTTTTCTATCGCAACTTTCAGATCGCTATTCTACGACCGTTAAATAAGCAACGACGATAAGAGATAGAGCCTATAGCTTATATGTGGGGCTTCAAATCTTGGGAGGGCTTATTCTTTCGTTCTAATCCCCGCTGTTTATTTACTGATCATAGAATAGTTTGACATTTAATATAAAAAGCAACTGGGGAAAATTAATAGACACGGCTTTAAATCTCCCCTAATATCTTTGACACCTCTTGGATATTTGCATCTGAGATTGCAAATTTGGTGAAATTTGAGAGCTCCCACTCCTTCAGAAAATCTGCTTACAAAAAGAATCTTGAACAAAAAAATCGACATTTATTAGCAAGTGTTCCAAGAAGTAGGACTTTTGATAAACCTTTCCAAAACAGAAACTATGATCTGGAAAGCAGTGATGTCCCACACGCTTAATCCATCACAAAAATCTAAAATGTGAATTAATCCATTCCCCGGCGCAGACGTGTATATACGTTTTACTGAAAGTATCTTTTTCAGGCACTGACGAATAAACACGCTCAAAACGGTCAAAGACCAGCTATTAGGTTGGTGCAAAAATAATGTCGTTTTCTCACATGAAGTTGAACGTCAAAAAACGACATTATTTTTGCACCAACCTAATATAAACGTGTTCATACGCCGATCTTGATTATTTTTATCACATTCTGAACTTAAAACAAGTCCAGTTGTCAGCACATATGTCTGGTAGGGGTGTCAACCACCCTTTGGGTACTTCAATGTGTCTCAGTTTCTTAGTTACTATATTAAAACAAATAAAAAAATTCGTCTGAAAATGAAACTTTTTTTTCCTCAAAATAATTGCCGGGGAAGTGGTTAATAAATTCTAAACGCTTCAAATACATTGGTGTATGGATTAGTTTAGCATCGATCAAACGTATGGATCAGTTTAGCATAGGTTAAATATATGGATCAAATTTAATATAGGAGATGAGGAAATCAAACCTAGAAGAGGCTGCACCATCGAGAGCTTTTGCTCAACGCCGTAAGTTGCTGTAAAGCAATAACCTAAGAAATCGCGTCCTTTTTTAAACAGCACTGTAAGGTATAAACTATCATGCATAGCGCTCAGCTCGTTCAGAAATGTCTAAACTGTCAGCTATATACCACCGTTTGCTCAGATCAAAGATTAAAATTGGCTTCAAACGAATGAATCCTTTAGGTCATAAAGAAGAGATTCCTTTACCAGATCTTATAAGACTAGGGCTACAGAATCACAAAGAAATTTACCAAATTACAAAATCCACATCACTTGGAGACTTTCAACAGCAGCAGCAACGAAAATGAATAGATGTTATCCGATGAGAAAATAATGAATAATCGAAATGCTGGCTTACCATACTAGTTTACTGACTTACCTGCCACATGCCGTGTAGAGTTTATCATCTCTCATTTGCGTCTCTGTCTTCGGGCAGAATGAAACCCAGTTGTGTCTCTGTCCACAGAGAAAGACGCAGCTGAAGAAAATAAATGCTGTAGAATACCCGGTCCAAAGGAACAGCTGTCCGGGGCTGCACCCTCTGAATGCACTAGAGAGGTGGATTGGTAGTCATGCCGACGCCAGCACAACTGACGGTTATCGGGGCTGGGCAATTTTTGGCCCTAGCTCGTGTATGTGCTCGTGTTCCCAACACTAAACCCGACCTTGTTTACATCACATTTCTTTGGGGAGACGGGGTAAATATACCTACGTCACTACTTTAAAAATGTTTAAAAAATAAAAATGTTGACTTACCACAACTTAAAATGTTCAATTACCATATTACTTTAGAAAAATAAAAATGACATAATCAAGACTTTGACTTACCACACTACGTTAAAAATGCTTACTTACAAGAGAACTTTAAAAAAATCTTCACTTACCACAACTTAAAATGTTGATTTACCACACTACTTTAAAAATGCTGACTTACCACGCTACTTTAAAAAATAAAAATAATGAAATAATCAAAATGTTGACTTACTACACTACTTTAATTATATGGACTTACCACACTAGTTTAAAAAATAAAATGTTGACTTACCACAACTTAAAATGTTGACTTACCACATTACTTTAGAAAAAGAAAAATAATGAAATAATGAAAATGTTGACTTACCACACTAGCTTAAAAAATGTAAGGGAAAAAAACACCAATACAAGAAAGAACGATAAGTGCAGTCTTGAGAAAAACTGTTTTAAGAGAATTTTTTAAAAATTTCAACCGATAACAACGCTAACTCTTTGTCAATGAATTTCCAAATTTCCGGTATGAAAACGGCCATTCTCACTATTGACATTGCCAATGTCTGAAATTGAAGGCTATTTACTTCGTTTAATCGGACTGGGGTCTTGGAAAAAAAAACTGCCAATATTTTGTGATGTTATTTGGCTTGATTTCTTAGAGTAATTTGAGGAAATGTTAATGAATACATCTTTATAAATTGTCAAAGCTTAGTACAATAATATTATTGATTTCTTAATTTATCTTCTATTATGCCTGTTACTTTCCGTAATGAATTGTGTAATTGTGTGTAAAACTTTATTATGCCTCAAATCAGAGACAAATACTGTTCTATGTTTACCTATGTTTACTTATGTCATAAGAGGTATAGATATTTGGCGAGCCACGTAAGAATTCTGAGAATGGCAAAAAAGGATATTTATAATAGATGTTTTATTCTCAGATAGATTAAGAAACAGAAATATAGCAATAAGATAAATATTTTCTAGAATTCCTCTTTATACACAATTGTGAACATAAAAAAACTATCTCTTCGATTCTTCAAGTTGAAAAGGATTCTTTCCAAAGTGATTTCTTTAACAATTAGACTGAAATCGACTACGGCAATATATATATATATATATATATATATATATATATATATATATATATATATATATATATATATATATATAGGTGACTATACTCGTGTCGAAAAACCTTCGAGTTCTTGATTTAACAATAGCCAAATCAATCTCGAAGGGAAAAAAAGGTTTTAAAAAAGACACTATCTTAAAAACACACACTATCTAGCTATATATGGAAAATCAGACAAGAAAATAGCAAAGACCCCATCCTGAAATGGGAAATATTAAAAAGATGCACCAAATATAAAGCGGGCCATAAATTCTGTCAGCTATGCACCGAGGAAATATTAGCCATAGCATTATATAACAAACCTAATGATCTACTAAATTCTAAAACCGAGATCCTTAACAAATGTAGGCACAGAAAAACTTGGTTACTGAAATAAGCCTCTCTCTCCCCCGATTGTATCATTATCATTTGTGTTTTCTTAAAATATCCCCTCCCCTTTTAGTTATGTGAATAAATTTATACCCCATCCCCCACGGTGTCGCCTCTTCTTTTCTTTTCTTTTCCTTTTTTCCTTGGTCACGTGGTGTTGTCTTGGTTGTCGCCTATATATACGCCGTTTTCTTTTGCCTCTTTAGCCAGCTGACCCTGACGATCTGCCTAAGTGAAACCTTGGTAGGTTTGTCTGGCTCATTAAGTTTTGACACACACACACACATATATATATATATATATATATATATATATATATATATATATATATATATATATATATATACACGCTATTCTTTTACTATCCGAAAAAAATATCGATTCATTTTTTTTTTTTTATGAATTTATTGTTCATTGGAAAAAAATGTTAAATAAATTGTTCATTACTATCATCAGACTTTTGTAACAAAAGTATTTAGAATTTCGCTAAGTTTTAATTAAAAGAGAAAGTACCCTATATTTCCGCGACGACCTTTAAATCTCAGAAGTCACCCTCAAAAATTAAGGGTCGTCTTATACTACAATTCTAAAAAAATAAACCTTAAATTCTGAGTGTTGTTTGTCAGTAGGCTGACCTCAGTCTCGTTGCGATAACCAATAACCTACATGAAAAGATTCACATTATCAAATAAACTGATAATAAAAGTAATAAAATCATGTCTACCTTATATATTACTGGAATAACTTCATAATAAATTGCCTGTTCGTAGAATAATTCCATGTCAATGAAATCAACCTGTATCCAAGCAAAGCTCAACTGAAAAAATGTAAACATCGAGTTAAGATCATTTCACAGCAATCTTTATCTTTCGCAAGCTTTCAACAATCGTCATGGTAGTGTTAATAACATTTAGGATAACATAATATTCATTTCTCATTAAAAAAAATTGTTTATCATTTTGGTGTTAAATAATAACACAATTTGGGATTGCAAAAGAAGAGGAAGAAGAAGAGTCAGTATTCACAAGAAATCACGTGATGAAACGTAAACAAAACAATGGTTTCCCTTTTAGGAGACGTATGTAGGAAAACATGATATAGAATCAATTTTGTTATTTCGTTTCTTTTGAACTTCTAAGGTTAGAGTAACAACAATAACATCATCTTTGTATAATCAATAAGCAGTCGCCTTATACGTATAGGATAAATTCATGAAAATTCGTTATATTTTTTACCTCGTCTTATCTAAGGTCGCCTTATACGTGGAAATATAGGTTAATTCATTAAGACGAAAATATATAGAAACTGCAGTAATGTCTGTGGTAAATTTACGTCCAGGTCTATACAACATGCCACCTTTCTTTAAAAAACTAATGTTGGATATTTTCCAAAAAATATACAACGCTAAAAATGTAAACGAAAGAGGTAAGAAGCTACATGAAATCGACCATGTTGTACATTTAGACACATTGGACGCCAAAACTGTACAATTAAGCATCTCTGTCTATTCAGCGTTTCTCGATGTAAAATTGCTTTTTGATATTTGTTGCATTGCGTTCCCTCGCTTTACACGGATTCGAAAAGGTCAAGATTGAAATGTTCAAGAAAGCGAACACACAGAAATCTATTCAACAAAGCGGCAGTTGGTTTTCCAATAAATTTAACCCATTCAAGCGCCACCGTCCGTTCCCCAAAATGGAACGGTTTGGTATTAACGGGTTATAGCAAGACATTTTTTTATTATTATTATCTGTAAATCTATAAGAGAAACTTATAATTAATACCGGACATTTATTTTAACTTTTTGAAAAATTCAAAACCAGAATATAGAAGGTTATCTCCCTTTAACCCTCTATCTGGACCTTCTTTGCCATAGGGCTGCTTGCGCCTTTGGATTTTCAGTTCTGACAAAACCCCAAAAATGGAAAGGCATCTTTACGTTGATGAGACGAGAGTTTGTTTATCTCAAATTAGGCCTAATATAAAGGATATTACCCATCAAAAACAAGCTGATACCTTTCATTAAATTTGTGTACTTTAATCATATTATAAGTTATTTGTGTTATATATTATATTTAACGAACTATTAGTCTTTTTTGTTGTTGTTTTGAAATATACTTTTTATCACATAAAATTTGGTGAGACGCGAGCAAATTTTCATTCCGAAAATGTGACCCGGAGAAAAAAAGCTGGTAGCCACTGTTCTAGCGTTATTCTCAATAAACTCATAGTATTTCAGTTTTGAAAACATGAATCGTAGTAATGTTTCACACTTTCCCATGAGATTTCAAACAGGATATTCAAGATCTCATGTTTACCAAGAAACCTCTGTGAAAAACTGTAGCAAAACGGAACTTTTCTGAAATGGAATTCAATAACTTTCAAAAGGAACGCTTAAACGAGACACGAGGCGAGTTGAAATCCTTCCAAGACTGGTAAGACTGAAAACTCAAGACATCTCGTTTTTAATGCAACAAACAAGTAAAAATTATGTTACACTTCGATATCAGTAAGATCCAATATATGGAAATATTAAGTAAATCAATATCATCGAATCGATATTTTAAAACTACTACTTAAACTAGAAGAATGAATTTGAACTTGGTGAATTCTTGAACTTTCAGTTAAAAGAAAATAAAGGGAAAAGCAAAGGGCGGGGCTTAGAGCTTTATTTGAATCTAAGGGAATATGAATACTGATTGAATTAAGGGGCATCAGCAATTTACTGCGATTCACTGTTACCGCGATTGCTTATTAGTCTTCCTCTATAAAAATAGCAAATATTAAAATACACACACATACACAGAGAGAGAGAGAGAGAGAGAGAGAGAGAGAGAGACACACACACATATATATATATACAGTGTAACCCGGATATAAGAGACCCGTATATAAGAGAAACCCGGATATAAGAGCGATTTTCTCTGGTCCCAAATTAGAGCCTGTGTTAATGTATATATAATAGACCAAACCCGGATATAAGATAAACCCGGATATAAGAGATTTATCCGGTCCCGACAACTCTCTTATATCCGGGTTACACTGTGTATATATATATATATATATATATATAAAGGCGTTCATGCTATATTTGTCAAGCATTTTTACAGATATGTCCACCGTAGAAAAAACTGTCCTAAAATAAGTCAATCTAAACAGTTGCCAACACATTATAAAACACCCACCTTCATGTTAAAAATGTTTTCATGCGATATTTTAAACTAAAAGTAAAAATATTAGTTTCAAATCAGATTAGCTAAAGTTTAAATCAGTTAATCATCAAATAAAGTTTCAAAAAAGTATATTATATTTTTAAATAAATAGAATCTTGTTATGGTAACGAGATAACGAGGATTTCGGCGATAATGCAGCTGATGGCTGTCCCGAAATATAACTGTAGATTGTTTTGAAAAGTTGAAATATTGAAATAAGTGTGTGAGTTCCCAGGAGGATTCCTTTGAGATGAACAAAGGTGCCATTGCCTTCGGAAACTTATTTTTCCGTTAGTCTTCCGGACACACCTCCGATACCAATCACCTGATATAGGCTTAACATTTTTACATCTATTTCTACAAACAACTGCATCACCCGTTCATTCCCTTCTAATCGAATTGATTCGTAAACAGGTAACAAAGGAGAGGAAAGTTTACAATTTCGATTGGTCGAAATGCTTAAAAAAGACTAACACCCGAATAGTCCATTGGGAAATTACAAGACACGTTGCTCAATTCTTTGTTGACTGCTCTAAATCTGACGCCCAAGAATTTCAGAATTGCCAAGAGCATTGCATTCGAGTTTGTAAACAGTTTGTTCTTAAATAATCATTGATAAAGATAGACAAGAACCATAATTATAAATGCTCATTGTAAGGATGCGAATTAATATTCGGAAAAGACACGTCGAAGGTCCGAATTACTTTTATACGATCAGCGTATACTTAAGAATTTACAGTGTGTGTTTCGATAGATCTATATCCTGTACTCTGACTTGTTTTTTATTATTAGTCGGACAACAAAAGGTTTATTAGTTTTTACTACAGCGTGGTTTAATATTATGGAACTTAAGTTAAAAATAAACATGGCCGCTTCTACAAATTCGATCGTAGAAAAAGAAATTGCAGTAACAAAAACCTCTTCAAAACTTGTTCTACACTATAACAGACTTGCAAAGAAATGAACAAAGGATAGAGAAAGTTATCGCAGAAAATCTGTTTAGAATGTAGCATCAAAAATTAGTGTTACCTTGTAGATTAAATAAACAGCATTAGTGGCTTAATATTAATGCAGTATATTAACAAAACCTCACAAGACATTACAATATACTCGCATATGTATGTACAAGACATCCGTCTGGTCATCAGCAACTAAACAGGCTCCTCCACCAGGCTTTTCTGGTAAGATTTGATTGATTTGTTTTTACGGCTTATCAACTCATTACAGGTCATTTAAATACTTTTAGATTGTAAAATCTTTTGGGAGATAATAATAATTTACTGATAAAAGTCCTACTAATTAACCCGTAGTTGGGGGAGAAGAGGTGGATTCCTACCGTTTCCACTTCCTGAGTATGACGATAAACTACATACGGCAGCAAGATCTCTGATCGGTAAGGTTTTGAGAAGCATGGAACCATTTCTTAATTGTTGTTCCAAGGTCCACCCTGACCTGATATGGTAGCACTTGTTAAGGTCCTAGATATGGGCAAATAGTTAAACTTCAAACCGGTGTCAAAACACTATGATAGTATAAAAATACATATTTATAGTAAAAATACCAGCACTACATTTTCATAGTTCAAAACATTACCAGGATTACATTTTTGTAAAAGAAATTACTAAAGCGCCCAAGAAAATTAAATGTCGTCGTTAAGTGACCGATAAGGAGTTGAGATGCTGCTAAACAAACGCACCTTATAGAAGCCAACCCTCGTTATGCGCGCATTCGTCTCCAAAACGGCAAAGAAACCACAGTATCACTCCGAGATCTCGCCCCCCGCTGGTCTCGTTCAGAACTGTTCTCCTGAAATACAAGACTCTGACTTACGCACTCAAAACTTTGAGACCTTAGATCCCGACAAGACTGAATCTAATACAGATACACCAGAAAATGAAATCAAAATTCCTTTACGTCGATCAGGGCGAGCGCGTAGACCTCCCGGCCGCTTAATTTATGAGTAAATCTATAGCTGATTTCCTTAAATTGAATAAAGTTATAAAGGAGATACTTAAAAATTGAAATAAATCCTGCTAGGATATAATCTTTCCTTAATATTGATTGACTAACTGCCAATAATTATTCCTAGAAGCAGGGTAGATGTTCTCCCCCCCCCACCTGCAAAAATAGACTGTACCTGTTTATAAATAGTTTTTTGTACTATCCTATTGTGTGAAATAAAACCTAATTTGGGTTACTCTGTTCCGTGTTTTTTTATTACACTGACTTCATGATTGAAAGTCATTTAGCAGTCATCAGTATGGAAGAAAGAATTTTCATTCTAGCTATTATATTATTTTTTACTACTGCTCTTGGAAAAGGCATGAATCATCTTAACCCTATTTTCTGTATCAGCTCTGGATATCTGGATAAAATGTCTCAGTAGGTGGCATGTCACAGTGGTTAACAGGGAAAGGCATGAATCAGCTCCTCCCTGTTTTCTGTTTCATTGCTGAATATCTACACAAAATGTCTCAGTCGTTGGCATGTCACAGTAGATAACAAGGAAAGCATGAATCAGCTCTTCCCTGTTTTCTGTTTCATTGCTGAATATCTACACAAAATGCCTCAGTCATTGGCATATCACAGGGGATGACAGGGAAAGACATTGATCAACCTCTCCCACTTTTCTGTATCATTGCGGAATATCTACACAAACTATCACTGTACTTGGCAAGCCACAGGTGTTGAGAGAGAAAAGGCATGAATCAACTTCTCCCTATTTTCTGTCTCAGCGCTGGATATCTGAACAAAATGTATCAATACTTGACAAGCGATAGGGATTGAAAGAGAAAAGTAATTGTGGTGAACATTCCTTCTCCACCACTGCCTATCGTCAAAAGTGGACTGTGCCTGTTTATACATATATATATATGTATATATATATATATATATATATATATATATATATATATATATATATATATATATATATATATAATTAACTATTCTATTGTGCGGAATAAAGGCTAATTTGGGTTACTCGGTTCCGTGTCTTTCATTCCACCTTTTCCAAGGGTATTTGTGCGTAAGTGAATGTAAAGATCCCAACTGAAATTGGAACACGGCTCTCCAAGTTCCAATTCCGAGCCATTGTCCATTATACAAGATTTTCTTATGGGAACACGTTACCACTACAGCACTAAAGATAACCTTCTGTCAGGTCGTCAATCCTACAGCACCTGGTATCCACAAGCAGTTTCCATTCTAGGTACTGACGTTGCTAAACTTCGGGGATCGAACGAGAACCGGTGTTTCTACGTGATGCAGTCGTAAGAATTTTCTGGCGATGGGTAGGGTTAGTCATCCAGCAGGATCAAAAACAAGGCCTGTGAAAGTGTCCAAGGGACATTCTTATAATGTTAACGGCCATCTAGAACAATATGGTAGACTTAATTCCGTAGCTATGGATGCAGCCAGTGCGATGATCACACGATATCGCTAGACGGCGGGCTTCCTATATTGAAGTCAACGGTCAGGGCGCAGAGTCCGGGGCTAAGGCGAGCATTCTAGTTGGAGCACATCGGCAGTGATATGTACCTGAAGAGGGGTGAGTTTCACTCGGTCTACTTGAATAAAACCCTCTACGACTTTCAAACTAGATACGTGGAGGGAAATGGTCAGCTATCCAAGCACTATACGCAGTCACAGGAATGTTGGCGATGATGATATACAAACCATGACATGTAATTACTTCTGCGCATCTATAACGACAGAACGTCACTAATTGGCCTGTTATTCACGCGTGACTTTTTATCATTCCATCTGCAGTTTCTGCTACCAACCAGTTGTTAGTTTTCATTACCCTAACATTATTTTCCAAAGATTTTCAATTGGATTGAGATCTTGACTTTGGACGGTTTAGTTTGATTTGGTTTGGTATGGTTTGTATCAACCTCAATGGGTTATTTAATGACGACAATTTTATTGATGGTATTTTTTTTTCAAAAATGTATCGCTGATAATATTTTTTTTCAAAAATGTATAGCTGGCAATAATGTATAAAGTATTTCTGGTATTAAAACCTATTTTTACACTCTCATAGTAAGTACTGCTGGTAATGTTTTTTTCCCTTCAAAAATCTATTTCTAGTAATATTTTCTTTGTAATAATTATCCTTTAAAAATATATTGATGACAATAATTCATCCTTCAGAAAAGCATTGCTAGTAATATTTTTTCCTTCAAAATTGTATCTCCGATAATAATTTTTCCTTCGAAACTATATTGCTGATAGTAACTTTCTTCAAAAATGTATTGCTGGCAATAATCTTTTCCTCGAGAAAAGTATTGTTAGTATTAATAATTATTTTTACATCCTCCACAGCGTTTTGGCCCCTATTTAGAAGTCAACTATTTTCCCATAGCTGGGACCCTAACAGGTGCTACCACCCCAGGTCAGGGTGGACCAGAGAACACCAGCAGTTAAGAGGTGGTACCACAGTCCTCGAAACCTCCTGATCAGAAACCTTGCTGTTGGACGTAGATTATCGTCTTACCCGGGACGAACTTTGGACGGGCCGTACCAAATCCTTGTCGTTTTCGGCCTGGAGGAATTGGGTCTAGCTACAGGAGAGGTTGTTCAATAATATTCTTATACATTACCGCATTTACCAGGGTCGTTCAAAAAGAAGAGCTACAGCTAAACATGGTGGGAATGCTGTCAGAGAATCTATTTCAATGTTTAAATAAAGATATTTGATTGGAAGAATCCTTTCAAGAGGTTAGGACAACTTGATCTACAGCTAAAAGTTATTCAAAGAATCCGTAACTTGTATTAGGTACAAATACGAGGGTCGTACACCAAGTTCTAAGCCTGACCCAGAAAAAAGAGCCATAGCTGAACAATTTTTATGGTAACGCATTACCACTACATCACTAAAGATGACCATCAGTCAGGTCGTCGAAAAACTTCAACCACTGATGAACAAGTTGATGCCATCCACCGTATGGTTTTGGATAATAGTCGTCTTACTGTTCAGTAGCTAAGTCCATCGGCATTAGTTCTTTTCCGTACTATTTTAACTGGGATCTGGGGGTGAGTAAGTTGCCTACAAGATGGGTTCCAAGAATGCTGTTACCAGCTGAAAAGGGTTGACATCTCTACGACACCCTGATTCGCATCCAGAGAATTTCCTCGTCAGAGTAGTAAGTCAAAATGAAATTTGTGTTCACCACTTCTAACTTGAATCAAAGATTCAAAGCAAACGGTGGAAACCCACCCACGAAGATGTTCAAGATGAACATGTTGGCAAGGTGATGTCTTCTGTTTTTTTTTGGGGGGGGGGCTCTGAAGGTGATGTCTACCTGGAAGAGGGAAAAACTTTTAATGGACAGTACTATGCATCAGAATTAAGACAACTGAAAGAAGCAACCAAGTCGAAACGCGGAGATAAGTTGAGGGCTGGTGTGCTCATGTTCCAGGATAATGCGCCCGTTCACACTGCTCTAGTTGCAGCAGCCGGAGAAGTCGACTATGACTTTGAATTACTACCGCATCCCCCTTACTTACCAGACTTTACTCCATTTGACTTCTTCTGTTTCCTAAACTCAAATCCCACCTGCGTGGTGGCCATTTTGAAAACAATGATGAGATAATACGTGCTGCAGAGTAGTTTTTGGCGGACCAGGACGCCATATTCCTCCGTGATGGGATTTCATGGCTTAAGCATCCTTGGACCCAGTGCATTGATGTCAAGGGAGACTATACTGAAAAATAGCGTAAAACCGTCATTTCCCCAACCGCTTCTGGGTGAGGTTTACAACTTTATGAATGACTCATATAACCAAAAGTATGGGCTAGTACCACCGTCAGAAAATCTTCTTCCCGCCAATAATGTATTATCTCTAAATTTAACTGATTTTTCGGACATTTTATGAAGAAATCTCTTACCTTTACATCGTCTGGTTTATTGCTTTCCCTCAGAGCCAACCAAACTAAAGTTTCATCTCTGAAGAATAATCTTACCTATTTTTTTCATCTATCCGGACAAGGAACTATTTTGCAAATGCAAATTAAGCATTTTGGTTTTCTTACTCGTGAAGGCGTGTGCGGAGTCCTGGTTCGCCTAAATGATGCAACGTGCTACCGGAACACAGATTCTTCAGTTACCTGGCATGCAATGACAACTGCTGTGTCAAAAAGGCCTGGCGTCGAATTTTTGAAGCGCCTGGCTTCTTCCGAGAAGCCCTGGTGTTTTAGAAGTATTAAATAGTGCTGTGTCACTACAAAGCATTAATATTCTAGCAATTACACTCGTATATCTATGAATTTGGTTTCTATTAGTAAAAATCGTTATCCCTTGAGATTTCAGTACAATAACCCGATGCTTGAGGAATTCATTAACTTTGAAATAGCGTACCATTGAGATAACTTAGATAACAATGTTGCAGTTCAACAAGAAATATTTGTTTGCATCGTAATATTGCCCCATATTTCGTTGAGATTCGTTATTATTATTATTATTATTATTATTATTATTATTACAAGGTAACCAAAACGACCTTGTTGTTTATGATTTATTAGAAAAATAGCTATACTGCAAATTTCGCATATCGTTATTCCCCAAAGTAAACCACATCTACAAACTTTTGCCTCCAGCTACGCAATGACCTGACGGTAACATTCAGGTATCTTGGGCGCAAAGAAGTCTGTGAGTGTCTGCCACAAGTCTTCATCGTTTACGAAGGGTTTCCCACAAAAGTGGTTGTCCAAGGAATTGAAGACGTGATAATCCGTAGGCGCAAAGTCTGGGGAGTAACATGGCTGGCACAGTGTCTCGCAGTCAAGTCGCCATATGGTATCCACAACTGCACACGCTAATGAATCTTGGTATTGTCATGAAGGAACAGTACCCGCTTGCGATTAACCAATTCTGGCTCTGTATGCTTCAGTACCTGTAGCACACGTTCATCTGCTGCGAGTAAATGTCCGCAGTGATGGTAGCATCTCATAGTGCACCAATTTTCAACTAGTCCAGCAGATACACAGCATTATCTTGCGTGGGTTCAGAGGTAGTCTTTTGATCTGAGGTATAGTGTCCCGAGGTGACAACTAATGTTTGCCTTGCTTTGGTGTCATAAACGAACCACTTTTTGTCACAAGTGAGAACTCGATCAAATATAAGTACATTGCAGTGCGGAGGCAGCAACAAAAAAGTTGTTGCTTGTTGGCTTTTGACAGTGTGCAGAGCAACCTCTTCCACAGCTTGTACGCCTTCCTTATGCGGTGTCGTTGAAGTCTGACTGTTCCATCAGAAACCAGGAAGCGTTCGACAAGATCACCGTAAGTTTGGCTGTTGTCCTCTATAACTGCCTTCAGGGCCTCATCATCCAGAACCTGTGGCCGGTCACTATAGAGTTCATCACCAATAGACAGGTCTCACGACCTGAACTTCTGGAACAAATGGCTGACGTAAGTTCACTCACAACATTAACCACAACAGCTTGACGTATTCAGCGACTTGATGCGGATGCGAAGAAAGCCACCTGAAAGTTATAAAGCAGAAAATTAATGTTTGTTCCCTAATTTTCCAGGCCACACTTTTGTTGTTAAACAGTTCTAGCTCTAAAACTTTCTTTATCTCTGTTCCTTTTTTATGCAAATTTACAAGATTTTGGAACAAATTTTAA